>VWZV01012663.1:1374296-1413631 GCA_013397155.1 Irena cyanogastra | reverse complement strand
TTTAGTTTAACTTACCTAAAACACTGACAAAGAGAAATTGACAGTAGCTTGACTTCACTCCAGTTGCATTTGAGCAACCAGAACAGTTGTGGACAAAACCCCTTCTGGTCTAGAGGCTCTCTATCCAATATCTTCACTCTTCTGGGTAGGGGCAGGATGGGCTAGGGCTCCCCAGTTGTCTTGATTTTTCTGAATAGGTTTAGCTGAACTTGATGAAAAAAGTAAATGCTTTTTTAGGTTTGTTTTTTTTCCTTTGACACAGAAATGGCAGTAGAATTACTTGAGCCTTCCTCTAAAGAAAACATTCCTCTGTGAATCTTTAGGTTGTTTTTTTTTTGTGGTAGGTATTGTTTGATTGGTAAAAGTGACAGTGAATGAAGATATTGAGACACCAATCCATCAATTAGAGATAAAAAAAAAATTTCGAGAAAGGGGGATTTTAGCTGTTATTTGAATTATTTGCTATGTTCAGATTTGTTAAATTCTTGCAGTCTAAGTGGGTTGTACTCAAGTAGGAATTTTCAGTTAGGCCCACAATGTTTAAGAGTGGGGAAATGATCTGCTATGATGAGAAATGACAGTAGCAGAGCACTCATGGTATTACAAATACTGGAAAAAATTGTAATTCAACTTTTATGACTTACTACAGCTCCGTTCTTCTGGGTTGTCTCTTTCTGTTTCCTTTTCACCCATGTTTTCTTTGTGGTGAAACTGTTGCTGTGTGGAGTTCTGTTGGAATGTCTGTGTAGCACTGTGTACTCCTTCTGTCATGAGCAGCTTGGTTGGAATCCTTAAATTTGCTTGTTTGCCTTGCTCTTTCAAAAAATTTGAATCTTACTGCATCTCATTGATATATAAACTGAAGCAAGGCCTTTCTTTCTCCCAAATTCTGTCTATACAGACTGCAGCTTCCTTGGATCTTACAGTTCTTTTTTTCTGTTGCTTCAGTGGAGCTCTGAATTTTGGCTGGAGCCTGCAGGAATTTCTGCACTGTTAACAAAGCAGTTGTCTAAGCTTTTTGTCTAAAATGGGTGTCTTTTGTTTATCTTCCAACACTTCTAAGTAAGAAATTTTTGGAAAATGAAGTATAACCAAAAAGGTGCTGAATTCAGCAGCAGCATGGGCATGTTTTGTGCTTATTAATGTTTTCAAGCAAGGACCTTGGCGTTTTCATTCTCATGCTGTTCAGACAGCAGCACATGAATTTATGCAGAGCTACCTCATTGATTTTCATAGTTCTTGGTAGTGCCATTTTGGTTGTCTACATAGTTTTCCATAGTGATTGGGCTGCTCATACTTTGATGCTGCTGTGGTTTTTTTTCTCTTATGCCTTCCCACTTCTAATTTGTAGTACAGATATTTAGAAAGAAGCAAGAATTCTGTCTGGGCCAAGAAATACTCACTTTATCTTGTTTGGAGGGTGCCAGTCATGTTAGGATCCTGCAGAGTGACTGGCACTCGTGGATGCAAGTTGTCTCTCCTCTCAGAATCAATGTAGGGATTTTTCATTCCCAGCAGTGGTCTTGGTGATTCTGGAAAGAACTTCATTTCTTCCATAACTGACCAGATTGCAAAATTAACTCCATAAACAATTATTGAAACTACATCACCAGCTTTCAAACTTCTGAAGGAACAATTTGTTAGAGGTGAATTATCTATTTCAATGTCCAGGACTTTCTTTTGCAAAAATCAGATTACATGTGTCTCTGCTGGAGAGAGTTTGAACCTCAGCCAAAATACAGTCATATTGAGAAGCTTCTCATTTAACCTTGGAACAGGTTTAGTTGTCTGCAGGAAAGATAGGTAGGAGCAGAAAATAATGTTTTGAGAAGAAGCTGAAACATGTTGTTGGAGGGAGGGTGTTAACTTAGAAATGGTTACCTTCTGTGTTCCAGAAGGCTTTAATAATCCTCTCCTAAATCCTACCTGCCCTGCCATACACACCACGTGGGATAAAATATTTTGCTGCTTAGTACAGGGAGACATTTGGAAAGGCTGTCAGCTCTGAACTAGGAGAAGAGATTTTAAGCAGAAGTTATGTTTAAAAAAAAAACAACTCTCCAGACAGCTTAGCTCAGTGAAATGGCTGTGCCTGTGGACCAGCTATTAAGAGGTCAGAGCTCATAGGTGTTTGTATCAGAGGTGCAGTGATTTAGGATTTTCTGCTGTGCTGTGAAGTTGTAATAGCCATCACTGTTGCATATTAATTACTGGGAGAGAGGGTAAGCTGGGGAAGTTTGGAACAATTAATACTTTCCTTCATACACACATAGTTATTAACTTGCTTCCTCTGTTATTTATTTTTTTTCTGTCTGCCGCAAGCCATACCTTCTGCATCTGTCCTAAACCAAAAGTTCTTAATGTTATTAGAAATTTTCTTACCCATATGGGTAGTTTTTGTTCTTCCTTTTGCAGTTGTCTTATTGAAATAGAACACAGACTGTTGTTGCATCCCCAAGAAACAATTGTTCTGATGGGGAAATGATAGGTTAGTTTGTGTTTATTGAAATAGCCCCCTTCTGTGTTTTATTTCTTTTACTTCTTTTACATAAATGGTTTGTGTCTCCTAGCTGCCATGTATTCCTGTGTCTGAAAGTACACATTCAGAAACATCAACTGTAATTTTTTGGGGTTTTATTGATGTTTCAAACCATGAGTGCCAGAACTCAGTCATATAGCCTCCAATAGTTTTTAAATAGTTTCATTGGCAAGAAGCTTTTTCATGACTTCATTCAGCCCATGACTGTGGTGTAATTATGTCTCCTCATCTGCGTGTTCTGTTTTATTTTAGTCATTCTTCCGATCCCTGGGATGTTCTCTGACATGTTGTTTGTTAAAATTAATTGATTTGGGACATCCAGTATGTACTGTCAGTTTTTCATTCAAGAGGCTGTAACTTCTGAAAATGTTTCCACGTTTGCACAATTACATGCTGTCTGCTACTGCATCCAGCCTGCTTAAGGCAGAGGGAAAAGTACTGTGCATCAGGCTGGAATTGAAGTGAACAAATGCCCTTTTTCTAGTCAGTAGCAGTCTGTATAATTTGGTGACTTGCTCTGTGTCCTGTAGTTCAAGTAAAGGTTGTAATCTTTCTCTGTAGTCCTCATTACAACACACGGGGTGTAGTGTCACTGAGAGAATTGTTCCAGGAAATTGGAGTGTGGGGGTATTTCTCAGCTTAGTTAGAACAAGTGCCTGTGACTTCAGTGTGGTTCATGTAAGCAGCTTATCCTAGTGGAAGGAATACAACTTGAACATTGTTTAGAAAGGATTATTAATTAACATGTTGTTCAAGTGAAAGTTTCAGATGGGGGTGGTTAGTTTTCTTGGACAAAATGATCAAATCTTTGTCCAAATTCCTTGGAAAAATAAATTTGTATTTCTGTAGGGGTATGTGGAGTTGCATTAACCGTCCTTTGTGAACAATTTAGGGCTTATCTTCATTTGAACCTTCAGGCAAATGAACAAGCAAATAGCAAACCAGTAAAATTTATTTTCCTGTGTAGCAGAAAGCATTACAGTTGTGCTGCCTGGATAGCACAATTTGAGGAACAAATGAAGGGGCAAAGAGATTTCATGCATTCCAGTGATGTATCTGTGGTTGTCCATGGTTGTCCATGGCCTGGTATACTAATTACCCTCCTTTTTCTTTGCCATTCTGTTCTCCAGTTGCATCTACTTTCAAGAAGTTTAGCTACTGACTCTTTGGCATGCTCCATTCATTATTTCAGTTTTGTTTCTAATGCTGCAGTCCTTTGAATTTTGGCACTCTTGTGTTTTATTCAAGACCTTGTTATTTGTGTTGATTTTTCTAGGCTATGTACAGTATTCTTACTTTTCTGTCCACAAACTGCAACTTGAGTTTTCTGTGCGCTTGCTGGAGAGGCTGTCCTTCAGTTTGACCTCCACAAAATCAGTGCTTCAGGAACTGTGGTTAAAATGCACTTGTAGATGCAGAGATGCACCCCCTCCACATTCATTTCTGTTCACAGGGGTCCATTTTCACATCTAGTTTTGTTCAGATGCCTCTGTTCTTCAGAGCCAAAATCCAGAAACTTTGACTGCAGAAAGCTCTTCTCTTTTAGGACGTAAAACTAATGAAAGTCACTGATATAGAAATGGTGATCTAAGAGTCACCTTTGATTAAAATTGAAGCTTGCTTGGCTGATGGCTGTGCAGTTGTAGCACCAGAAGATGTGTGAGAGTCACCATTTATGAAGAAAATGTTGGACCTCTGAACGTTTTACAAGGCAGCGCCCTTACAGTATTCTTCAAAATGGTCCTTCTTTAAGGAAGAAAAAAGGGGGGCGTATCTTTGCCACTAAACTTCATTATTAAAGTGCCTTTTCTCTTCCTTTGCCATTAATAGGAAGAGGAAGAATATCTGTTTCCTTCAGTACATATGTGCATCATTCAAGCATCCCAAAAGTTGAGGCTTCCAGAGTAAAGGACTGGTTCTGTCTCCTGCTGTGGGACTGCAGTTTTCTGACGTGATTGTAGAAATGTGTGACTGGATTGAGAGAGTAAAATTATTTGGAGAATAAAGATCATAAAATGAATGCTCCTCTTAAGAAAGAAGTCTAAAGACATGAAGAGAGGCTGAGTTAAGCCATGTTCACGATCTGTTTTATGTATTGCACACATTGCATGCAGTCTGTTCTGGGTCTGTGTTTTTACATAACAGAGTCATGCTGTAACTTGGGCACTTGCACTGCTATAGGTTAATCGGATTTGCATACAGAGTTATGTGCTTAACCAAAGGTGTCACTCCAACTCAGTCACTGTAGTGCACAAAGCACCTCATTAAAGAATGACAGGTGTGCTCATAATTTTGGTAGACACCGGTGTGTGAAGATGTTGCCATAGATATGGACTCAAAAACAGGTCTAAAAGGTATTTTTATAGGAAGGAGGCATGGCTTTCTTATGTCAGCATTTCTCTGTGTGTGTCCATACCTTCTTGTAAAACTAAGATACTTTTTTCATAGCTAAGACTCTTGAAATTCTTCAGGTTTTAACTATGCATTAGGGATATGGGGGGAGAAGTAGCAGGTAGTGTCCAATTCATCAGAATTCAGTTTTAACTGAAATTTTTCTGAATGAGAATTGGAATTCTCATTCAGAAAACCTAAAGATCTGGCACATTCATACTATCCACAAGTAAACAATCCTTTTTCTGAATACACAGTGAGAATTTTGAAAATCTGGCCTATTCTCCTGCAGGTTTAGACTGTTATTCTGGTAAAAGTCTGGTTAGATGGAGTATGGCAGGGAAGACAACTGCAATCTGTTATTGCAGTTTTCAGAGGGGAATCACTTCCTGCTGTGGGAAATTTCTGAAGGAGCTGTTCCATGGCCACATTGTGGTTTTCCTTTTGCCTTGCTGTATTCTCATCCACGGCGGGCAGCTCTCACCTCTGAAGAATCCTGGGTCAATATCTCACCTACAAAGCTTAGCTTAAAAGACCACCAGTTTTCAGGTTGCCTTCTGGGAAGGGAGAGGGCCATTTGGTATTTAAATGGAGAGTGATTTGTTAACTTTGAAGGTGTGCTAGCAGTTCTGTAGTTGTTAGAACTTCGCACAGCCTGTCTGTATGTATTTCTAATTTAGATGATAAACTACTGAGCAGGACAAACAGTTTACAAAGCACAGCTCTGAGTGTTGTGTGCATGCTAAGGTGAGAGACTAGAAGAAAAATGACCCTTTTTAGTCCAGATTTCAACAGTGTTTGTGGTCAGTGGAACTGTACCCTGCATCTGTTGTTCTCCTGTTTTATTTTAAATGCAGCAATAATGTCAAATACCTCACAAAAGTATATTTGCCAGGGTAGTTTCTGCTTTTTGAGCTTTAAATTAAGGTGAAAAAGTTGAATATCTGCATCTGTTTAATGATCTCAACAAAGAGAGCATTCAGTGTTAAACTCTGCTCCTATCATAGAATGAATCAAAAGTGTTATTCAACAAAAGTTACCCATGTGATTTATAGCAGCATTCTGTAATTATTTTGATCACTCTGACTTCACTAGAGCTGCATGCGAAGATAAAAAAACTTAAGTCGTATTTTTTTCCTAGCAACTGCAGTAATGTGAACCTCCTGCATGTGCTTGGGACACAAGACTCACCGTGCACACTCTGTTTTGTTAGTTGGTAACAGCTTGCTTGGGCATCAATATTTTGTGTTCACTGGAGAAGAGACAGAGCTCCTGAGCAGGGTTTGGGGTGAGGGGAAGCAGAGGTGAATCGCTGCTGCCATCCCCCTACAGCTGAAGTATGTGTTTTGTTTTTGTTAGCAAATCATGTGAGCCAAAGAGTGCATAACCAGTCTCCGTGCCTCACATTTGAATCACTGTTGTGGTGAGATCAAATATAAACATTTCTTGACTGTTTGTTTGAACACAGATGTTTCAGAAAGGTTGACAGTGGCTGGAAGAGACAGTGCGAAGAGCTTTGTTGGATATATGGTGTCACTGATGGCTGGTGCTGTATTGCAATAAAAGCATGTTATAAAAATGTGATGTAGTCACTTAGAAAACTGGTCAAATATATTCCATGGTCAAGTTAAACATTTCTAAAACCCCTGGTATACTGATTTCTCTGCTACTGCTGCTGTTAGTTGGGGCCTCAGGAAAAATCTGTTTCTGAGGTTCTTTTCACAGCTAATTTTTGTCCACAGTTTTCAAACAGAAAAGCTCATAGTTTTGTTCCATAACTTTGTATTGTATAACAGTGATTTGCAGACTCTTTGATGCTTCCCAAGGCATAATTTGCAAGTATGTAAAATGTGTGACCTATTTTGTACGATTTTTTAATAATGAATGCACAAATAAAGCAATGTGGATTAGAAGGATGGGTTGGATGGTTAGGGTGTGAGAACCATGAAGATAAACCAGTCAGTTTACACTGCCTGCAAATATAACTCTTAGTCTCTTAAGCATGAATATTCTCTGCATCACATCCCAAGGAGGAGGTGAAGGAGGAGAGAGTGTGCAGTGTATGGGTCCGGCTTGAATCTTGATTCACACAAGAATATACAATACATGTGATTTTATTTCCAAACCAATTTCCTCAGACTTGTCAGGGGCAGTTGTCTTTCAGTGAAGCATGAATACATGAGGGTTTTAAGTAAATCTGCAGCACAGACATCTGAGAAGCTGCTGCGTGATTTAACCGAAAATCTAAGGATGAGCTTTCACAAGATGGCTGAGCCAGACTAATGGCTTGCTGCTGCCTAAAGGGACAGCTGCTCTGTTCCTTTCCAGTCCTGTTGCTAGTTTATCCAGTGTTGCTTTTTCCTGTATGCAGACTCTGGCATCCTCTTAGTCATTCTTATAATTTATCTGTTTAAAAAAAATGAAAACAAGCAAACCTAAAAAACCTTAAAACCCCCTTCTTGAAAAAAAACCCAAACTAATCAGTTTGCTTTCATTTCCCCATCACTACCAGAGAAGCAGTGTTAGCAGGAATTTGTGGCTAGCAGGTAGGGATCTAGGGAATGCCAGTGTCCTGGAAACATTGAACTCTTTCATGGCTCAGTAGTTGCAGGGAGCAGCCATTCAGATGTGTGCCAGTTAACAAGTCCTCTTTGAAACTGGTTTCATATGTAGTTCTATTAAGAGGCTTTTGTCAGACCCATGAATGACAGTGAACATAAATTTTTCAAGTAAAACAGCTGAGAATACAAAAATATGAAAAGTACAGTTCACCTAGTAGTAGTGTCCTTGTTTAAATTAGATGAAAGCAATGCAAATTTGACTGGAGACACAGGAAAATCAGCTTTATAGCTGTGTATTGGTCATCATAACTTTGCTTGTACCATTATTTAGTATCTTCCAACAGGATTTTTAAACTAGACATTTGAGAAATATCTTAATAATCCTTTTTTTTTTTTTTCCTTTGTAGAACTGAAGGAAGGTCACCATGGGGGCATTTTTAGACAAGCCAAAGATGGAGAAGCATAACGCCCAGGGCCAGGGGAATGGGCTGCGTTACGGTCTGAGCAGCATGCAGGGCTGGCGCGTGGAAATGGAGGATGCACACACGGCTGTGATTGGTTTGCCAAATGGACTTGATGGATGGTCGTTTTTTGCTGTCTATGATGGGCACGCTGGATCCCAGGTTGCCAAGTACTGCTGTGAGCATTTATTAGATCACATCACAAGCAACCAGGATTTTAAAGGGCCAGATGGGCCACCATCTGTGGAAAGTGTAAAGAGCGGCATCAGAACAGGTTTTCTGCAAATTGATGAACACATGAGAGTCATCTCCGAGAAGAAGCATGGCGCAGACAGAAGTGGGTCAACAGCTGTGGGTGTCATGATTTCTCCCCAACACACATACTTCATCAACTGTGGAGACTCGAGAGGTTTGCTCTGTCGAAACAGGAAGGTTCACTTCTTCACACAGGATCACAAACCAAGTAACCCGCTGGAGAAGGAGCGTATACAGAATGCAGGTGGCTCCGTAATGATTCAGCGTGTGAATGGCTCCCTTGCTGTTTCAAGGGCACTTGGGGACTTTGATTACAAATGTGTCCATGGGAAAGGTCCTACAGAACAGCTGGTCTCACCTGAGCCTGAAGTTTATGAAATTGAGAGATCAGAAGAAGACGATCAGTTCATCATCCTTGCTTGCGATGGTATCTGGGATGTTATGGGAAATGAAGAGCTGTGTGACTTTGTAAGATCCAGACTTGAAGTCACTGATGACCTTGAGAAAGTTTGCAATGAGATAGTTGACACCTGCTTGTACAAGGTAGCCAGACTTCAGAGAAGGAGTTTACTGTACTTTCACTATTAGAAGTTTATGAACAAGCTAATAATAACTTTGCTTCCAGTCTATAAATATTCAGTGGTTTATGGTAACGTGACTTTTGACAGTGATGATCATGTTTCCTACAAAAATGGTGATACAGGGGGAAACAGAAACAATGTTTTTCTGGGTGGTTTTGCTTAATTGAGAGGTTATAATCATGTACAGATACATTGTGATCAGTGGAAAGCTAGAAGCTAATAGGAATTTATGGGCAAGCTAAAGACAATAACTGCCCTTTTCTATTTCATAATGTACTTTAGAAAACCTTAACTCTTAAGACTTAATCAGGCTAGAGAGTGTTTTTCCCCTTCCTAATCTTCCCCTGCATTCTTGGGCACATAGTATTAACATTACTGTCATATTTACATCAAGATAAATGCAGAATCAATGAACTTGACTTCATATTTTGAAGACATGGCTTCCTAAGTTAGTTTCTGTTTTGGTTTAATTACTGTATTTCTTATTCACTGTTGTGTGATACAGCTCTGAAACCAGCTCGAGTAGAAGAAGAGGAGGCTATTTGGTTAACAAAACTGTAACTTTGTCTGCATTAACTTCTACTTTGTATTAATAAGTTGCAGTGTGATGCAGTTACTGCTTTTGATAGCTTGATACTTATTTTGCGAAGGCAAACTGGAAGTCATAGAGTGAAAAGCCAACTTGTTTCTAAAGAAATGAGACAACATCCCTGCTCTTCCCACCTGGCTAATAGGATCATTGTTTCCCGTCTGGAAAATTGTAATTGCTTTCCAACACCTTGGCAGATTGATAATGGTTATATTTTTGTTTACTATTTTTCTTTGGCAATCCTAAAAGTAAACGCCAGGAAAGGGACAGGGGCTTGTGGATGCTGTAAGCTTTGAAGGAACCAACTGTCAGCACCTCCTCATACCCATATACTGTTGTTTTGCACACTGGCTTGTTCTTGATCTTGCTGACATCAGTGGAGTTAATTAGTGTTAAAAATTAAGCCTATGGATGGATGCATGTTTGTAGGCCAAAGCACAGGAGTATTGAAAGTAAACCAAACAGTTACTTTGCATAAGCAGAATGTGTTTGTATTTTTAAATATTCAAGTATTGGGGTTCCTTTATTTGGAGTTTTAAATGTAAATATTTTTCGCAAAGATCTGGGTACCTTACAGCTGGTTTTCTATCAGATTCTCTCACTTGCAACTTTTCTTGTTTTAAATGAAAAAGAAAAGAAAAAACCCAATAGCTGTGATTTTTGGTGTAAGCACTGTCTGAATTCAGCACCTTCCTGATTAGTGCTTTTGAGCAGTAATGGCTTTGTTAACCCATTCAGCTGTTTTCCCAAAATGATTGGATGGCACTTAAAACAAGATGGAACACAACTTTGTAATCGTACATCACTCATTACTAATGTCAATTTTTAGACGACAGTGGGGTGTCTGTAAATGGCTCCATGTAGCCTTCAGACCATAAAAGAAGAAAAAGCAATGACTGAAGAGTTGTACCAAATGAATGGACCTGGAATTCTGTAAAGGGTACAGGGAGATTAATTCTAATGATAATATTAATCCATAATAGTGCACGTTGGATTCTGATACCGTATGATTTGTGAATTTCTGTATTTAAAATGCTTTGATGTGTGTTTAGCCTGGTGTATATCCATTTCTCAAATCATTTTTTCTTTTCCACCAGGGAAGTCGAGACAACATGAGTGTGATATTGATCTGTTTTCCGAATGCACCAAAGGTATCACCAGAGGCGGTGAAAAGAGAGGCAGAGTTGGACAAGTACCTGGAAAGCAGAGTAGAAGGTGGATCATTTAAAAAAAAATAAGTAACTTTGTTTCTAAACAGATCCCTGGCCCCCTACCCCTTCCAACAACTAAACCCTTAACACATACAGGCTTTTTAATAGACCTTCAAGTGCCATTGGCCATCCTGTGTACCTCTGAAAAAGGCATTCATATATGTCCTGAAAAAGTTCTGCCATGAAAGTGCAGCAGCCTGTAGCACTGAAAATTTTTCAAGATGGCAGAGAATTCATTTATGCCCAGTGTTCTTCCTGAGTCTGGTGACAGCACTAACTTTAGACCTGTGAATCCTGGTTCCTGTTACATAGAGTTAAAGGAAATAATCAGAATATCTTACAAAGTGTCTGTAAAGATGGTAATTTGAGTGCCATTTGTCCATATAGTTAAGTACAAATCATTGCCGTTAGCTGTAATATTTTATTATCCAGTAATAGTAGGGTTACAACTTGATTACTGTAACCTTTAAGCACCTGCTTACATATTTACTTATTTAAAAGTACGTCAGAAATTTGTCAAAGCTAATCTTTAAGCATTCATGACAAACAAAAGCTGGGAACTCATCTTACTTAAAAATATTTCTTTAAATTTGTATTTCAGGAGTTTTTAAACTTTAAACTGAAACTGCAAGTCTGGGGCTTTTTGGATCACATAAAAATGATGTTTGAAATCAACTAGATTCAAATAATTTCTGATTAAAACTGCATTTATAGTGCCTTTTGATATTTAAAACCAGCTACGTCTTGGAGTTTGTTTCTGAAATCTAAGACATGCTGTATGCATTATTTGCATAGGTTAAGTCTATTTTTGAAGTGGACTCCTCTGTATGTTACAAGTCTAGTTATGTGTGTGTATACTTCCAAGAATCCTTAATAGCACATGGGCACGACAGGCAGAGTTCTCCACAGCTATGGCTGCAGTGATTAGAAAGTTAGAGGAGTACATGATGCACTTTTTTCCTCCTTGACTTGTGTGATGGTAACACAGTGCAGCTCCAGAAATTTCACAGAGAACTTGCCTGCATGGGAATTTTGGGCTCAGACAAATCCATGTGCAATTTTAAAAGCACTTACAACCTGTGTAGGTGCTCCTGCAGAAAGTATCGTGTTTTTCGAAGGCCTCGCTCGCCAGGTCTCAGCAAACTGCATCTGTTCTGCCCCTGAACGAATGCCCAGGCAGACGTTTCTGTGTTTTAATCTCCACACTTGCCTGAGAAGAGAGGTTGGTGCACAGTCAGCGCTGGTGTGAATCTCCCTGACAGCGTGGCAGGAATATCCCAGTGCAGTCACACTGCGGGAGGGAAGTGTCAGCAGAGCAGGGAGCAGGTTTGCACCAGGCCTGTGAGGAGCTCGCTGTGTGTGCCCACCCACAGATTTGGTGAAGAACAAGTGTGCTGTACATTCACACATTGATTCACAGCGTGGTAACTCTCCTTATCTGGGCAAGTACTGCCTTCTTATCTTAGATATTGTGTCTGAGCTCAGACAAACCCGTGACCTAGAATATGAAAATCTGATGGAGCCAAGGCTGCGTCTTCAGCTGGCCTCATGGTACCCCAGGAATGTTACAGTGAGGAAAGCTGGCATTTTTGTACAGCTGCTTCATTTTATAAAGGAACAGCCTAAACACTGGACCTGCACGTAGTTATGGTACATACAAGGAATTTGGCTGCTGGTACTTTGCATTTATACAAATAGGAAATCTGCAGGAATGATCGAAGTGTGATAATTGCATAGAGGCAGAGGGATTCTGTATGTAGTTGTAAAGCACTTTAATACTAATTTAATGGGATGATATTGAACAACTTGAGGAAATATATTGTACTTCCCCTCAAGGGTCTTTGCTTAATTTTTAGAGTTATCCTCAATCTTTTGTCTGTTGTTGCACAAAAATATTATTTAAACTAATGAATACTTAGTAAACACTACTCAACCCAGCAGTGATTTGTATCAGCTGTTTGCAGAATTTGGCCTTTTAGGGCTTATGCATGAGGAAAGTTGAAAGGCCTGAACTAAGGCTGAATTTCAAGAACAGGAGTTGATAACTTTGTTATATTTAATATACAATTAATTAATTCCTGTGCCATTGCATTGTTTCTGATGTACGTGGATAATGCCTTATTGACTGGTAAGGTAGAACTGCTGCAGCATCTGAAACTTTATACACTACAGTGAATAATCTTGCTTTTATCTTAGGATACTATAAGAGTGAGAGTGCTTAACTTTAAAAGCCTGATTTTTGGCTGAAGGAACTAAAAAATATAAAGAGTACTTTTAGAATGTTCTTACTAATCTGTAATATAAATTTAAATTTAAAATTCATTGAGATGGAAACTTGATTAAAATGCATATTACATATTTTTATGCACTTCAGTACTCAGTGAAGTCCAACAGCTAATGAGAGTCGATCCTTTCTAATGTGCATTTTTTTCTGGTTGTATTTTTGTCCCCTCAGCCCAGAATATACCTTTATACTGTTAAAAACTAGTGCAAATTTTAAGATTGACTAGATTTAATAATGATGGTCATCTTGAATAAGGAGAGATGATTTAGATTTTAAAAAATGTAGAAACATTTCTACTTAGAAAGAAAGTAGAAATCACTTAAGACTCTCCTGATGTGTTTGTGGTCCAGATTTGTAGCTGCAACAAATAATGGAAAAAGCAGGAAGTGTCGAGAAGCATCCTTGTGCCATTACTTGCAATAAATCAATGTTACTCCTAAAGAATCATGTGAACTTCATGGTAGAAGTAATCAGTCATTCCAAAATGTGTTGCTATTATTTGCACTAATATGTGTTATCAATGTGTTGACTCTAAAAAGAAACTTGTCTAAGCTTTTTTTTCTGTTCTCATTTTTTTTTTACATAAAACCATTCCGAAATAGATATTCCCTGCAGTATTTATACCTATGTAGAGATAAATAATTTTAAATTAGCTGTTATATGTTCCTTCCCTAATTTTCACATAAACAAAGTTCTGGCTTTTTCTTAAACTTTGTATGGAATTCCCATTTTTGAATCCTCTATTTTAGGGTTGTAAGTACATTTTTCCAGTACTTGATACCATGAAAATGTGTAGAAGGTTTAAAAGTAAATTAAAGCCTGGGGGGAGGGCTGGAGGTGTATTGAAACAAGATAATTCCAATAAATTAAACACAGCCAGCAGACCGACTCCATTTGTTGTGTCTTCAGTGTTCATTCAGTCTGTATCTATAGTTTTATCAAAATATAAATGTATTCATTTAGTGGAGACTGTATGTTAAATGTACTGCAGTTGCAGGTTGTGAAACTGTGTAGTATAGGTCAACTATAAATTCCTTATTTTTGTACAGCAGAACTTTAGAACTAGCACAATGTAGCATATTCTAGATGTTCAAAATTGCACAATAAAGGAACTTGGCAAACCAAATCTGAGATCTTGGCTTCTTATTCAGATTTAAGATTCATAGATTATTTCTTTGCTAAACATAAAATGAACTTTGGCTGTAGATTTTGAGGAAATGGCAAGTTTTTGAGGTGTCTCTGGTGTGCGGTGTCATGTATTTAAAATTTAGATTTTGAAGTAAACAGTTTAAAGCTTTGTGCTGCAGAGTTTGATGCTGGTTGAGGACTAGGCAGTGTTTCCACTATCCCTTGCAAATAATTTACATAGCCTGACTGCAAAACAGAGCTAATGGTTTTTGTAAGCACACACACCCCTGGAAAACCATTACATACACAAAAAATAATTCAGTTTTTCTTTAGGTTTTGGGTTTTTTTGACTAAAAAGGACTGGATACATGTTGATTTTAAAAGCTTTCAATGTGCCTTATCTCACAAATTACAAAATGGGAACTTGCTATGTTCTTCTGGAATTTAGGGCAAAATCTGAATGCTTGAGTATTTTGCAAAAGTGGTACTGATGAATCCCAACTACTTTCAAACTGTGTAAATGTTTTATTACATGAAGAATATTGTGCATGTATGTACATGCATGTATAGATGTGCACAGATGTACACATTATTGTATGCATGTTGCAGTATTCACTTGAAGATGAAAAGCACCAGGTCTTAGTAATTCATGGGTTTTGCAGTTTCTGAGAGCTCATGTTTACAGAGAAATGAATGAGACGCATTTTTAAAAATGTTCTTGTTCTTTAAACTTCATAAAATCCCTATTTAAACAATGACTCTTCAGGGGTGGTATGATCTGAAATGTCTTGAATTCAAATAAAATTGTGTGCTTTTGACTTGAGGAAAAAAGCAAACACACAAAAAAACCAACAAGCAACCAGACAAGAAACCCAAACCAACCAGGCCTAAGAATAGAGTTAAAGAATTAATGTCTTGACAAATGTGGCTGTGGCTATAATACAGATTCTCTTCACCCCGAAGCTGGAGTGGATCAGCTTTAAGTTTCTGCCCTGAATTTAAATATCTCCTGAGTTGAGGATGAAACTGTCAATTAGATGTGATGTCCCTGGCTTTTAATTTATGTGTAATAGTTCTTAAAATTTGCATGTTGCTGTAATGCAGTGAGGTACATGTATTGGTTAATACACATTCAGCCATGGAAATTACTTCTGACATGTCTAACCTTTTATTTCTTGAAAATACTATGTTTTCTGTGATGGCAATAATATTTTATCTCGTGTTGCAGTGATAAAGCTGATGTTAATATCTGTCCCATGCCTTGGGCATATTGTGGGAAGATATTACATCTTCTGTCTAATGTATAGCAGGAAAGCCATTAAAGATTTTTTTTTCCCCACTGTTACTAGGTAGCTGTGTATTTCTAAAATCAAGTCAGCATGTTAACAGCAGGAAATCTGTGTCAAATCTGTTACAGGTTTTTACTTATGGAACCAAAGTTAACAATTACCATGTTGAGTACGGTCTGTCGCTTTAATTTTTTTTTTATTTTTTTAATGTTAAGCTGCCTTTTTATAAAACTGAGTGTTTCAATCTTTTTAAGTTAAATTTGGACTGCACTTACAAAAAAAGTACTTCTGATTCCCAGAGATCATAAAGAAGCAGGGTGAAGGAGTGCCAGACTTAGTCCACGTGATGCGTACGTTAGCAACTGAGAGCATCCCAAACCTCCCGCCGGGGGGGGAGTTGGCAAGCAAGTGAGTTCACATCAGTCTACATGTGGGGTTTGATTTAAATCACATTTTAACTGCAAGGCCACTCTTAAAAGTTGGGGGGCAGGGAGGGAGGAAGGGCGCAGTACAAAAGGTGATGATCTGTTCTCCAGTTTTTATTACTCAGTTGTTCTGGGTGAAAAGGACAAGCCTAAGAATGGAGTTGACTATGAATCATTGCAAAAATTAAATGTCAAACCTTAGTTTTGGGAAGGAATGAAGGGTTTTTAAGGGTGGCCTGAGTGTCTGTTTTTTGTAATTAACTGGGGTTTCTGGGGGGATGTTACATGTGAAAATAATGCCCTGACTTTAATTACTTGGGTTGAAGTGTTACACACTTCAACAAAAAGTGATATGCATAAAATGTTTTGCTTGGCAGCTTTCTTTTCTTGCCTGTGGCCATGTTGTAATTGCTTAAAAATTTGCTTTTGTTCCTCTCTGCTTGTGACAAATATGAAAGCAAGATAGAAATCTATCAAAAAAGAAAAGTGGGAGGTTAAATTTGTAGCTTTATATAGCTGCGTTTGTCCTTGAAGGGTTCAGTGGTGGTGCTCTGTGGTTTCTCAAATATTCAGTCTTTAAGGATGCAATGTGCTCAGCTTGTTTGCACCCCAAACCAAGTGATTTTTGATTCAAAAGATTCTTCATGAGCCTGTGCTGTGTTAAAATGGATTGGGCACATATGATACAGAGTATTTTTGACCTTTCAGGGTATGATTTTTGTATTGTTACACCAAAATATCAGGACTTGGGGCACATAATTGAATAAATTATACATTAATAAATTGAATAAATTATAAAGTGATAACTGTAAAGATGGCTTCTAGAAAACAATATTGTTCCTCTAGGAACTGTTTGACTAGGAGAAGAAGAGATGGCAATTTAAAGTATAATAGCATCTATTTAGGATGGGCTGCTGTAGTGTTGGAAGTATGAGTGAGTCAGTTACTCATGAAATGCAGCATACAAATTGATTTTTCTTAATCTCCTTTGGCTAGAAGTAGCATTATGGCTGTGAAGAAATGCTGAAGTGATGTGACTTTAGTGGGATTTTGTCTCTTAGTGATGCTAGTTTGAATAGAGACTTAGAGAAATACTGATTTAATTGGATGTTGATGTCACTTAAGACACTATTGCCAATTTGGGAGGAAAATAATGCTTTCCAATAAACCTGCCTGTATTTAGAATCAAAGATAGCTATTTCTTGAAAGATATGGGAAACTTTCCAATCCATGTAATGTACCTTGTGTGTAATTGCTTAATTTTACTGCTTTAAATCCAGCCTCTTCTTTCATGCCCTGTAACCCTTCACTGTGATGTTCATACGTGGTAGTTCCTGACTCTTCAGTGTTGCAGGATGATTACAGAGCTTGTCATCTGCTTTTTTTCTTCCCTTGCACTCCTTTGTGATTGCTCTGCCTGCATTCTTCAGCAGTTTAAAGGTTGCTCTTTGAAGTTTGTTTTGCATCGCAGTCTGCTACTTCATCTTACTTGGTTCTGCAGAAGGGAATCCAAAAGAAAGTTGCATTTAAAGTCCAATATGTAATTTCTGTTTTTTTACTCTCCTCTTTCCTTCCTGTTCTCCCTCCAAAGTTTTTTCCTTATATGCTGGGAAAGGCATAAGCAGCTTCTTCCTTCAGCTTCACATTCAGTTGTGTTTTGGTTTTTGTTGTTTTTTTTTTTTTTATTACCAGTTTTCAAGAGTTTTTTGACTCTCAGTTTTTCACCCTATGTTAAAAGAAATAAATAAAAATCATGTTGCTCATTTGCATGTTAATTGCAAATGTATTCATATTTTATCAATCTATTTCTTACCAATTTTCTATCAGTATTAGAAAAGTCAAGAATCACAGAGATGAAGGTTAGTTTCAAGCTAACTAACAAGCTAGCTAGTTTCATTTCTTAAAAATGCTAAGCAGGGGCCTTTTTAAAAGGAGGTAACTTTCAAAATGCTTGAATTAATTTTTTAATATTTTTTTACCAGACATAATTTATGTCAATAAATAATCTCTTATTGTATCTGAAGATACAATACACAGAACTGCAATTTGCATTTTAATTTTTTTTTTTGAGAAAAAATTGCAGGAGAGTATTGGGCGTGTCATTGTAGAAGAGTACTGTTCTAAATCTAGTTTTTTTCATGTTTGCACATGGGAAGTACATTTTAGGACATAACACAAACAAAAATGTACTTCAGAATGTAATTTTTGTGTGTCCAGAAAATAACACACCACTGTTCCCCTATGGAAGCAATACATGAGGCACTGGGGTTTGGGCACACAAATTACCAGGACATTGAATGTCCACTGAGTTTTCTATTGCCCTTTTTCAAAGTGAAAACCTGACTATCAGGTTGTGCCCTTGTCCTGCTGAACTCCAAGGGATATTCAGCCTTGTTTGTCTTGAGCCTAAAGGTTTTAAAGGATATGGAATGTTTAAGGACATTTAATGTTAACTTGCAGTAAACATGGTTCTGTGAATTTGGAATCTTCAAAAGTTTGCATTTAAATTAAAATTGGGAATTTGACTTGGGAAAAAAAAAAAGAAGAGCACAGCCTTAAAATCTTGTGGGTTTTTTGTTTTTTTTGCTCTAGACGGAGTGTGATTGAAGCTGTGTATAACAGACTGAACCCCTACAGGAATGATGATGCTGTAAGTATCTTTTCTCTTACATTCTCTTTCTCCCTACCCTAATTATTTTAGCTGTTTTGTAAAGAAAGATATTGCAAATTCCTGTTAAAGACCCCTTCACCCAAGAAAAGAATAACACTGTTGTGCTTTTTGGACTGTGTTTTGTAATTGTTTTCTGTTGCCTTCTGCTGATCATCATCTCAAAACTCCAGTAGGGTTTCTTCATTTGTCCTCTGGAGTTTCATTATTTCAGTCCTGCTTGGGTTTCCAAGTGCTGCCAAATGGTGGAAAGATTCATGGGAAGCTTTTTTTCCCCTTCTTTATAGGACACATTTTTTCCTAAATATCAAGAAGAGAAATGTTATATCTAAAGGTTAAATGGATGTGTTAAGAATACATTAGTTTACCAAATGGACTGTGTAAACACTTTTAATCTTAAGCATGGAGCATCTTACAGCAAGCAAACACTTTGGGTTCTTATATGTCAGTGCTGAGAGAGACATAAATCTGCTGTCAGGATGGGGAGAAGAAAAACCAAACAGTGAACGTGAGCATGATTCCAGTGGCAGTTTGATCACCAGAAACAACATTCTGTCACTGAAAATGCAGTCTTTCATAGAGCAGTTAAACTGATCCTTTAACTATCAGCAGAAATTACTTCCATGCTTGAATGTGACACAAGTGAAATGCAGCCAGACATAAAGATTGTGCGTTGGCCTTACAACTGTGCACTAGTTTTATTTGGCAGCCTTCATTCTATTTTTAGCATAAAATTCCTAAATAGGGGCTGAAAGAGGATGCTTTACCTTCAAAATACATTCTGTTCAACAAATCTACAGTACACAAACTTTGTGATCATGTTGGCAACTGGGATACACAAATTTGCATATGGAATAGTTGGCAAGCAGCTCCTGCATTTTTACTCATGCTGCTTTTATTCTTCATTCTTGAAACAACCATTTTGCTCTTTCATATAATCGCTCTCCTTTGCTACTTCTGGTCTTGAAGGAAAAGCTGGAGGTGGTACTTTTGCAAAGGGCAATTTCAGTTTGTGTTTTTTTTAACTACACCTCCGTGCCAACTGTTCCTCTCTGGTTTGCAATGGATTCTGTGTGCAAGTTTGAATGAAGGGTGCAGAGCTTCAGTGCTAAGAAATTACCATGTGTGGCATTGCTAGAGACTTAATTAGCCTCTTTCCTCTCCAAGGAGTCACTAAGGCAGTGCTTTTGAAGAGGAGTAATATTTCTACCTCCTGCAGCCTCAGTAATGATGGGGAGGTGTAGCTGTGGAAGCACTGGGATGAGCTGTTGTAAAAGCCCATCCTGCCGCTTAATTGCTTAGGGAAAAGGAGCAGGTGATGCTGAAACCACCAAAGAGGGTGCATAGGAGCAGTTTGCTCTGACTCCTGTGCTGCTGATTCAGCTGCAGAGCTGTGGCCCCACTTGCTCGTGGTTAACCTGTGAGCCCACCTGATGAGGCTGTAGAGAAAGCTGAATGTAGAGAAGTCTAAGCAAGGGAAGAGGAAACAGGCCTGACACAAAGGCAAATGGATTAAATAACACTTGATGAAATTAAATACTATTTAAACCAGGAATTGGTTAAACATTTGTCAGGTTTGTGGTAGTTACACAAAATCTGCTGTTGCCTGTGGGCCTAAATTGAATGAATTTTTGGGACACTCAGGTATTGGATAGGTTGAAATACCAAGTAGTGTGACCATACAATTAGGATTTGGAGCACAGCATGTCTCTACTTTCAATTTTTTTTTTTTTGTTATATACATTTATTTTTTTCCCTTGCAGTTTTATTACCATCCAAAATTACAATTTCCTTCTGTTGCCTAAACTACACTTCTGTAACCTTAAATTAAAAGTGTTAAAATAGCTCTGAGTTATAGCAGGGTGTCAGTTGATGTCTGTATCTTCCCATGCAATGAGGGGGGACTGAGAACACAAAAGATGATAATGGTGATAACACATGACATGAGCACATCCTGCTCTTTTCTCGCACCTGTGAGCTGAGTGTATCCATTTTGTATTACTCAGGAAATAGCTGGAAAGGCTTTGGAAATGCTTTTGAGTAACATTCCTGGCATCTTATTTTCAGGATTGATTAAACACTTGGTCATATATTGAAATTTCTTGATTCTAATGTTTTGTTAATTAAGAATATGTGGGGTTTAGATACTTTTTAAAACCTGTTTCTGAAAGGGGAGAGAAAAGAGACTCCTGAAATGATTTAAGTCTTTACCCTTTTCAGTCTGGATTATCCAGAAACTGCCGCAAGGATGGGCACTCCAGACTTTAAAGGGTTCCTTCTTTTTTCTTTAAGGATTCTGCCTCAACTGATGATATGTGGTAAAACTGCTCATCTAGCTGTGGAGTTCACGTTTCATCCTGCAAATGAAAGTGCAGCCCAACCTCAGTGACCCTTCTTAACATCCATCCTCAACCTTAATTAAAGAAGGGAATATGATGTGTTGGTGAGAGTGACTACAGCAGTACAACATCTAGCCCAGGAACTGATCTTTTTTGTAAAACAGACTTCTGTAAACGTGATTTCAAACCATAAATTCATGTTGTAAATCAGACTCCAGCAATTTATGTTGTATGATTTTGTTTTTGTAAAGTGCAATTGTCTTTGTACAAATGCTCATATTTAATTATGAACCGCTTTAAATCACTATAAAGGTTAGAAGAAATGTTTTGGCTTGTGTGATGCAACAATATATATCCCTTTTAAAAATCATGTTGTGGTTTTGGATTGCAAGGAGCAGCAGCCTAGCCAGCTAGGTGCTCAAGAGGTGCACAAAACTGTTAAAGATAACTTTTTGGTTTATATGAAAGCTGAACTCAAGGGCAGCCTACTAGAAATTACAGTGTGTGAATTTCACTTGGCAATGGAAAAATAACTTAGGAGTAGAGCACATCCTTCAACAAACATATATCATTTTCTTGGATGCACTCCTGCTCTCACATTGAGTCAAAGGGATTTGTGATTTTGAGTTCAGTGAGAGTTAAATCATGCCCTGTTAACAGTATCCTGTTCATACATGTACCAATCTTGGGATTAGAATGCTTTAGTTCTTTGCACCTCTTTTTTCATTAACCCTTACCTGAAACTACTAATCACTGAGCACGAAGACAACTTTCTACATAAAGCAGGAGTCTGCAGCATTTTTACAATCCTGATTGGCTGGGTCTGCTGCTGTTCCAAGAAAAATACTCTGAATTCCATTTTATCAATAAAGCTTGATTTAACAAACAAGACATTTACCCATAAATGTGTAATTCCTTCTTTTCCTGCCTTTTAAAATGTCAGTGCCATTGTAAATGATATTTTACTTGTGGAAGAATATTTTTCTTAATTGGTAGCCCATTTTTAAAATGGGAAGGATTTTGATTATTGCCCAAGACATAGCCATATGCTAGAGGATGATGTGGGATTAATCCGTTACCCTATTTTTTACAAATGTGGGTTTTTTCAGGCTTTTTGGTGGTGTTTTTTTTTTCCCCTCCCTACTGAAGATGTGCATTGGTTTGAATTTGCCTACTGTTTGATAAAAATACATTTGTCAAAGCCTGACAATCTTTAACATTTTATGGTGTGTGTTTTTAATTGACCCACTTAGAATGAGAGACTAGTGGTTAAACAGTACTTGTGATTTGAGGTATAGCATGTTGACAATATTTAACTGTTTGTTGTTTAAAATTCTAATTTAAAATTTTATAAGATAATAAACTAATTTGATTTAAGCTTAGCTTTCTCCCATTGAGCATACGAAAATTAAGTTTTCAAGTCAGTCGTGTTTGCAAAACTGCTGTTTTGTGCACCTTGTATTGTCTTTTTGGTTGAGAATATTGTATTTAATATGTAGTTTACTCATTTAGTAGGCAGATTCCTCAAAAGGAAAATCAGTAAAACAAGTAGATTGTAACATTTACTGCAGTTAAACAGAATCAGAACTTGGTGTATAATTACTTTTTGATAGGAAAATGTAGTACAATGCATTTTGCTATATTTGTCTTTCCCTAACTTTGACATATACATATTTGTATATATAGCCTTAAAACTAATGCAGAGTTAGGGAACACTGAACAGTGAAAAAGTAACTTATAGTGTCTTGGAACTAAG
Organism: Irena cyanogastra; assembly: GCA_013397155.1. Taxonomy (NCBI): domain Eukaryota; kingdom Metazoa; phylum Chordata; class Aves; order Passeriformes; family Irenidae; genus Irena; species Irena cyanogastra. The sequence continues at coordinate 1,391,154 of VWZV01012663.1, read as the reverse complement.
TATAGTATATACCAGCAAACTTTTCTTTTATCCCTCTTGTCTATGTGGGGTGCTTAAACGTAACTTCATTGTATTCAGTTTGTAATCTGTTCAAGCATGAATGAAGAAAACATAAGCACTATTTGTATTTATAAATTTATAGCAATTTTTGCTTAAAAAACCAGTTCCTTACCTACCTATGAATAAATGCTTAAAATGTCTAATTTTGTTGTAGAGTGCAAAACTATAATGATGTTAAGTTATAGCTTCACAGGCACCTAATTAATGAGCATATTTAATAATACATGGCGTATTAGTGCGAAAAGCTGAACTTAATTTAGGACTAGGCAGATAAAGTTCTGTCTTTTTTTCATAGAGACTAAAGTTTAGTTTTGGAAACTGCAAAACCTTGAACTGGACTATGGAACCTTTGAGTTTTAAACTTTAAAAATCGGAAGCAAAACTGTGGTGTGAAAAGCCATACTTCAAACCATAATCACTTAAACTGTCTCAGTGACAAAGGAGATTTTTGAAGCCTCTTCTGACGAGGTCTCCTGAAGGTTAGAAAGAAAAGAATTCTGCTGTTGCTACAGGCGATGTGAGTGGGTTGGAGGGCAGTGGCAGAGAGGCCGTTTCAGGCCTTTCTCTCTCCCGCCTACGTTCAGCGTTTTGATGAGCTCAGAGCACTGAATTATGATGTATGCATAAACACTGCCATTTTAGATACAGACTTTGATTACAGAATAAACGAGTTAAGTATATAAAGCATCCTAGAAAAGAGGCAAGCTGTACTTTTTTCACTGCTCTGAAAAGAAAAAGGCACTTTTGCACCTTTGTGCATCTCCTTCTTGCACCAGAAACTTTTTTTTTTTTAAATGCTAAAAACATTAGCACCTCAGGGGCAAGGCAGCAATTTTTATTTTGAAATATTGTGTGCTATTTATTTCCCTCTTGGAAAAAGATTCATGTGTGACAAAAATGAAAATTGTGTGATGTTAACAGATGTATTTTTAAATACATGTTCAAATAGGATGGTCCCGATTTGCTTGTTTTTAAAAGGAAATGACATTTGTAAAGCTACTTTGCTTCATATGCCATGCAACTTTGTTTTCCTTCTACATTTGACAGCTTCACTGGCTACAGTTTCTGTGAGTTTTGTTATAGTCAGATTAAATATTTGGCTGATTGTTCTGGGAGAATACCTGTAACTGCTTTATAGACAGCTGTTCCAAATAATTCTCGCTAATTCAGCATTGAAAATATGTTCAAGACAGAGGCTTCTAAAATGTGCTTTAAACCAATGTTGGATGAACTAAATGCAGTGACATTAAGTAGGATCCTAGGTTTGCAAGGCTTTGTAAATCCTTTGTATCCGTAGAGTCCCTGGTACTCACGCTGGGGCAGAAGCAGAGCCTGAGCCTTACAGCTGGGCTTGCTCTCAGCTGGCCCAGGAGCTGCACCACCACGACCTTGAGGCACAGCCATCACTCAGTTAAGCTTTGAGCTGGAGTCAGAATTGGAGAGAGGAGTTTCATCAGCTTGTGGTTAAACTGCTGTGAGCTGCAGCAGTCGTAGGTTGTGTCAGCGAGGTGCCTGGTGAATATGAGCAGCAGATGAGTCGTGGTAGCTCTTACCTTGAGAGTTCCTGCAGGTGCCAAAGCTGATCTTTTCAACATTTACTTGTAGCAAACTGACTGCAATGTCCCTTACATTATTTATTGCAAAGCTGGTGCTGTCACTATATAGGTTCATGTCTGAGCCATTTTGCTCAGTTCAGGAGTTGGAAGCTTCAGATGATTTAACAAAATTAGGGATCAGTTTTCACTTCAGTTGATTCCCTGATAAGAATCCTGCCTTAATTTTATACGCTGGGATAAGAGACACTTCCTATTGCATTCCATTTTTAGTAGTTTATGGTCTAAGGATATGGTTTCATGATCTTAGGCCAAGACTAAAACATTGCTCCTAGTTTGGCCCTACTGCCTTTTTTTGTGCCAGTGCTTGTCCTTAAGTAGGTGTGCAGTTAGGAGAAAGAAAAAAACTGTCCTCTTGAGCTGGGTAAATTGATAATCCAGCTGTGGGTGCTGGTGCTAGGGAAAAATGGAGAGTGGGGAGACAGGACTGAGAGCAAAGGAATGGTTGCCCCACCCCTCCTGCTGCAGTTTGGGAAACCACACCCAGATAAATGATGGCCTCTGTAGAGAGCATCGAAGCCTTTGCAGATCTTCCCCTACTTAGGACAAACATTTTGTTTTGATAAATGTTTCTTTTCTTTAAACTGGAACCATCAAACTTTGGTCTCAATGTCTTGTGTGTGAGTTCTGTGCTGACAACCTTCCTCTGTGTTCACATTCTCTAGAGGTTTGGAGCTTTGTCCTGTGGGAGAGACAGCATGGCTGCCACAATTAGGTTAATGATGTGGGTGTTGCAGTTTACCTTAGTTCAATGTACATCAGGATTTCACCATGCCAAGATGTTCACCTCCATCTCTACCTGCACCTTCTTGATCTGCTTTTGTGCACATATCAGTTGGTGTGTTTCAGTTCCTTGATATTTAAACTTGGCCATGTCTGAAAGGGGCTAACCCTTAGGAAAGCCAGTGCCCTTTTCCTCATCCTCTGGCAAATACACTATTTGATACAAACCTGATGTACCTTGCATAGGTTCAGAGACAGCAAAACTGCAGAGCTACAGGGCTGTACCTGACATTCTTGTGTAGAAAACTAATTGGTACTTGGTGCCAAGCTTTACCAGCAATGAAAATAATGTCTCCTAGATAACCAGTGTGACTCCTTGTTATTACAACTGCCTGAGCCTGTATAGACCAGTTCAGGATGTAAACTCACCATCTGGCTGGAGAAGTTTTTTGACTCTTTAAATGGTGAAAAGAGGCTCTAGACATGAATTTCCAGGATGCTGTAGCACAAAAACCTGAATGTGATTCCTGCTATAAGCTGTAAAAAAGGAGCAGAATTTAAAAGTATCACTCAGTGGCTAAATAATTTTGACTGATCTGTCTGAAATACTGATCAGAGAATCCAATCTTTTGTGAGCTTTTTCTGTGGAGTGCTTGCACAGTCTGCAGCTTTCTGCAGACCCAGGTGTGCACATCTGAAGCACTCTGTGGCCTTGTTTTGCCTAACATTGCTTTATAAATGAGGTAGCAGCCACCTGGGCTGTGGCACGTGTTCTCAGGAGGTCAGGAAGCTGTAGGAAAACTTGAAGTTTCTCTTTAGTATCATGGACCACTAAAAGCATTCAAGTAGAAAAAAAAGCTAGACACATTAAAAGTTGAGTTTACATTGTCTCCCATTGACAATTTGTTTCTAAAAAAAATGACTATTTCTACCATTTACTTAATATGTGAAAAAAATGTCTGGAGCTTTAATCTCCTGATTGTGTCAGAGTTGTTGACCTGTAGTTACTTAGGCTTTGTGCATATTCCTCATTTTCTCTGTGTTTTTGTTTGATGTTCCTTTTGAGTAGCAGTAATACTGATCTTTCTTCTCTCCATCTCTTGTACACATTCTTCTAAATTTGCTTCCAGGCTAAGGGAACAGGAGTGATATCCATGTCTTAGGAAAGTGTTTTGGGACAGGCTTGCTCTAAATGCAGTGGCCACAAAACCCCCCAGCTTTTGCACCACAAAAGTTGGGAAAGTGGGCTTAATTTAAAAAATGCCTTTTATAGAACCAAGAAAATTGCAAAGTGTCAAAACTTGGGTAGAAATGGGATGACAGGTCAGATTTCTAGAGTAGTTTATGCATAGCCAGATTTTTACACAACTCGAACTGATTCCTGCCCAAGTATTTTTTAAAATATCACTAGGCACCTGCTTTCTTATTTTTTCTTTTTCTTTCCTTTTTTTTTCTGAAATGGGAAGAATAAAACCTATGGTCCTTACTAGTGTGTGACCAGCCATTTATCTGAAGGCTGGGTGCTGTGTCAGGCAGAACCATTTTCCTTTAGGAGCACGACACCAGCACTTCTCTGCTTGCTCAGCAACACTGAGGCAAAGCTGAAATTCCTTTTTGTTTCCTTGAAGAGCTTGGTGGGAGCGTGGGGTTTTTACAGTGGACAGGACTCCCCACGTGTGTTGTGAGGAGGCCTCTGGACTTGAAGGAGCTGCCATTGTTATTTATTTTGAGAGATACCTTTAGGAATAATGAGAAAACAGTCCTAAAACATTCAATACTTTGATTCTATCGATGCTGTAGAGTAGGTGCAGAGTTTCAGTTCAGCTGATACTGAGTTCCAGCCAGTCTGAGCAGTGCAAATACTGGGTGGCTGATTTCATTTTCACTGTTGGGATTTCAGGCTGGATCAGAACATTTCTGTTCACACTACAGGGGAAAATTAGAGTCAGATAGGCTTGGGAAAATCAGGCACAAATTTAATTTTACGTCCTGCTGATGTTGGAGCTTTTACTCATAACATACAGATTCTGCATGTATTGTTGGAGCCTTAACTATCCCACTTCTCTTGGAATGAAAAACAAATGTAATCTTTATTCAGTTTAGGTTTTGAAAAAGCTTTTCAAAGCCAAAGGGAAGACAGTGGTAATGTTAAAGCAAAATGTTTGGTTAATCTGAGATAATTTCTTAATTCTTTAAATGTCTAAGAATTTTTTTGCTTTTAAAACCTCAGAAGAGCAAAGTTTAAGAGGTTTGATCTTTGATGCAGTGCTTTTAGCTGCAAATAAGTGAAATCCAAAATTATGTATCCAGGATGGAAAGACAATGAGACCTTGAAAATGTAGGAATAAATGTGCTGAATTTACATAGAATTATATCCATGTCCAGTGAAGGACTCCTGAAAGGTTGGAACTAGATGATCTTTAAGGCTCTTCCAACCCAGACCATTCTACGGGCCATTTTGTGAAAGGATCTTTGACAGTGTTTGTAGGGGAACTTTTTATTCTTGCTGAGTGATGCCAGACTGAGAAGTCTGCTGCAATGTGGAATTTCCAGCCTCTTAAATTGGAAACTGGGCATTGCACACCAGAGTCCCCAGTGCTGGGATGCTGGTACCCCACGTTCCACGGGTTAATGCCCTGCAGCCTGTGGGAGTTGGGGTTTCCCAGCCTGTTCTTGCTGATGACTTTGGGCACCAAGAGTTAAATTGTATCTATTAACCACATCTAACTCTTTGGTGCCAGGAATCCACCTTTTTGGAGTAAGTGCTGAATTATGCAAATGTGCTTGGCAAATGGTGCCGGGTGTTTCACCGCTCGGAAAACTCAATTCCTCGTGACCAAGAGCTGATAGGAGACAAAAGCTGAGGTTCTCCCAGCCAGGGAGTGCTGGATATCTGAAAAGTGTGAGCTTTGACTTCCAGGACTGGCTGTTTGATAAATCTTTATAAGCAGAGATTTTGGGTTCTAGCATCTGTCTTGTTCCTAAGACCACGTACAAACATGCTGAATTAGAGAGTTTTCACCTGTCTTCTCACAGAATTGACTCCACACCGTACCATAAGAGTCTTGTTTGTAGTGACATGCTGTGCCTGTCTTTTTAGAAAATTCATGACTTCTTTATATCTATTTTGTGGAAAGTGTAACTTTTTCATTGATGACCTGTATAAATGTGTGTTACGAATGGAGAGATTTAAGCTTGAAAAGCATGTTTGCAGATTACACAGCTTCATTATGGAATTTATAAATTTAACAGAGTAATATACAAGAGCATAACTATTTTCCTTAAGTAGAATGTATAACAATATATAATAAATTATTCTCCACGTAGTTCACCCACTATTTACAGTTTTACACAATTCAAACTGTGTGTTTACAGAAAGTTCAATAAATGTATATTTTGTACTATGTACAGATTCCTGGTCCCAAAGAAAATGTGTGAACTTAGTTTCTAACTTAACTTTTGAGATTGTACTTTTTTTTTTTTTCTTTTCTTTTTTTTTTTTTTGTTTGGAATCAGTTGAACAAACTGCGTTACGCCTGTCGATGGTGGAGGCTTGCATGGGAGTAAACGGGAATTGGAAATATTTCTAATCTACAAAAGTGAATCCACTAAATAAAACAGGCAATTACATCGTGTGTGTGTATTTGAGTGTGATGCTACTCAAACTATCCTCACATCTCTTTTATTGTCCCTGATTTACAGACTCTCCAGGCCTCTTTCTGTTTTCTGGCTCAAGGGAGTTAGATTAAAATGAAATACTGAGAGGCTTATCGTGATCGTTTTTAGTTACAATTCTAAAACTCCCTCCTTTTTGCTGTTTTTTCCCTTTCATGTTGAAATTCCAAGATAAAGCTGCCTGTGCTTGGCTCCAGCCCCAGCATTCCCCAGAGGCTGCCTGGTCTGGGGCTTCCAAGAGACCTAGGGATGGGTTAGGATGCCCAGCTTCTGGAATACTGCATCACACAGGAGCAAAATACATTTGTATCTTTTGCCCTGATTTGGATTCAGTACTGTGAAATAAAAGCTAGACCTTTGTAATATAATTTCTAAGAATTTAAGGATGCTAAAGGGTAAAATAAATATGGTTTTAGCCTTTATGATTTGAAGGAAAAATGAGCCTGTATGTAACCAGCTCACATTTGTCATCTGTGGAAATCTTTATAGACAGAGGTGGAAGGATTCTGATGTGGATTAAATAAATTAAACCTGGGGAGGGGGCAGGAGGGGATTCTGCTGTTACCTGAGCACACCTGTCTATTAAAAGAACTTAAAGATTCAGCCCTATTCCTTTAAGGATTAAAACTCAGAACCACTGCATTGTCTAGCAAAAGAAAATAATATTTTCTGTGGATTAAAAAAATAGAATTGCTATGATAAAATTGACCATTAGCCTTGGTTCACATTAATGGAGCAGGCACGGGAGACAAAATATATCCCTATGTTTTCCAGCTCAGAGTGTGCAAAAAGACTGTTCTATCCTATCTAACTGAAAATATGCATTTTAATGTATTTTCCCTCAAAGCCAAAGAAAAATATACCTCTGAATAGCATTATTGGTTTGTTTAAATGGGTTTTTTTTTTCAATCCTGACATGTAATAATAAATTTGAATGCCATCCAAGCTGTTTAGATAGAAATATTAGGCCAACTGCAGATGTTCATCGTGGCTGAACTTCATGAGGCTGCATTTATGTGAGCTAATTTAAAAGAGGAAGAACCCTGAAGCCTGGTTAAGTCATTTAACTCATTTCAGTTTTAGTTTTCAGCAATTTTTAAGACTATAGTAGATTATTCTAACGACTTCTGAAGGAACAGAGATGAATTTGGCAAAAAATAGAAGATGTTCCATTTATTGAAGGTTTGACTCAATCTCAGAGGTTTTTTCCAACCTTCATGGTTCTGTGATAGAAATGACTACGACAATTATCCCTGCAAATACACATACCCAGGAGAGGCTCTGGGACTTGGGTGAGTGTGATGCTTGGCTCACATTTGTGAGCTTGCAGGGCTGGAAGTTCACCAATTTAAAGAGAATTCCTATATTCATAAAGTTAATTTGTATGTACCAAACTTTCCAGTGTTTTTACTGCAAGTGGGAGAGCTTAAAATTATCTGTAGCCTTTCAAAGGTCCTGCTTAGCCACAGCTGTGGGAGAGATTTATTCTCTTTTCCCAATTAGCCGCTTTTTCTGGGGTACATGCTCTACTTGAAGAAAATGCTTGCTACAGGTTTTTAATCCTATTAAACAGGACTGAAAACTTTGTGACCTACAACTTAGACTTGTCTGGAATGAAGGGTTTGTTGAACAGACATTTGAAACAGGGAGTTTATTTGTACAGTAGAGCAGATATGAAGAAAATACAATTATCTCTGTGTTTTCTTGTCCTTACCTCTGCTCCTTAGCAGTAGAAGTGTTTGTGACACTGTCTAGTGTCCTGCTGATTTTCTTTAGTAGGTATCACCTTGCTGAAGCTGCATCATGGCTCTTCCCTCTTGCTCTGAGCAGAACATCAGAGTTTGTTCTGGCTTGGGAACACCAAGTGGAACTCGGTGAGGACTCTCACCTTCCTCTGAAATTTGAGTCCTGTCCCATACTGTAAGAAGGGAGCAAAACAATTCAGGGTACACTACAAGCATGCAATAAAACACTTTTTAAAAAGGCTTTTAAGGAAACAAAACATTTTCTGGTGTGTTTTTAAAACAGCCTGTGGAGTCTCTGGGCCAGGAGGAACAGGATAATTTGAACAAGCCTGTCCTCCAAGTCTTTTGAGCTGTGGTGGTTTTTTTTCCCCCTGCATTTCTTGTTTATCCAAATTACCTTTTCCAAAATGCCAGAAGCCTTTTGAAGTATTATTTTAGAAGAGTAATTTATTCTTCTGGTGATCATCCCTGTCAGGGATACAGGAGGAGTCTGTTACCTGAAGAATATGAAGTGACACCATCAACTTAAATCAGTCTTAATCCTGAGAATGTTTTAGCTCATGTTGGAAGTATCTGGAAGTGTGCACTTCAGAGTGGTTTTTGGATCTTTGTATTTGCAGTTGTTGCAAAGTTTGTTTTTTTTTTTATTTGGGGGATTTTAATGCTCACCTACAGCTGTCTTAGCAGACACTGCAATAGGAAAGCAAGTGAAGTCACTCCCCAGCTGGTTGTTAATTCCCAGGAAAGAGCTGGAGGCTGGTCAGATGTCGAGAATCAGTTTCAGAGAGAAAATAAAACCAAAGCAGAAGGCTGATTTAGAAGGCTTTTAGTGATAGTAATATCAATTAAATATGCAGGGTGAATTAAAATAATGTAAATATTTAATTGCAGAAATGTATTAATTAATGCTTTTACACCCTTAAAGGTCATGAGAATTTCAGTATGAAAACTTCATTGTTCTGTAAGGAGATACTGATAGGTGCCAGCCCGATGGGCTGAACCTTGCTCTGTTTCAGGTATTAGGCTGAGGGTCTAAAAAAACCTCAGCATGGGCATGAGTTCAGTGCCAGAATACACCTGCCCCAGGCCACAGCCCAGCTCTTACTGTCTAATAGCTAACACAGAGCTTTCATATTAGCATTTGATGAGGGGTGTACTCACCTTATCACCTGGTTTCTAGATAGACTGTAGCCTTTAGCCTGATTTTTATATTCCCTTTACCCAGGGATCAGCTGGGTCTTGTCCTGTGGCTGCCTCTTGCTCTTCATGCAGTGAAGCACATTCCTTCTGCCACCTCCTCTGTGCACCTGATCCCTTTGATTTTTCCCCTTTGTCCATTTCTTTTTGGCCTGAGGCTGCCAGACTATTCTGGAAAAGTTTGAAAATCCCCTCAGTGTTGGGAACTCTGTTCCCTCTTGCATCTGCTCTGCATTTTCTAGGTTTTTTCATATGAGGTGTAGTATCAATCTACATGGCTCCACCTGGCTGCACCCTCCCTCAGGTAGCTGTGGAGAGTGATAAGGTGGAGAGTGATAAGGTTCTTCCCTACTCTCTGCAGGCTGGACCCTCTCACAGGGTTTGAGGCACTGCTACAAAGCCAAACTCCTCCTGCAGGCAGGTAACTCACGCCATGGTGTGAGCACCTCGGGCTGTGCCCATTCCCAGGGTGGATCCCACTGGCAGAGCCCTGCAGCAGTGCTGAGCATCCCATCCCTGCAGCAGTGCTGAGCATCATCCCTGCAGCAGTGCTGAGCATCCCATCCCTGCAGCAGTGCTGAGCATCCCATCCCTGCAGCATCATCCCTGCAGCAGTGCTGAGCATCATCCCTCAGCATGTGCTGAGCATCATCCCTGCAGCACTCCCATCTGGGGCCAGGCAGCTCCTTGCGTGCTCAGGATAAACCCTTCAGATGTTTGTGTGGCATGGAACTCACAATTCATTTCCTCTCTGCTTCTGCTGCTGTGGGGGATTTTCTGAGAGAAGAAAGAGAAACAACAGAAGACACAGTTGCACGGTCTGTGTTAGCTGACGCAAAAAAGATTAATGGAGCTGCTTCTGACCCTTTTTGATTTTTTTTTCATTTCAGTACTGCTTGACTTCAAAAGTTTTTTGCACAATTTCCTGGAAAATGTGCTTAGTCTGGTGAACTGGTGCTGCTGTATCATGTTCTCAGTGTTTGAAGAGTGTGTGGTTTTAAGTGATGTAATCCCTGTGCTCCAATTTACGAGTTCTGTGGAAGCAATGCTCCCCAACCTGATTCTCAATTCATTGGATCATAGAATCGTTTACATTGGAAAAGATCTCTAAGATCATCAAGTCCAGTTGTTAATCCAGTACTGCCAAGGCCACCACTAGCCCGTGTCCCCAAGTGCCACATTCACACATCTTTTAAACATCCCCGGTGTTGGTGACCCCACCCCTTCCTTGGGCAGCCTGTTCCAGTGCTTGACAACCCTTCTGACGAAATTTTTCTCTAAAACCCAGTCTAAATCTGACCAGGCACAACTCGAGGCCATTTCCTCTTGTCCTGTCCCTGTTTCCTGGGAGCAGAGCCTGACCCTCACCTGCCTCCACCCTCCTGTCAGGAGTTGTGCAGAGCCAGAGGGCTCCCCCTGAGCCTCCTTTTCTCCAGGCTGAGCCCTTTTCCCAGCTCCCTCAGCTGCTCCTCATCAGACTTGTGTTCCAGACCCTTCCCCAGCTCTGTTCCCTTCCCTGGACAAGCTTCAGCCCCTCAATGTCCTTCTAGTCCTGAGGGTCCCAAAACTGCCCCAAAGACTGGAGGTGCAGTACTGATGGAGAGAGCAGCCTCAATGCATGGCACTGAACCAACAACTTCACCAGTTCTACTCTGTTGAGGATGATGGAAACAATTATCAGAAGCAGGGTATCTGCCCACCAGTAACACAATCAAACTCATTTTTCTGTGTCTGGTGGGAGCATCGAGAGTCTAAGAGTTGCCATTTCTTTGCTATCCAAATCACCATGCTATTCTCCCCAGAGAATGACTCAGTGGTTCTCTCCTGTGTCTGACTGCTCTGCTCCCTGGCGCCAAACCTCATCACTGTGTGCTGGTCACAGCTTTCCCTGGCTGAGCAGAGCAGCTGTAGCTGGGCAGGAGTTACAAATCCTCTAAGTGCAAAAAAGGAGACTCTGGCAATTGGACATACCAGCTAAAACTCAGCCCATTTCACCAGTCCCAGTTCTCCTGTACTTGTAGCCAGAGAAAACCTTAAGACAAAGGCACAGGGCAGCCCAAGCCTTCAGGCCAGCTGTCTCTTTTGACATGTATTTCACTAGGCAGTTGTAGTTCCTGAATTAAACACGTTCTTTGTCTATTACATCCTGACCCCCAGCACAGCTGGTGATGTTTTCCCGAAGGGGAAGAGGGAAACTGGGGTTCATCTATTTTGATCTCATGGAAATCAAATATTTTTGAAAAGAAAGCCCATGTTTTCATCTCCTGGTCTGAGGAAGAGTAGCTGGGAGGGGCTGTTCCCATCGTTGTCCCCTTTTCCTTGCCACCACAAGGATCTTGGGCTGGGACCCCTCGTCTGCACGAGCTCAGGGGAGATGTGGCTGTTTTCTGTTGCCGTGCAGGGAGAGGGTCATTGACTCCATTCAGCTGAAGGCCCTCTGTAATCGATTTTCAAAACAGTCTGAGGTCGTTGCATTCTGTACCCTACGGCATGGCAAGGATTTGTGCATTGTGTGCTTTGACCTGATTCTTTTTCCCCTCTCTCCCAGCATCCTGAGGTAGATCTGCCTTGCTTTGTTGTCCCTAGCACGCATCTGGAGGGGGTGGGGTGGCAGTGATTTGATTTGATTTTTTAATTAATGCCTAGAAATGTAAATGCAGCATCAGCTTTTGACTTTCCACCGTCCAACCTTTGGTGTCATTGCCCCGGAGTGCAGCCCTGGTGGGGCCTTTTGCTCCATGTTTGGGCCTCTTCTGGAGCACATTCACAAAAAATATTTATGAAGCCACAAGCTATGAGTTTCTAAGATGTAAAAAGATATAAATTTTGAGTCATGCTCCTTAGTTCATTGCAAGACCCAGAGATACAGCTTTGCTTTGTGTAGATCCTTGGTCTCAGCCAATTAACTGAGCCTCCAGGAGAGCTTTCTTTGTCATTGCAGGCAGCTCAGAATATTTTAATTTGATACCTGGAGGAGTTAAAATGTTTGTATGGATGTGCCCATACATGTGGCTGGTGCTGTAGAGTCAGACATAAACAGGAGATACCGACCCAGTACTTCTCACAGCAGAAATTTAGAAACAAAAGAACTTCACTCAACATTACATGTAGGGAAAAATTTGCAGTGAAAAGAACCTTAGAACAGCAAAAAATTATGTTATTTCTCCAGATTAAATGTTAATTAGCTAGATTAATATTTGCACATATTGAATATTAAGGCTAATATTTGATTAAAGTATGAAAGTAGGATAAATACTTCTTTTAATAAAGTTTGGCAAACAAGCTCAGCCCTCTATAAATGTCAAATACAGTCTGTGTTTGAATGAAGTCACTGCTGTCAAAAACAGACATAAAAAGTCTCAAGACATTACCCAAGCAAATCCATGCCTATGTTCCAGTCCCATTTAGGAGCACAATCTCTAATTGCAGAAATGCTTTTGGAAACTGTATTAGGAATTTTCTCCACTGGCAAATCAGCGATTTTCTTTGCAGAAGCAAACAATGGAGAAGTGACCTAAATACACACAATTATGCAGGAGATTTTGCTTTGGGGCACAAAATGGAATTGTAGGCTGGGTATGAAAGTTAATTTGAATTTCAGACTGAGTCCCAACTGTTGCAGAAGGGAGAGTCAAAGGAAACTATATTTGAGGGGTTTTTCCAGCCAGCTGTGAACGCTGAACTTTCCTGCAGTAATCTCCTGTTTATAAATGAGTAAATGCTTGTGGAACAGCCTCTCTCTCACCACTGAAGTTTTCTCACCCCTTTCCCTCCTGTGCTTCAAATAATTGTCTGCGTGTTCCCAGGGAAATGTCCTAGGGTAGGATGGCCTGGTTCTCCTGGTTAGTGGGGAATGCTGGATCTGGGATGTTGCCACAAAGTCTGGCTGCTGCAGAGCTGAGCAGTAGAAAAAGCAGCTGATGTGAAGACAAGGTCTAGACATCTCAGCAGAAGAAAACTGGAGAGAAATCTGAGGGTCAAAATGCTGCACTTGCCTTCTGTTTCTCTTTGCAGACAGGGTTTCCAGAACAAAAAGAGAGAAACAAGATAATGAAAACCAAAACAGTCCCGTGTAATGAATGGGAAGAGGCCAGAACTGTCTGTTCATCTCAGCTGATTATAAAGCAGAATGATGAAAAGGTAGCAGAGGAAATGAAACAGAAAATCAAAATAGAAAAACTAATAGATTATAGAAAAACAGATAGAATTAATAAAATTTAATAGAAAATCAAATGTAATAAATAGAAAATTAATAGACAATCCAAAGCTGGTGGTCTCCTATTTTTATACAGGCTAAACTTGTAGTCTCTGATTCAAAAAACCCTTGCACTTTCAGTGTGCTCAGAAAATCAGGGTGTTGCAATATGGCAAACCCACACCTGTGGTCTGCAGTGCTTCTTACTGAGCAAATTCCTTCACACAGAGATGTCAAAGCCTTGCCATGGGAATGATATCTCCAATTCTGCTGCTGGGCTGGAAAAATCCTCTTCTGGGAGAGCCAGGCAGAGTGAGGCAGTGGGGTGGGACAGGCAGACAGGCTGCTGCCATGTCTGGGGTCCAGGTGAACCTGCAAACTCCAAGAATGCTGCTGTGCATCCTCTTACCCATTTCTGTGCTCCTCTTTTCAGCAGCTGAGGAAAACCTCTGAGGGTCATTGTGGGGTGACCTGGGCAAACCATGGAGAAAGAGGCAAAAACCTGATGAGGGCTTCATATGGAACAGGATCCCCATCCCACTGGTGAGCCCATCTCCTACAGTGCTTGGGATCAAGTCCAATTTGGGAATAGGCAGGTTTTATTATTTTTTTATGCTCTTCCTTTCCAATTTAGAATAACTGGTCCATGGGAGAAATATTTACTGCATCAAATGGCAAGGCCGAGGCTGCTGTTTCAAATACCCAGGGAAAGGAGTGTCCCTCAAGAGATTTATTTACCAGTGACTCCTGGTTTTAAGTCACACCAGCCTCAGTGAGTGCACAGATGGTCCTGGGCAGGGCCAGGTGTCCTGGGAGCTTTGCAGGTAGCTGCAGGTTGGTAGGGAGGAGGTGGAGGTGGTAGGAAGGAGGGACAGATCCTCATTTGGCCCAGAGGGAAGCCAAACTGGCAAGGTTCCCATATTGGGATCTCCACCTTGACTCTGTGCATGTGCTCATGCCTTAATTTCCTTAAGAATAATTACACTTGGCTCCACTTTGTCTTACAGTTCATACAGATGGAGAATATAAAAAAAATGGTGATGTAATGTCTCCATAAAAAATATCTGCCTGCTTCCTCCTTCAGCCCATGGGTCAGAGGGAGCCATGGCAAAAGGACATTCCTCCTGCCTCTGTCTGATTTCAGCCTTGATAGGGCTCAGACCAATGTTGCTTCAATTAATTTATTTTCTTTCGTAACACATGTTTCAGAGCACTTCAAAAGCTGGATCCCCTAATCTTTGGGAGATCAGCATGAGTCAGGAGCATCTGCAGGAAGAGCAGGAAGGTGCCTGAGCTGAGTTTTCCCGAGCCAGCAGCGGGCGTGCTCCTGTCAGGGGGAGCAGAGCTCTGCAGGGGTAACTCAAGGGCTTTGGGAGGAGGTTGTGCTGGGCTCAGAGAGCTGCTGCTGTGCTGCTCTCCTTGTCTGCTGTGAGCTGCTGCCTTAGGGACACTCAGAGAAAGCAACACCAGTACTGCTGCCCTCCCCTGGGTCACAGAACCATGGAATTATCAGATGGTTTGGCTTGGAAGGGACCTTAAAGATCACCTCGTTCTAACCCTCCTGCATGGGCAGGGACACCTCCCACTGTCCCAGGTTGCTCCAAGCCCCATCCAACCTGGCCTTGAACACTGCCAGGGATGGGATGGGGCAGCTGCTCTGGGCACCCTCTGCCAGGGCCTCCCCACCCTCACAGGGAAGAATTTCTCCCTAATATCCCATGTAAACCCACTCTCTTTCAGCTTAAGGCCATTGGGATTTTTGTTGGGATTTTTCTGGGGGAGAAAGGCAGGACACACCTTTGATGCAGGTAGGTGCAAAGAAATCTCACATGCAGTGGAATGGCCAGGCTGGCTGGGGCCCTGGGTAACCTGGTCTAGTGGCAGGTGTCCCTGCTCGTGGCAGGGGCTTGGAGATGATCTTTAAGGTCCTTTCCAACACAAACCACTTATGATTCTACACGTGCCACAAAGCCAGGGCTAAGAGGGGAGCCCTTCATCCCTGGTTCACCCATGCCTGAACTTGCTGCATCAAACCAAATCAAAGGACAGAGCTGCAAGCCCAAATCATCTCTGTTCTCACTTTCCTGTCAATTCCACTGTCAATTCGTTTTACAGCAGAGCCCAGGGACACAAGTCATGGATCAGCCCTGGCTGAGGAGCGTTCCTGCCACAGAACCAAGGGATGGCTCCTGCCCCGGGTGGGTGCAACAGGCAAATTCCGGCAGTTTCAGCCGAACAAAGGCAGCTTGAGGCATCCAGAGACGGGAAACCCTGCTGGCAGGGCTGGGCTGGGCAGGGAGGGCGTGAGCGGTGAACACTCTCCATCAGCAGTATGCTACCAGCGGAAATAACTCAGTAATTACACTTTTGAACAGGGCTGCCCGTGTTTGCCCGCAGCAGCGGCACAGGGTCGAGGTGGTCGGGCAGCTGCAGGTGTGGCTGCCTGCCAGCCCTGCCCTGTGCTCGGGGCTGTCCCTGCCCCGAGAGCCTGGGGCAGCTCTGCGGGTCACCAAGCCCTTTGTTCCCCGGTAAATTCCATTTCCCTGCCCTTTGTGCCGGGAGCCCCTCGGTACAGCCGGGGCGGGAGGCCAGGACACCGCAATCCCGCACTGCTGGATGGGGACACACCAGGGAGGGATGGGGACACACCAGGGAGGGATGGGGACACACCAGGGAGGGAGGGATGGGCTGGATGGGGACACACCAGGGAGGGATGGGCTGGATGGGGACACACCAGGGAGGGAGGGATGGGCTGGAGCCATGCACCTGCTGCCGGTAATTACGGCTTGGAATGGGGAAAGGGCGAGCCAGGGGCCAGGTGTTGTTGTGGATGCCGAAGAAGGAACAAGCGGACCGCTCAGGAGTCTGCTGGTGATGGAATGATGGAATGATTGAACTTTTCTCTTTTCCTCCCCGTTCTTTCCTTGACTTCTGGGGGGTTTAGTTCATCCTCTGCTGCCTCCCCCTTTTGTTTGCATTCCCAGAGCAACAGCTGGAGGTAGGAAACCCCACAGTGGCTTATTCCAGCTGGGATTGAATTTCAAATAACCTGAGCCTTCGTTTTCACCAAGACCCCTTTGATCTGCCACCTGACTGAATGGCTGGAGCAGGAATTGGCTTCACCAGCCACCCAAGCTGGATTTCTTGGACCTGCAGCAGCTGTGTGGCGCTAAAATAATGGTGTAAGTGATGGTGGTGATTCTCTGCTTGCCAGAGATGTGCAATGCTGCTGAGCTTACCATGGTCAAAGCTCTCTTTTGGCAATTCTTTGTACTTTCTGCCACTGCAGGAACCAAATGAGCTCATGTGGGTGAAATATGAAATAGAGAAACTTCTTTAACTGGGAGAGTAACACTGTGCTCTTCCTTTTGAGGAGGAAAGGAGGGTGGGACTTCAGGGGTCTCTGCATAAACACTGGGGCTTGGAAATGTGTGTGCAGACAAATGTTCATCCAAGTTCAGTCTCTCATCCCAACACAGGTGGGAAGAATCACAGAATCTGGNTTCCATTTCCCTGCCCTTTGTGCCGGGAGCCCCTCGGTACAGCCGGGGCGGGAGGCCAGGACACCGCAATCCCGCACTGCTGGATGGGGACACACCAGGGAGGGATGGGGACACACCAGGGAGGGATGGGGACACACCAGGGAGGGA
>VWZV01012663.1:1292773-1374150 GCA_013397155.1 Irena cyanogastra | reverse complement strand
GATTCTCTGCTTGCCAGAGATGTGCAATGCTGCTGAGCTTACCATGGTCAAAGCTCTCTTTTGGCAATTCTTTGTACTTTCTGCCACTGCAGGAACCAAATGAGCTCATGTGGGTGAAATATGAAATAGAGAAACTTCTTTAACTGGGAGAGTAACACTGTGCTCTTCCTTTTGAGGAGGAAAGGAGGGTGGGACTTCAGGGGTCTCTGCATAAACACTGGGGCTTGGAAATGTGTGTGCAGACAAATGTTCATCCAAGTTCAGTCTCTCATCCCAACACAGGTGGGAAGAATCACAGAATCTGGGAAGGGTTTAGGTTGGAAGGAACCTTAAAGATGCCCTGGCACAGGTTACCAGAGAAGCTGTGGCTGCCCCATCCCTGGGAGTTTTCCAGGCCAGGTTGAGTGGGGCCTGTTCTGGTGGAAGATGTCCCTGTCCATGGCAGGGGAGTTGGAGCAAGATGATGGAATCATCCACAGCTTCTCTGGGCACCCTGTGCCAAGGCCTCACCACCCTCACAGGGAAGAGTTTTTTCCCAACATCCCATCTAACACTGTCTTCTGTCAGTTTGAAGCCATTCCCCCTTGTCCTACCCCTCCATGCCTCTGTAAGCAGTCCCTCTCCAGCTCTCCTGGAGCCAGTTTAGGCTCTGGAAGGGGCTTTAAGGTCTCTCTGGAACCTTTTCTTCTCCAGGCTGAACAGCCCCAGCTCTCTCAGCCTGCCCCCTTAGCAGAGGGGCTCCAGCCCTTGGATCACCTTTGTGGCCTCCCTGGACACTGATGTCCCTGTACTCACTGTTTTCCAGTCCTGGGACTTGTGCTGCAGTGAGCAGCCCCTCTTCTTCCCAAATGTTGTTTTCAATCATACCAATACAACAATACAAATTCAATAATATATGTAATAAAAGAGAAGCTGTTGGGCAACAATTCTGCATCTCCAGAAGAGACCATGAAGAGCTGTTAGTTTGCTTCCATGCTACTTCCAGACTTCCAGACACAATGATCCAGGGAAAGACACCCTGAGGCCAAGCACACAAAGCCTGGGTTGGTTTCCCAGTGCTGGAATAGTGTCAGGGCTGGTAAACAAGTCTCCCTGCATGGATCTCGGGGAAATCTGCTGTGTGCTGCTGGCTTTTCAAGGTGGATTTTTTGACCCTGAAATGAGCATGATGGAACAGGCACTGTGGAGATAAGACTAATTATGGGAGGTAACCCAGCCCTCTAGGAGGGATTATTTATAACTCAAACCAGAGAAAGATAAACTCTGAAACAAACCCCTTAATTTTTATCTTGTCTTCTTTCCTTCACGTGCCTCGTTTTCCAAATTTCATTATAAACCACCAGAATAACAATAATCAGTGTACATTTTACCACTGTGTGATCTTTTTTTTATCCACCTCTTTATCTATTATAGCTCTTCTCTCTCCCTTCCCCCTTCCCCTCTCCCCCAGTAATCACCGTAACTCGAGGGGAAAGAGTCAGGATTCTGGCAAAACCTGTTTCTGACTGAGCAAGTGAAATCCTGCCCCCGCTGACACCACGGGCACACTCAATTTGCCCTTGTCGAGGCCAGAGTTTCAACTCTTATTTTTGTTGGTCATTTCAGAGAGGGCACCAGGGAAGAAAAGAGGAAAAGAAGAATTCGATCAGCAGGGACCTCTTGCCCCAGAGCAGGTGTACGAGCGTGCACAGGCTGAGGGCTGCAGTTAAATGTGGGCGAGCAGCTCAACCCGAGCCACCTGCGGATGCTCTTTTTCATCGTGACACATCCACCGCCACAACGCTTGTTTAAAAAAAAAAACACCCGTTTCAAAGGCAAAATAAACCCCCTCTAAACGCATTTCATTGCTTTCCACGTTTTAAAAAGTCAGGGAGAGCAGAGGGGCTGGGGCAAGCCTGGCCCTTTCCCCTCTCTGATGTTGTTTAGCTCTTGTCATGCTCTGTTTCTTCTCGTGGCCATCAGGAGCGACTAATGCGGCACCACAGCGCCGGGCAGGGCTCTCCTCGGGGCTGGGGATCTCATGTCAGGAGGCTACGATCCAATTCACATTCAGATGGATACATTAAACCTTTTTGCTCCCTGCCTTGTCAGGAGAAGCCGATCTCTGTGCACGGAGAGCGCCCCAGCCCATAAGCAGCAGTTTTGTGTGCTCGTTGATACAGAATGGATTGTCACTAAACCTTTCAGGCATTGTTGTCAAGGTCAATAATACTGATCTGTTTTAGCACAACAGGGGGGTGGGAAGGGGAATTCTGTCAAGATATGACCTTTAAAAGACCTCGTCTTCAAAATTAAAAAAAAAAAGGAAATTGTGGGATGGATGTTATTTTGGTACCTTTGGGCTTATCTGAGCTGGAAATAATTATCCATGTTAGCACGAGAACAGTTTGAGAAATTGCATGATCCATCCAATGAGGCAACCAGGGCACTAATTTGGTGAGTTCACCCAAGGATGTTTAAACTTTATTTTTCCAGTGGTCATTTTTAGCAACATTCATAGAATCATGGAGTAATTAAGGTTGGAAAAGACTCTCAAAATTATTGAGTCCAACCATTAACACAGCACCACCGTGTTCACCACAAAACCATGTCCCCAAGTGCCACATCCACACATCTTTTTGAGCCCTTCCAGGGATGGTGATTCTACCACAGTCCTGAGAAGCCTGTTCCAATGCCCAACTTCCTTTCAGTCATGAATTTTTTTCTTTATATGTACTTCAAACCTCCCCTGATGTAAGTTGAGGCCTCTTCCTTTCCTCCTGCCACATGTCTGCAAGTTGGACAAAGTCTTCAGCCACAAAGAAGGCAAAGCAGAGGCAAGGCCAGGAGTTGGATTTTGATGATCCTTGTGGGTCCCTCCCAATTCAGGATACTCTGATTCTGTGACTGTGAGCTATGAATCAGAACACAACTTCACAACCTTTCTTTAGGCACACACTTTCATCGCTGCTTTTCCTCCTTTTATCAAAATGATAACTGGGGATGGGTTATGTGTCTGAAATCACTTGGCAGTGAATCACTGGTTAGCTCACACATCCAGCACCTACAAACATTACCAGCAAAAATATGTGATATGCAAAATTACCAGGCTGGTTACCCTTACCTGGGGAGAGCTGTAGGTAGAGGAAAACAAGTGTGTAGAACAAGGAGATTTTCCAGCCAGCATAAATAAGTTGTTGCCTACTTTGCTCCAGGGAGCTAATTTTTCATGTGCCACCAACACTGGCTTTTTCGCTTGACTTGATCTGTATTGTGGCATATGCAGCAAGCCCTTCTCCCTTCCTCTGTGTTACATTTATAAATACATCTCTGGAAATCTGGAGAGAGTCCAAAGGTGCTTTCTGCATCGTCTGAAAAACTGGGGTTGTGCAGTGTGCTCAGAGCTGCCGTCCTGCAGTCTGCAAGCAGAAACCCCACCTGATCTGGGATTTGGGGTTTACTTCAACAGCAGCCCACCCCACTGCCTTGGCTGCTCTCTTCCAGTCTCACCCTCAGCAGCAGCAGTGGCAAACACAGGTCTCCTGCCCCTAGTGACCAGAAATTAATTTTTAAGAAGTTTCCTAGAGAGATAGCACGTAACACTTTTAACTGACTTTAAATGTCAGCAGTGCTGGGGCTTCAGAAGTGCTGGCAGAATCCACCTAGCAGGAGATGGAAGTTCCTGTCACCATCCCAGTGCAGAGTTACTGGGAGCAGCTCTATCTGTGTCTCATCTGCACACAAACTGAGAGTTTTCCTGAACAGTTCCCCTGTTCTGTTCTGTCCCAAGGCCATCAAATGTCAGGTGGGGGATGACTGAGCATGGAACTCAGAGTGTGAAAGTTTAACTGTGCAAAAAGGGAGTTTTAGCCATTATTTTATCTGGAAGTTATCAATCTCCTGCCAGTTGTAGCAGACACCAGAGATGGCAACTATTTGATTCCTGCTCAGATGACAGCACCTTTGGGAGACTAAAGCCAGTAAGGACCTTCCCTGTTGCATGAGGAGCGAAGTTCTACTTTGACAGAGTTCTCTGAAGCAGAGAATTCCCTCCCACTTCCCCATCTTGTGGTATAATTGGGAGATACTGAGTATGTAGGGCTCTGTCTATTGAGAAATTTGTCTTTTTGCACAGTTAGGCAGTACTGAATGTTTCCAGCAAGAAACTGGCTCAGAAATCCTTGGGCCACCCCTGAATCTGAGGCTGAAATGAATTTCCATCTCAAGTCCTTTGCTCTTGGTCACTTAAACATCTCCTGGGAAAGCTGAACTCAAACTCATTGCTACTGATGCTTTACAGCTCTTCACCTTGGCCTCATCCCAGCAACAAAATCCCTGACCCAGGACTGTCCCATGCAAGGTTCAGTTCTGGGCGGTCCTCTGAAATTCCTCTATCCTACCTTTAGGAGCAAGACAATGACAGAACTCAACTGGAAAGTATTTCTTGGGTCCCTGAGCTAAACTTTCCACCATGGGGACCCAAGTCCTGTAATCCTTTGACAGACAAAGGCACACACAAGGAGAGCAATGGCTTTTAGTCCCATTGGATTATCTCCTGGAGTAAAAATGCACAGCCGCATAAACGGATGACTCAGTCAGAGCAGTGAGTAAGCACAAGATAGCAATATTTCCATGGCTTGGGGAAGTCCAGACTGTGTGTGCTGTCTGGTGTCAGCTGAGATGAAAAATGGTAGGTTTAGCTAAAATGCATCTGCACAGGAACATAGTTTTTCATAAAGCAGGCAAACACGGGCAGTGCTGCCTAACAGAAATATTCCATCAGCCCTGTGCATTATACTTTCAAAAGAGGGACCATATGTACAATTATGTGATAAAGTTTAACAGAATCTGTGAGCTCTGCCAGTGTCCTGAACCATGAAAGCTGCAGATATTTGTAAATGTCAGCAAGATCTCCAGTGAAACTGTCGCATTGGTATTTACTTTGGGACTTCATTATTATTTATTAATGTGTAAGATCATAGATTTGAAAGTATAAGTAGATGGAGGAATTTTCTGTGGACAGCAAAAGCATGATTTGGAATATATGCATCTGAGAGGCAAGTGGGATAACTGATGCATAGGAAACATTAAACAAAGGCTTTTTCTTGGAAATCTTTTTATATGCTCTAGTTCAGTTTATATTTCCACCATCACAAGCAAGGCCCAAGCACAGGCAAGGAGGAATTACATAACTTCTGTTTATATTTGTGTTATTTTAGTTGGTGCATTTAGAACAGCTTGATAAATTAATCATGACTCGTGGTCCAATTCACAAAAGTTTGTTGGGTAGTTTGTATTCCTGCGTTTACAGAACCTAAAAGGTGATGCACTTAAACTTGGGACACTCAGCAAGCCCTCTCTGTGCCCTAAACCACCTCCTCACAGAGGGCTATGAACCAGGAATTCAGTGGCAAGAAAGGAATTACCTTAGGTTTATGCAAAATGAAAGATTTGCCTTTTCAGGGAAGCTGCTTCCTGACTGCTGTCTCCATCCTGCCCCATATTTGCTGAAAAAACCCAGGGTGACAGTTGTGTCACTGAGAGAATTACACTTCAGATCTAGTCATGCTTGAATGCATGGGTGTATGGTTGGGGTTTTTGAACAATGAGATATCTTCTGCAAATTTTGTTAGGTCAAAAGAAAAATTCTGGTAGCATTGATCTAAGATCCAAAATTATTCTTGCCTCTTTTTCCTCTGCTACTCGTTATCTACAGGTTTCTAAAGGGATGCTCTCTAACTCCCCTGGAATTTCTACCTTAGCCACTGGTGTGTGTCAGCCCTTCTGATGATCTGTCCCCAGAAGTAAATAAGGTTCAGCTTCAAAAAGTGCAAAAGAACTTGTCATTTTTCTCTCCAGGTTTCCAGCTACTTTAGCTCCTTCAGATTATCTCCCTGACCTCACTGTCAATTCTCATGAATTCTCCAGGGCCCCAGCAGCAGCAGCAGCAGCCTGTGACATTGCATGGCAGTGTCACCGCTGCCCCTGCCTGCCTTCCCATCCCACCATTCCCACTGCAGGAGGCTCCTGGAGCAGCAGGAGGCTGGGAGAAGCTGGGCACTGCCCCACCACGGGCTCTGGGGCTGTTTGTCCTGTTCAGCCTCACATCCCATGGCGTGGCATCCTGTGATGGGTGGTGTGGGCTCGTGCCCACCTGCAGCTCTCAGCAGGGACAGGAGAACTGCACACAGAGCTCCTCTTAGCTGGCCACAGGCAGCAGGATTCAGCAACCTGTTCATCAACACTGATCTTCTCCAGACAAGAGTTACCCATTTGCAGCCACCAGAGACAACCCTCAGCCATTAAATTAGAATCACAGACTCAAAGGGTTTGGGTTGGAAAGGACTTTAAAGATCATCTTGTTCCAACCCCCCTGCCTTGGGCAAGGACACCCTCCACTATCCCAGGGGGTTCCAAGTCCCATCCAACCCAGCCTTGAATGCTCCCAGGAATGGAGCAGCCACAGTTTCTGTGGACAGCCTGGTGGAAGGTGTCCCTGCCCTTGACAGGGGTTGGAATGAGGTGATCTTCAAGGTTCCCTCCAACCCAAACCATTCTGTCGTTGTGTGACACACAGCTCTAAGCACAAGAGCTCAGCAGCCTCCCCACTTAAAAGAGGGAGAAAGATTTTGCTTCAAAATGTCTTGGCCAAGATGAATAACTAATGAGTAAACAAATAATCACTGGTTGAAATGTTTAAGAAAGTTGTAAATCATATTGATGCAATTAAGCTGTTCATAAAAACCATTTTGCCATTAGTAATATTAAACATTTTTTTTCTATGAGAACTTTTAATTTTAAACTTCCTTAATTTTAAGGAAAATCACATCAAGGAACTTGAAGGAAAACAAAGGCTTCCCATTTCAAGTTAAACACAAGATTAAATTAAAACTACAAATTACATTTGCAGCTTAATGAAACCCTGGCTTTTTATAAATGCAGGCTGCAATCTGAGTAGATGCAAGGGATGGGAAGAGGATCAGGCCCTAATTTTCCTCTGGTCCAAGACCAGCAGTGCAGGGGCTGAGCAGGAACAGCTCCATCAGCTTCCCACAGAAGCCCTACAGACACCTACAGCCCCTGGCCCACTGGTGATGAAGTCAATAATGATTTAAGAAGGTGAAGATGGTGGAGGGAGGTGTTTGGGACAGGGGTTGTGCAGCAGCACAAGAAGAATGGGTGCTCTCATCTGGATGTGAAAGGAGAGGCTGAATTGCAAAGGGTGTTTGAGAACAAAGCCCTGCAGAGGTGAGGGGAGCAGCAGAGTGCAATCATTTAATGATTTAATCATTATCATCACATCCATCTCAGGCTGCTGTTCTGACTCAGCTGGAACATGAGTGCTCTCCAGGGCCTGTGTGTGACACAGGTTATGGTGCTCTGCAGCCATTAGCATGCACAGTTATTAATATCAGCTTTTTTTTTCCATTATGAATGGGTAATAAAGCATGTTTATTGCTCTAACAACTACAAAGCCAAGTGTTAGCTCTTTCCTGAGATCAGTAGTGCTGCCTACAAGTGACAGGTGACTTTGTGCTAACCTTGGGCTTGGGACAAGCATTTCACTGCAAAAGATGCATCCAAGAGGTAAATGATGGGAATGCTGTTGCAAAGCTTGTTCTGAGCTGTCAGGTTTCCACCAAGGGACAAAGTTTCTATGCACCCTTTTTAAATTTTTAAGAACAAAATAAATGGAAAAATACTGTAATGTGGGCGTGTTGGCTTGTCTCAAATTGTATTGAGTGCAAATATCTTAAATACAGAGTTGTAAATAGGGTCATGGCACACAGCAAGGAGACTGTGGAGTGTTTAACATGCTACTTTATTCAAATCAGCAAGTCCCATTAGAGTACATTACCATAATGTCTTCTGTCAGAGCCTTCCCTCCCTGCCTTGGCTCAGACACTCAGCTGCTGTTGGCAGGAGGCATTAAGGACTCTCTCTCAGTTAAAGGTACCATCAGCATCAATTATTTCCATTTCAGCTGTGCTGGGGTGGGACTCAGCCACTGCTCACTGCACTTCAGGCCCTGGTGGCTCTGAAAGCCAGATCCTAAAAGCTGAAATACCTACTAGTCACCTCTTCCAGGTGTTGCCACAGCAGTCCTGAACCATAAAAGACCATTCTGTGTTGGGGAAGATGAAACAGAAAAGCCTTATAAATATGATTGCTTGGCAAAAGATTTTGAGAATATGGAAACTATAAGCATCATTGAAATGAAAGCAAGCTCTGACATACCAAGTCTTAGTTATTGAACAACTGGAAAACAATGGTATGGCCAGCTGAATGTAATCCCCTTTTTGATTAAACAATATCCTCTGCCTGCAGACAGGGCCAAGGATCAGAGCAGACCCTACTAGCCTGGCAGGAGGGGCCCAAAGAGTAGTTTAAGGGTTTAAAATGTAAACACAGTATGGTAATGCATGGGTTCTTATAGACTATATGTAAATGCTATAGGATTTGTATCTGGTATTAGATTGGTTAATGAGAATTAGAATATTCAGCACAGAAGATTTATTGCGTTGTAACGGGAACCTCACTCTCTTTTTTCCCTCTTTCTTTCTTTGTCTTCTTCCCACTCTTCCTTCTCTCCTTTTATCTTATCTCTCTCTCTCTTTTTGGGGCCTGCTCCAAGCTGCAGCTGGCAGCTCCAAGCAGGGCCCCTGCACCCACGTCCTTTGCATTAAACTGTAAGTTCCAGGACCTGGCTTCAGAGATCTCTGTCTCCATTTGTCCCTAGCTTCAGAGATCTCTGTCCCTATCTGTCCCAACCGTCCAACCCTCCCTTGCTCCTACAATGCTGCCTGTAGGTGTTGTGTTTAACCACAAGCAGAGGAAATGCACCACCTGCCAAAGACGCTTTTGTGGCAGATTATAATCAAGGGCTTTGACATGGGGTGAGAACCAGGAGGCAAAATGGAGAAAGATCAAATATGAGCTTCATCTGAACAGAATTTATCTGTTTCCAACAGAATGCAGACAGCTTTTGTTTTAGTGATTAATGTTTGGGGGCTTTTTTTTTTTTTTTTTCCTCACAAATAAACAACAAGAAGCATCTTAAAAGGCCTGAATTTTGGGAGGGGTGGTCATGGAAAGCCACATCCCTGTGTTGTCCTATCAGCTCAGAAAGCTTCAACTGCTGCAGAGAATCTTTCATCAGAAGGATATTACAACAAATATAAGTATCTTCAAACATACAAACCTAAAGCAAAAATCATCCCAGGTTTTCCCCAGCTTTGAACAAATTACATGATTGTAGTTGCTTAAGTAATAAACATAAAAATCCTGATGCTTCTATTTGAAGTGGTTTCAATATCAGCTTTCACTGTCAAGCTAATACTACTAAATAAGGCATAAATGCATTATTTATGCATAAAAATAATGAAATGTAGCACCAAATTTGCATCAGTTTCCAACAATCTGAGAAATTCTCAGCCATTAGGGTGCTGCCCCTTCCCAAATGCGTGTGCTGTTCTACCATAACCACAAACTGGAAGATCAGGTTTAGACAAACTGAGTGGAAATCAGTGGAAATCAGTCATATTGCACAGCTCTGTAGCAGGTGTGAGCAGATTTAATTATCCCATGCACCTTTGAAATTCGAGTGAAATTGCAAATCCTCTAGTCATCTTTCTAACATAGGCTTCCTACCTACTTGGTACACACTGTACCCTATTAATTAAACAGCAGGGATTTAAAAAGTGGACCTGTAGGAGCGCATCCAGAGGAGGCCATGAAGATGCACAGGGGGCTGGAGCACCTCTGCTCTGCAGACAGGCTGAGAACTGGGGGTGCTCAGCCTGGGGAAGAAAAGGTTCTGGGGAGACCTTAAAGCCCCTTCCAGGCCTAAAGGGGCTCCAGGAGAGCTTGAGGGACTTTGGGCAAGGGTGTGGAGTGGCAGGACAAGGGGCAATGGCTTCAAACTGACAGAGAGCAGAGTTAGATTAGATTATGGGAAGAAATTCTTCTCTGTGAGGGAAGTGAGGCCCTGGCACAGGATCCCCACAGAAGCTGTGGCTGCCCCATCCCTGGCAATGTTCAAGGCCACATTGGATGGGACTTGGAGCAACCTGGGACAGTAGAAGGTGTCCCTGCCCACGGCACGGGGTGGAACTGGATGATTTTTAATGTTTCTTCCAACCCAAACCATTCTGTGATTCTGAGTCTGTGAAAAAGCCACATTTTTTAGAAGCTGAAATTAGAGTAGGAGGGCTTTAAACAATAAGATTTTTATTTATCTTTTTATAATTAAACACGTGGCTTTTGAAGCTGAAATCCATTTCCTCCCATTATTACGCGAGACGTCGCTACAGAAGCAAAGACAAGCAGTGCAGATGGGCTCCTATTAATAGCAGCTCGCCTGCAGCATCCCGGTGAAACTGGGGTGGCTTCATCCGAAGGGATTTCCGCGAAGGGATCGTTGCAAGCCGCAGAACTCAACACAAGAGGGCTCCAGCTCCTTTTGTCAGGGGGGAAAAAAATGAAAAAATCGCAGCTGGTGAGAAGAGCGCAGCGAGGCTGAGCGGAGCGGCCTTGGCGGGGCCGGGCTGGAGCGAGGGGACAGAGCCGGCAGGACATGCCGTGTCCGTGCCCCCAGGGGATGGGAGCAGAACACCTGGAACAATCGCAGAGTGAATGTGAGACTGCACGAAAGCGTGCGGTGTGTGAGAGCCCCGGGTTTGTGCCCAACACGGCAGAGGGCAGGAGGAGCTCGCCCCGGCTGCTCCGGCCTCAGCTCCGTGTCCGCCCAGCCCCAGCCGCAGCCGCAGCCGCGGGTGTGCTGCCAGCATTCCTGTCCTAGGGCAGGACAGCAGGTGGCCTTGAGGCTCCCTGGGGCCGGGCTCCCAGCTCAGGAAGGCACAGAATCCCTCTGTCAGACTGGGTGCTGGTGAGCAGTGGCTGAAGGCGAGCCCAGGTGGGCGAGAAGGCCACTGGCACCCGGCCTGTGGCAGCAGGAGCGGGGCAGGGCCCGTCCCCTGTGCTGGCACTGCTGAGGCCGCGCCTCAAATCCTGGGGGCAGCTCTGGGCTCCTCGGTACAAGAAGGACATTGGGGGGCTGGAGTGTGTCCAGAGAAGGGTCTGGAGCACCAGGAGCAGCTGAGGGAGCTGGGAAAGGGGCTCAGCCTGGAGAAAAGGAGGCTCGGGTTATTCCGTGGTTATTCCCTCTCACTCTCTACAACTCCCTGACAGAGGGTGGAGCCAGGTGGGGTCGGACTCTGCTCCCAGGGTACAAACAGCAGGACAAGAGAAAACAGCTTCACCTTTTGCCGGGATAGTTTTACTTTGGATATTAGGAGTAATTTTTTCACTGAGGGGTTTGTCAAGCACTGGCGCAGTGGAGTCACCGTCCCTGGAGGGATTTAAAATTTGTGTGGCTGTGGCACTTGGGGACATGGGTTAGTAGTGGCCTTGGCAATGCCGGGTTAATGGCTGGGCTCAGTGGTCTTAGAGGTCTTTACCAACCAAAGCAACTCTGCAGTTCTGTGAGTCTGAATTTACTAGAGTGGACTTCAGAGGAAGCAAGGAAAGGCACTGTCATCCATGTCTGAAAATAGCCCACAAGAGAAGGAAGGAAACTGATGTCAGTCATTTCTTCTGCTCATCTCTCATTTCCCCTTGGAAAACTTTATTCCACATTTATTACAAGATATATCTGCTTTCTGGAGGAGATACTTAGAGCCTTCCACTGCTTTTCTGTGCTCTAAACCATTTGAACTAAACGTTTTGATTGATAACACCGTTTAAACTATTTCCCTTGTGGTGTGTTTCTAGCTTGTGTGTCCAGGACAACCAACATCCCATGGAAGTGCTGCATTCCAGCCAGGAAACTCAGTGCACCTAGTGGGGGTAAAACCCCAGCACTTCCCTCTGTGTTTGCTGGCAACTGACAGTTGTCTGCAAAAGGTTTGATTGGGCTGAAAACTCTAGTGAGTTGGAAGGAAATCATGCAGCACTTTATTTACAGGACATGAGAGTATGATAAGGCTGGATGTGAGCAGGGATAATAGTAATAATAATAATATACATAATAGAATTAGGTATTAATTATTAATTTGAAGCACTGCATGAAACATGGCCATGGTACTTAGAAGGACACAGAGTTGGAATCATGCTCACTGTTGCATTTGAGGCAACACAGATTTTAAATGCTTTCTGAATATCCTCAACTATGAGGAAAGCCCCAATTTCACTTGCATTTGAATGAGCTCTCTAAGTTGTCTTAATTATCACTCAGCTTTGTTCAGTGGTTTGCCTCTTTATGGTCTGTATTCTGCACCCTCAGCAGAATACAGACCATAAGGGACCAGAACTCACTCAGGACCAGAACTTGTCCCTGGAAGGTGAGAGCTCTGCCACTTCCTGCTGTCTCCACTGCAGAAATCATCTTCCTGCCCTTAACAGAGCTCCCCAAACCCTTTCCTGTGGCTCTGACCCTTTAGTTCACAGAAAAACCCAGAGAAGTGGAAGGGGAGGGCTGAGGGAAGGGCTCTCACCCCAGATGCATCCCCCTGACATGATTCAATGTGGAGATGTGTGTTGGCACAAGGCAGTGGATATTGTCAGAGTTTTAACATGGTTTTTACAAGGAGGCAGCCCCCGTGTCTCTGGTGGGAGGGATGGTGTGCACTTAGCAGGTTGCTGGTGTTATGACATGGACATGTACACATGGAGCTTGCATGGCTGAGCGTGTTGTGTCACAGGCCATCTCCTCAGCTGTGTAAGCAGCTGCAGAGCCACTTCACCGTCAGACCCATTAGCGCTTCATTCCTTAAGAGCTTAATCTTGCAATCCTTCCTACTGCCCGTAGCCCTTACTCACTGAGTAAGCAGATCTTCCACTTCAGCCCTTGCAGCCTGTAAGCTGCTCCCTGTTCCTAGAAAATCCTCGGTGCCAGGAGGCTTTCCAGCCATAGTGTTGTTGCTGTCATGTTCTTTACAGCTGTAATATTTATTCCCTAAAAGCTGCCTCATCCCACCCCCTCCAGCCTGGCTCTTCAATGGAGATGGTGGCACGGAGCCTGCAGGCTCCAGTCCTGTGGGCTCAGGGGCTTTGTCTAAGGAGCTGTGTCCTGTAAGTGCTGAACATCTTTGTCAGGTCCAAGCAGGAGCTAAAGCACAGGCCAAGGGGAATCACTCACAGGGACTCCAGTGCCACGCCCTGAAAATCACGCCCGTGCTGAATTCCTGCAGACAGTTCAGCATTGTCCAGGCTTAGCTCTGGGCATCAATAATTTGCAGGATTTCGTAGCACTAGCTATGAACTTCCCCAGTTTAGTGGTTCTGTGCAGCCCCAAGTCCCTTAAATATCACCTCTGTATTCCACGTGCTCCAACACCCTGAAAATTCACATTCTTAGTGAAATCCAGCTTTAGAAAATGCAGGTGTTACAACACCTGTTTTAACTCAGGGAACACATTAATGCAATTAACTTCCCAAAGCCTTACTGTATGGGGAGGAGTGTGCATGGGAGCTGTGAGCCACAAGTACCTCTTTCTCTTCTGGTGTCAGAGTTAGGGGACAAAAAAGTTCCATGGGTGGTCCACAGGGAAGGGAGGAATCTTTTCCTTTCTTTTTCTTTTCCTTCCTCCCAAGCAGCAAAGAATACGCTGCCTTCAGCAGGCAGAATGTCTCTATTTGCTTTTAATTGCACCTTTTAGCAAATTAACCAACTGCTCCTTTGCCATTTATTTGCCAGGGGCTGGGGTGTGAAAGGTGGTTATCCAAAATGTGCTCTGGGAGGGTGGTGATACCCAACCCTGGGTTTGTTTGATTACATCCGTGCCCTAAGAGGGATGTTTTAGCCCTGGAATGAAAATAAAGCCAGGAAGACCTATGAAGCTTTGTTTTCTTGGTTCTTAGAGAAAGCAGCTGCCCACATTTGGTTGAGTTTGAAGGGAATTGAGTGTTTGGTGCCTGCAATACAAGGTCACAGGTTCACAGACCTTTATGTTTAATTGACACCCTCCCATCCGCAGGTGGTGTCTCCAGGTAGGTATCAGTGATCACACCAGAGTTATTCCCAGTGCCAGTCCCTCTAACTGTCCCCTAGGGCTAGATCTCCTCTGGAACAGGCTGCTGGATGACCTGGGGACTGTGGGAAAAGTCTTTTTTGCTCTCTGATATTTCAGTGTTCCTGTGAACAGTGGATGTCTGTGCGCAAGCCCAGGCGGATTTTCGCCCTGTATGAGGAGAGGAGCAGCTGGCCCAGGGGGCAACCAGTTGGCACAGATGTGGATTGGGAACAGAGATGGAGTTCCAGGAAGCTGGTTCAACCTTGGCATTGCTGCAGGCTCCCTTTGGGGTCTTGCCCATGGCACAGAGGTCTCCCTGTCTCTGAGTGTCAGGTACTTCTCTGGGGCATTTTGTGTGATCAGTTTTTTAGAATAAGATGTGGGCAGATGGGAGA
The DNA here is from genome assembly GCA_013397155.1 of Irena cyanogastra. NCBI lineage: Eukaryota > Metazoa > Chordata > Aves > Passeriformes > Irenidae > Irena > Irena cyanogastra. Next base: position 1,359,765 of record VWZV01012663.1, on the reverse strand, counting down.
GGTTCCTGCTTCCCCTCCACAGCCTCCTCCAATGTTCATCCCGTCACAGACACCAGAGGGGAGTGAGCTGCATCTCACAGTTCTGTAACAGAAGCAGGGTCAGAGCCCCATGGCTTGTCCTGGGTTGGGGACAGTGTCACGTCACAGTGTGACGTCCTGGAGATCCTCTCTGCTTGCCTTGCTCACAGCCTTCAGAGGAAGGAACCTCTGCCCTGTTCACACATAACACTGAACCCTGTAAACCACAGCTGAGGATGGGGATTGGACATTTCCAGGTCCTTTCCAACCCAAACAATTCAATGATTCTGTGAAACCCAGCCTCAGGGGAGTGGGACCTGTTCAGAGGGGTAGCTCAGGTCTGAAGTCTTTCTACACATGAAGCAATTTCCATTAACTTTGCAACCATTTTGAATGGGAATTTCCTGTTTGCTGGAGTGTTGGACTAGCAACACCTTCAGGACTTGTGCTTCTAGTCTGAGTATGATTTGGACCACACCTAAAAAAGTTATCTAAGAAAGTAGGAAAAGGCTGACAGGTTAAACTTACTTATTTTTTTACCACCAGATCAGCTGGATATTAGTGTTGAAAATGTTTTCAAGTATGTATTTCTTCCTGGGAAAGTTAAGCAGGTAAAGGTGTGACTTCAGCACAGCTGGTCAGAGATCCAAGGTAGGTTCAGTGCCAAAAAAGGTTTCAAGGGAACTGCACAACCCCTGCCAGTGCCTTCACCAGGACTGAGAGTGCATCTCTGAGTGAGCATCTCCAACAGGGCTCAAAGTCCAGGGATGCCCTGGCAATCTGTCATCCTTCTGGAACCTCACTACTACCCTTACCTGAGAGACAGCTGCTCAAAACCCTTCCCTGCCTTCTTTGCATATTCCTCCAATGCTACAAAATACAGCTTACCTGGCCCAGTTTTTATATATGCTGCAATTCCATTTAAAAAGTGGTAAATTTAAAATACTTACAAATATAGGCTTATATTTTATACATAGCTACTTTTTAGTAGTGTTGTGTTTTCAATACTTTTTTTTTTTTTCAAGTTCTCCTGCCCTGGATGTGTGTTCAAATGTGTCATTTCCTCCTGAGGATTGTACATTTTGCACTGTGGGCAAAGAAGCCTCAAAAGAATAAGGTTTTTCAGGCAAAATATCCAGGGGACAATATCTGCTTTCATAAAGCTCTGAATATGCTGTTTGCCGTCTCCTAATCTTATTCCTGTTTTTTCTTTTTTTTTTATTTTAATGCTGCTGAAAACTAACTTCTGTTGGCAAAGCCCTTGTACAGAAAAAAGTGACTATTTTAACCAATAGCCTGAAATCACACATTCTTTCATTGAAAACAGTTAATTAGGAATTGAGCTCCGAAGTTAATTTCACCAAGGTCATTCCCTGTTCTATTGGGTCCAGTGACCCTGTCTTAAGTAATCACGGCATTAACATACAAGGTTATAGCTTTCTTTTCAGTTGATGACATAATCTCTTTAATTGGTGTCAGGAGGCCTGCTTATGAAAGAAGCACGGAAAACACCTATAGACTATAATTTTACTTTCCCCATTCACACAGCAAATGAAACAAGCCTTAAGAATGTACTAGAGGCTCATTACATCTCCCAGCCTGTCAACACAAAGCCCCTCCGTTCCAGCCAAGGCATTAGGAATGATCAATTCTGTTTACCCCCAACTCCAGCCTGTGAACTATTAACCTTTTCAGCAAAACTGGTGAATAGTAAATGTCAGATAATCCTCTCTGAGAAAGTTAAGAGGGTAGATAATGCATTTTAATTGATTAAAACTCGCATGAACAAAAGTTTAAAATATCAACAGGAGAATCCCTCGCGATTCCTATTTTTGGTAGGACGTGATCCAACTATTCTGGGTTGACCCCGTTGTCCACTTTAATTTTAGCTTTTCTGAGAGAAAGCTTCTCTAAAAACTATACCTGAAAATTAATTTCCTGCTTAGCAGAAATTCTGCTTTTAGGAGACAAGATCCCCTTTGCAGCTTGTGTGCTCGGGCTACCCAGGGCTAAGGCAGGGCAAGATTTACACTGGTTGTTATTGGAGGTGGATTTCAACAAATATCCCTGCTGACCATATTTAAAAAGCTCCAGAAACTGTGTGGAGATACTTTTTTTGTGTGTTCTTCTAATTATTTGTTACTAGGAGTTACCGCTTAGTTTGTTTTTTTTTTTTTTCTTTTTTCAGTTGTTTGGACTCTTGCATATTCTATGATTGATCCAGCTCCCTCACAGGGAATTTTCTTTGTCATGTCTATGAAATCTGTCTGAAGCACTCTCTGGATGACAGAGAGTCTTAAATTCTATAGTAACCAACACTATATTGTTTATGAAGAAAACAAGATGTATTTCCCCTGCACCACAATTACTCACTTTTTTTTTTCCCTATTGCATTCCTATAAACCTTCTACTAGTTCAGATTTTTATTTTTAGCATCTCTTGAGGGCGTTCACAAAACCTCCTTTCCTACTGCTGCACATTACCTTCTGAACATTCCCAGCTCCTGAATACCTCCCCTAAGTTCATATTTATCAGCTGAAATCAATTCTTGTATAATTTATATTTTCTGATCGAAAATAATTTTTTGTTTTGTTTAAAAAGGGGAGGAAAACAATTGAAAACAATTTGATTGTTTCCAAAGGAACAAAACCTTTTAAGAGAGAGAATTTAAAAGTCTATTTTTTCTTGGTTGTGTCTGAATAACACATTCATGTCAGCCCTTCCCTATCCTTTAACTTGAACAGGCTTTGTTATATTCTGTTGTATTTGGGGTGTCGTGGGTTCAAGTGGGGAGTGTGTTTTACCATCCCTGTAAATACATCATTTACAGGATAAATGATGGCCTTTGCCCTTCATCCCTTCCCTTTCTAGGAGAGCTGAGGGTGGGAACTGCTGAGCTTAAGGAAAATCCAAGTGGGTTTGTGTTCCTGGGATGAAATTTTGTACCCACCAGCTTTTCTTACTCTGGCCAGCTACAGCCCCCAAGTGATGCTGTTCTGTGAGCTTTGTGTCACAATCACCTTTCCATTTTCTCTCATTTGGGGATCCAAGGTGTTTTTTCAGTCTTTTGTGTAGCTTTTGGAGCAGAAATTGCACTGCTGCATTTCCTGGTGCACAGCCACCTCTCTTTTTTTTTGATACTGTGAACCATAGGATGAGGACAAAATTTTTAGCAGGGGTGGTTCTAAACTAAAAGAAGGTCAAGTGAGATTGAATATAAGGAAGACGTTTTTATGATGAGGATGGTAAAACACTGGCACAGGCTGCTCAGAGAACTGTGGATGCCCCATCCCTGGAGGTGTTCAAGGCCAGGTTGGATGTGGTTCAGAGTCACCTGGTCTGGTGGAAGGTGGAAGAACTCCAGATGATTTTGGGCATTACCACTGGTTCATCTGGAGTTGCACAGTTGCAGACTCGGCTGGTTGATGTCAGCAGAAAAGCTTGACATGATTTATTGCAATTTTCTGCACTTGTGGAGCTCCCAGGATGCTGATCCTTGGCTGTGTTAAGGTCTTCTGCAGACTGGACAGACTGCACCCACTCCCACCCCAAAGAGCTAAGTGTGCCAATGGGACTCTGACCCCTCTTCAAGGGTTGTTTTCTTCTGCTGAGTTTGCTGTGGTCTTCTGTGTGAGCTGCATGGGGCTTTAGCTTCTCTGCCATTACCTTCTCTTGTTCTGCTTCCTTCTAGACTCCAGATGAGACCTCACAATTAGTCTTAGGAAGGCACTGCTGAGCTCCCTCAGCTCTCCTGCTGGAGCAGCCACTCTGTGATGAGCCCTCACCCAAACTTCTGCCATGGGCCACAGTACAGTTCATTGTGTAAAAATTCAGGTCTTTTAAACTCACTCCCTTTTTTATTCTTTGTATTTAGATAATTATTATCTCAGAGCACAGTCCTCACTTGGATGCAGAGGTAGGGATGTGTGTGTCTGGGAATGCAGTCAGGGAGCCAGAGCAGGTTTAGCTTGGACATGAGGGAGAAGTTCTTGACTGTGAGGGTGGTGAGGCACTGGCACAGGTTGCCCAGAGAAGCTGTGGCTGCCCCATCCCTGGGATAGTTCCAGGCCAGCCTGGATGGGGCTTGGAGGAACCTGAACTAGTGGGTGACACCCCTGCCCTTGGTGGGGGGCTTGGAAAGAAACGATCCTTAAGATCCCTTCAAACCCAGACCATTCTGTGATTCTGTGGTACTTGAGTTTGCTGATAACTTACTGCGTGGATTTGGAAATAAAAAAACCTCATTTTCCCAGACAGTGCTGCTCCTTAGTTAGCCAGAACAATTATAAAATACATTCTGCCCTCCACACCTTAGCTTCCATTCAGAAGTAAGGCACCTTCCCTTCAACACAGAAACACTCCACAATTTTCTTATTTGTCTCCTGGCTTTTTTTTTCTAACTTGTTTAAGTCTTCAGGAGCCCATCTTGTCCATTTAGCCACAAAATTCGTGTGCGTGCATGCGTGCGCGTGTGTGCTTCCAGTGAAAAGAAGGGAAAAAAACCCACAGGTTTGAGTTTGTACAATGTTTGCCCCTTTTCCCAGCAGGGATGGGTTTTGAGAGCCAGGAGACAAAAAGCATGGCCTCAACAAGCTGAATTTAAAAAAGAACATCATTTTCGTTATGTAGTCAATCTCAATTACAAGCAAATGTTTTCTCTGTTGAGACTTTTCTCTTTTCAGAGCATTATGCAAGGCTCTTTTGTGGGTTGAGAGAAAGGATCAGTGGTCAATAGGGAGCAGAGTGTTGTGTACAGTGGATTTTTGTATCCTTTAGTCTACTACATAATGCGTTTTGTCAGGAGAACAGCCCAACATCCTGAGCAGATTTGCTGAATTAAAGAGCACAGCAGGGATAGGAAACTTGTTGCTAGGTGACTGACAACTGCTGCATGTCACTATCTCTGTGCCGGAGGTTACTCTTCCCTTTTCTTCCACCACTCAGTCTTGCCTTTTAATCTGCATCTATAATTAACTCTCTTAATACCGTGCAGCCATTTCTCTCCCTTTTGCTTCACACGCTTCTCTCGACGTTATTTAATCTCAAACGGGGAGGACAAAAACTGTTTGATTTTTGTGCTCTGCTTGGCGGGGAGAAGTTGGGCGGTTTGGGCGGCGCAACGGTCTCGTGGCAGGGCTGGGATGAGATGGCTCTTAAAAGGCATTTCAGGAGATGTGTGCTCTTTGTTCATCCTAATGCTCAGTGAAACATTGCTGTGTTTACCATCCTCTCTAAAGCCTGTTTGTTTCAATTCATCTTAATTGAAACGTGATTGCTTTTAACTGTTTAGGTTTGGTGACCTTCCAAGCTCTTTCACTTGTGTATTTTGCAAAATAGATTTTCTTTATACGAGGCTCTTTCTTCAATGACTGGAAACCCAGGGCTGCATCTGGCCTAGATTTGTAGTGGCAGAAGTCAACCAAACAGCAAGTGTTTACCCTTCTTCTTTTTACTCTTATTTTTCCTCTTATTTTTCACCCGCTGATCAGGCATTAGTTGTATTTGTGAAGGTCCGTGTTGTTCTGAGGATGGATCTGTGTTTGAGAATTACACCCCTGGTTTACACCCATCAGTCACTCTAGAAATACATTTATTTTAATTTTAGTTTTTATTCCAACAGCTAATTCAAAACACAGGGTATTTGATGAATGTTCTAATTGCAGATATGTGATTATTTGCTTGGGTTTTTTATTTAAAAAAGAATGGCAAGAAAATGTGTTCCGCTGCCTATTCCTTGCACTCTTTCAAACAGCACCTTTTTTCTTCATTTTCTGTGCATGTGTTTAGGGGCAGCTCAATTCAGAAGTTCCAAGGAATTAAACCAACAAAAGCTCTTTTTTCTTCTCGCAGGTTTGTAATAAAGCTGCGATCATGGGAAGTGTGTACCTTAGACACTCTTTATACTGAAAATTAGGCAGCAATTCAAGAAGAATGGCCAGGCAGATGGGAGAAGGGCTGCTGGTGAAATTAGGTGGCAGTTGCTGCTTCTGGGGGACTGTCCCCTCTTTGCTCAGTGGAGTGCTCGACTTGAGCAATTTAAAGGAAAAGCAAGAAAAAAAATCCCAAAGACTGTTAAGTAGCTGCTTCTAGGCAGGAGCTCTTTCCTCACCAGTGCAGAAGGTTTTACTGACACCAGGAACTGTAAATTTATCAGTCTCTATCAGCTTCCCTGAAAAGGCTCCTCTGGGTGCAGCCTTGGTCACAGGAACGGGGAGATTAATGAGCACTCCCTGATTAATGTCCATGAGGAAGATGTTTTCATAAGGGCATGGAGTGATAGGACAAGGGAAAATGGCTTTAAACTGACAGAGAACAGGGTTAGATTAGATTTTTGGGAGAAATTCTCAACTGTGAGGGTGGTGAAGCCCTGGCACAGGTTGTTCAGAGAAGCTGTGAGTGCCCCATCCCTGGAAGTGTCCAAGGCCGGGTTGGATGGGGCTTGGAACAACCCGGGATAGTGGAAGGTTGCAGAGATCGTCTGGTAGGGATCACCTAGATCCAACCATCCACCCAAATGATCTCTCCAGATCATCTATTTCTAACCCTTCTGTTGGAACTGGGTGGTCTCTCAGGCCCCTTCCAGCCAAACCATTCTACAATTCTGTGATTCCGTGAGCTTGGACTTCAAGTTTGTAGCCCGGGGATGTGAGTGGAGTGACTTTCACCCAAAATTGTGGTGGAGTCTGAGTTGAAATATTCACAATCATAGATCAATATTGCAAACCTGGTGATTAAATTACATTCTGTTAGTGACAGGGTCAAGCTCACAGCACCACCACAGCCTTGGGCTCATGCTCTGAGCACAGAACAAGTTCTTGCCTTTCTCTCCCTGACCCTGAGGGTGATGGACACACAGGTGCTGTGGCAGAGTAGAGGGAAGTTCCTGCTGAGTATCTAAAAGGCTGCAATTTTCCTGAGTGCAAGCCCTAACCCCGGAGAAAGCCACTGCAGCATCCATTCCTGTTTGCCTTCAGCAGCTCCTGGAGAAGTACATTACTGCAGGAAAACAGCAGGACAAGGTACAAACCACCCCCATTGTCACCTGATGCCTTTCCTCCTCACATCCTCAGCTTCCAGCTCCCTCTGAGCTTTTCCAGTTTTTAATGCAGCCTTTGTTACAGATGCAGCTGTTGGCACAATCTGTCTGCAAAGCAGAGCCCTTTTCAGGACCAATCCCCAGGCATGAATGGGAGAAGAGCAGGGAAGGTAAAAGGAGATGGTGAGGGAGAAAGATGACAGAGAGGGGCAGCTCCAGGAAAATGCCTGGTCCCTCTCACAGCACTGACCACTCTCTGGACACAAAGCCTGCCCAAAGTTTCTTTCCCAGGTGTTGCACATAGAACTGTGGTAAAATCTATGACCCTACTGGCTGTAGCTGTGCTGCCATTGCAGAAGTTCATTGTATGGGCAGGAAGATGATGAGAGAAACGGGAGATGTCCCTCAAGGCCAGGTCTCGTGTGCAGTGCCTGGAGAAACTTCCAGGCTCCTCCAGGAAGGTTCTTGTCACGCCTTGCCTGGGAAATGCAAGGAGATGATGAGGAGCAGGAGGACAGATTATGGCATTAGCTACTCTGCAGTGACACCTGCTTGTCTGTTCTCCTCCCCGGGAAGATGAGATTCAGTTCCTTTCTCCAGTGAGGGGAGTGGATTCCCCACTCACTTCCCACCTCTTTCTTTCCCACCTTGCCACACAATGGATCTTTAACTGGCTGTGCCCTTCTTTGTGCAGCACTGGGGGCAGATCACTCGTCCTGGCTGTGGGTTTGTTTTCTCACCTGAAAAAATGTGTGAGATACCTTCATGCCATAGCTGAGACAAAAAAAAAGTTAGGAATTGTGTGAGGAGTGTGACTGAGCATCAGCCACCACACCTGCTTTGCACAAAAATGCAGGTGCCAGTGTGGGATTCAAATACGCTCTCAGGGACTCCTTTGCCAGGGAACACAAAGGAAATATTGCTTAAAAAAGATAAAATATAGAGATAAAAATATAGAAGTACTACTTATACGCTCTGTCTGCTGGAAAAAGCAGGAATCCTAAATGTGGAGTCACAGGTCTGGAACAAGCAGCCCCCCTCAGCAGGGGAAGTTTTTCTTCCTCTGTGAAGGTTTTTCATAGTTAAGGGCATAAATCTGGATTTAGACATGTAAATTGGAGAGTACAATATGTGTTTCATAGCCCAAACTATCCTTGACCCAATGAAAGGAGGAGTAGGTCTGCATCTCAGGGATTGTTTCCTGACTTGTCTTGATCTCACTTATTAATAAATTTATGGACTCCGAGATGACTCGGTCAGACTGTATTCTTGTCTAAATTTAGCAGTCAATTTGGTTTATTGCTTCAAGGCTGCATTGAAGAACAATCAACAAAAAAGCATCCTTTTTTTTTTTATCACCAGACTTACAAGTGCATTTGTGTGAAAATGGATCTGAGCTTGGAAATAACAGCAATTAATTATTTATTAAGTGCACGCTGGGGATGGGCTTTTAAAAAAAAAAAAAACCACCACATTGCACCTCTTTTCCTCAGGGTCTCTTATTTCTCCTTTGGCTGTTTGTTATCTGTATTTTGCACTGGGTTTGCCAACACCATTCCCTAGACCCAAAAAAATTCTGCTGGAGACTGTGGGGAGGAAGGGGATGTCTCTGAGCTGAGGAAAAAAGGTGATCTTGGTGAGGGACTGATGCTGGAACTTTTTCAGGGCAGGTTTCTGTCATTTCAGGGGCCTATAAAGCATCTCACATATTTTAATCTGCTCTGCTGAGAAATAAAATTAAATCGTGCAGTGAAATCAATAGGACCAAGTAAAACATATCTGGAGCCATCTGCTGCCTAGTTAGAGCACAAAGAGAGACAGTTTCCCAAATTACTCTTTCAATGGAAAATGAGCAGCAGCTTTTATAACTGAATTTCATCTAGTGGGAAACCAATCAGAAATGCTTTTGTACCCAAACTCAGTCACTGGCTGCATCCCTCATAATCTCTCACTGAGGCTCCAGCTCTGGCAACTGTGAAAGAGTCTGCTGTTTCATTTTGTGGAAGGAAAAAAACCCAGTGGGAATTAGGTTAAGATCTCCTCTCCTTGCCCCAGTTCTCAGTCATGTGAAGAGCTGTTGGTTCAGTGTCTTATTTTAACTCATTTTTGAGGCTCAGGTCTGTGGGAGTGATGAAAACTCTCACTGTGTCTCCCCTGCAGTCTCTGGTCCCTCTTTCTGAGCAACCAGGTTCCTCAAGGGCCCATCCAGATGGGGCTTGGAATTATCCCAGGGATGGAGCAGCCACAGCTTCTATGGGCAACCTTTTCCAGGGCCTCACTACCCTACAGGGGAAAAAAATTCCAAATATTGAATGTAAACCTGCCATTTGTCAGGTTAAAGCCATTTTCCCTTGGCCTATCACTCCACACCCTTGTCAAAAGTCCCTCTCCAGCTCTCCTGGAGCCTTTTAAGGTACTGGAAGGAGTTGTAAGGTCTCCTCAGATCCTGGAATGTTTTGTTAAGCCCAGGTTTTTCTTGCTCTTTATTTCTAAACACTCAAGAATGACAGAAATGCAGAAAATAACCAAAACTGGATTTTACTTTCATTATTTTCCTGATCAAACATTAAATTCTTTAGAAATGTAACCAAACTTATGTTTGTTTGTGGAGTAGGGAACTCTGCTGCCATTAAATTAGTTGTGACATTTTAATGTAATTAGACAACATTAGTGTCAGATAAGATTCATTAATGGACCTTGATCTTTGGTGGTTGCTCAAAATTGATTTTTGCAATGGAAATCTCTGTTGGATGGAGGAAAAAAATCATAAATTCGCCTTTCTGCTAAAATGCTCAGCTAATTGACATAAGTACATTAATGAGAGCAACACACTAATAGGATTATATCAATATTCCCCCTGCATCAGTTAGAGACCCAGCAGCAATGGTCATTAATTATTGCTTCACAATAATTAAAGGCAGCTTTTGTAGGAGGTGGATTGTCCTTCCTTCAGAAGATCTTTCTGCTTTGTTATTTTCCACAGATTTGGGGCTTTGCTGTTGTTTCTACCAAAGTAATCCCATTGGTCAAAACTTCAAGGCTGGGTGCCTAAAATTAGTCTCCTAAATCTATGCTTTGATAACTGTCCAAAGCAGAGTTGTATTTTTCCCTCTCAGAACTGGAATTCCAAGACATCAGGTGAAACATTTAAAACACTGATGTTCTTGAAGTCAGAATGTAACTATGTTTGAGGGGGATTTGCAAGACCAGGAAAGATATTGGTTCAGCTCTCACTAAAAGGCAGATTTTCTAAAGAAATGTATAAAAATCTGTTTTAACACGTTCAAGCTGAAATTTTTTTCTAAATATTTTAGCAGAATTACTTCTAATTTCTGCTAACACTTTCATATCCTTTGTTTGGCTGTATTAAACCAAAAGAAAATGTTAAAACTACTGAGTTTTAGATACAAGCCAAAAGTGATAAAATCTTCCTGATATTTTAGAATGAATTTGGTTTTGTAATGTTAAAAGCAACAGCGATATTTAATCTTTAAACAGCATGGGTTTAGTGATCCTCGTTTACCTTTTACACCAGGCTTTGTTTATCATGTCATTCCATTTATTTTTTACTCCAAATAGTAAAAGCACACAGGGCTGCTCATAGTGCAGCATTTCAGCCACATTTCTTCTGCTGGGGTTTCCTGAACAGAGAGTATCTATATTTATATAAACCAGCAGAGACAGGGATAATCATCCCACTGCTGTGTACAAGGATCTGTGGCTGGAATGTGCAGCCAATCGCTCTCTACAGCTCCCAGAATCTCTTCTTCCAAGGGACGAGGGACAGGACAAGAGGAAATGGCCCCAAGTTGTGCCAGGGAAGGTTAAGTTTGGATATTCAGGGAAATTTCTTCACCAAAGGGGTTGTCAAGCACTGGAACAGGCTGCCAGGGAAGTGATAGAGTCACCATCCCTAGAGGTGTTTAAAGATGTGTGCAGGTGGCACTTGGGGACATAGGTTAGTGGTGGCCTTGGCAGTGCTGGGTTAACAGCTGGACTTGATGGTCTTGCAGGGCTCTTCCAAGCTAAATAATTCTGTGATTCACAATCCAAGAATTACACACTGGTTTGTTCATGCAAATGCATGAGCCAATTAAATGCAGCTGAAAATGCAGCACAGGATAACGAAGCAACGCTGTAACATGGGGTAGTGATGTCTAAGTGCAGTGGGGCTGTGTCCTTTGTCCCTCAAATTTCTGCCCCTGCTGTCTCCCCCACCTCACCTCAGCTGCTTAGCCAAATGTTCACATCTGGACACGGAGAAACAGCTGTACCCTGCCTGTCCTTCCTCCAGCCAGGGACTCACCTGCCTCTCTTCGGCTCCTTCTCAGGAGAACTGCAAAGAAATCATTTCAGACATGATTGAAAACAACCAGTGAGGTCCTTGCTGGGCGAAGCACAGTGTGGTTCCCTCAAAAACAAACCCCGTGAAAAGGTGAGGTTTTTCCTTCCAAAATTTACAGTGAAGGGTCAGACATGCCCACACATCAGCTTCACTGCTGAGCTTTTTTTATATAACCAGCTCAGGTGTTTATTGTGCTGAGCCCTGAACATGAGCTTTGATAAAGGTGAAGGTAATGATACGAGTTCAGAGCAGATCTAAAAGAGTGCCAGATTGAGAGAGGGGAGGAGGAAAGCAAAACTTTGCTGCATTCTCAGTCTGCAAAAGACTTGGTATGCACCCAAGTGTCTGGGTAGGCAGGTACTCAGCTGGAATGCCAGGGGAGGCAGAAGGCTGAGGGCCAGGAAGGTTTGCTGCTAAGTGGATATAGATATTTACTTTCCCTCTGTTTTGGGTGATGATTCTAGTTGGAGCATCATCTCTGCAACCAATATAATGGCCAGTGGGGGTTTTGTGTTGTCTTATAGCTTACACAAGTATCTTGCATGTGTGCAAGGGAGCATGAATAGCAGCTGTCTGGCTTTAAAACCACTATAAAATCCCCATGCAGGGGAGATCTCTGCTCCTTGCTACCTCCAGAGCACACCCTCAGCTCACACAAACACCTCTGCTCAGGTAGCTTCAATAATCTGCCTGCTCAGAGGAAGCCAGGAGGTGAATGGTGAACACCCTCCCATCAGTGGCCTGCAGATCCTCAGGGACTCGTGTGAGATGCTTCAGAGACCCACCAAGGGCAATTAAGAAAAGTCAGCCTTTAAAAGGCATGAAATCAGTGCTTGCTCCTGCTGGAAAAAAAAAAGGCATTTATCAGTCAAAACAAGCTGGAAGTGGTTTTGCTGAAACAGCTGAGCTTAGGAGTGTCCGTGACTTTATGAGCCACATCCTAAAATTCTCCTGACTCCCCAGGCATAAATCCTGTCCCGTGGAGGTCTGTGGGCAGCTGATGGGACATCAAGGACCTCCTGCTGTGAGCAGGGGAACTATCCCAGGCTGACCCAGGAACAGAGAATCCTGGGATCAGAGTGGTATGGGTGGAAGAGACCTCAAAGACCATCTAATTCCACCCCCTTTCCATGGGCAGGGACAGCTTCCAGCAGACCACCTCATTCCACCTGGCTTTGAGCATTCCCAGGGATGGGGCAGCCACAGCTTCTCTGGGCAAGCTCTGCCACTGCCTCACTCCCACACAGGGAAGAATTTCTTCCTAAGTCCTAAATCATGGCTACCCCTCACCCTTTCCTCACCTGATCACCTCTCACCCACCATGCCCTGCTGCAGGAGCCACAGCTGGATTCACAGACACCCAAATCCACGTTTTTACTCACAGGGCAGGTGGGACCCCTCTGCAACTCACCATTCCCATCCCAACAGAGCTCAGAAATGACTCTACAGCAGGCACTGAGGTGGCTGGGCTGGGGAAGCAGGGACAAACACACCAGCACTGAAGACCCACATTTGGACAGGCTGATGCAGAGGAGGAGCAGCCCTCCCTGTTGTCATGTGCTAAGTGGATGAAGGTACCAAGGGTTTTGTTTATTTAAGGTCATGGAAGAAAAGGGTCTTCAAAAACTATTGGAAGTCAGTGAGGGGATGACTTTGTGAAGCACCTCGGGAGGGCTGTGAGTGGTGGCAGGAGGGGAAAGTGCAGAGGAGGTGGTGCACAGGGCATGGAAAATGCGGGGGAGAGCTGGAATTGTGCAGGGCACAGAGGCAAGGACAAGGAGCTCGAACGAGATGCAGCAGAGAAAGGGGGAGTCAGTGAGTGGTTGTAAAGGGCTGGGCTGATCTTGGCAAAGACAGAAAACGATTTCAACAGCTCTGTTCTGACTGGGTGTCAGGGAGGATGGAGAAAATGAAGTTTTATTTAATAACTAATAAGCAAATAATCAGCGTGGATTTTTATGAGTGCAGTTGGAAAGGCAGAATTTAGCCCCTTCCTTAGCTTCCTCCACACACACAAATTTTGATTCCTGCCTGTTCTGGGAACAGCTCTGACATTTTATTCAGCTTTGCTGTCATTTGTATTGAACTTTTCTTCCTCTGCCACATGCGTGGTAAATGTTTTATTTTCATCTTGACTCAGAAATGCTCAGGACTTACTCTGAGCTCCCTTACTCCAGCTCTAGGTTTCTGCAAAACCATCAGTAACATTGTGTTGCCCCCAGTTTTTTACAGATGTAAATGAAAGAAGAATCAAGCCTTGTATTTGGATCAGGAGGCCTGACTGCCTTTTAATAGAAGCATAATGAAACCATCAAGAGTTTTCATTCAATTAGACTTTTTCTCCCTCTGGCAAATGATTATAACACTTTTACAGCATAATGGGCAATTACTTTATATTCCTTGTCTGTTGACATCCTATTAAGCCTACATTTTCTGTCCCTAACAAAGAGATCAGATGTAATTGTTGGGAACTACAAGGAATACATAAGAACTACCAGAATATATTTAAGCACTATGAATATGGATCTGTTAGTGAGATGCATGATGTGCAGTGGCAGATTCCTCCACTCCTTTCTGCTCTGGGGAAATATCAATTACGTATTATTCTATTCCTTCATACATTAACTTTTCCTCCAGTGTCAAGAATGATCTTTGTGCTGAGTGGGTGTTGATTCTACACTGAATCCTGTACTTGTGAATATGAGCCTGAGAGGTGTGATGAGGGCTGCAGAGGAAAGTTTTCCCCTGGAAGATTTGAAGGTGTGTGTTGGTGGAGGCTTTTTAAACCTGCAGCTGGCAGGCAGGGAAGGCAGGGCAGGGGCAGGAACTGGTGGAGTCATCTCTCTTGTGAAGCACAGAGGCTGGCTGCAGCAATGCTGATGTTTTCTTTAGCTCAATGACATTTCTTATCCAGCCTCTGAAGGACATGGAGCTTCCTGCAGTGCTCTACCACCTTGGGATGTCCTGTCAGGCAGCAGCAGATGAGTTCAGCTGAGTGGGTGTTGGTGGGAGCTGTGAGTACACATCCCTGAGAGCACAGGGTCAGCAAAGCTTTTACAGGGGGATTTCAACAGGAGAATTCCAACAGAGTCTCACTCAGGAGCAGCAGCCTGCAGGATCCACTCTGCTCCTCTGGGGCTCTCCTGTCTCCATGCCACATATCTCATGGGCGTGGCAACAATTCCCTAATCCTTCTCATCCTGCTGCAGGACTCAGGTCTCAGAGATGCTGTCAGGTGGGAGGCCTCCACGGAAGCATCTCCAAGTTGCACTACCCCTGGTTGTAGTCATCACTGTGGAATTACTCTGCCTGGAGATGCATTATACAAGTATTGGCTGTGGCAAACTGTGAAGTTGTGTGGGACATGTACAGGCTTTTGCAGACTGTGCATCTTCACCTAAATTCTTCTCTCCCAGCTCTCATGGTACTCCAGCTCATTCCTGTTCTGGTAGCAGCAGCATGGCCACCTTGTCACTGACACTTTAAAGGGTGACAAACTGCACACAAAGCTCTTCCTCACCTGCCTGGCTTTGTGCTCTTGCATTATCCCCTGTGATCACACCCCCATGACGGGTACAGGGGAAGCAATGCCACATCCTGACATGGTCGCCTGGGAATTTGAGCACGTGTCAGTAATTCCTACCTGGACATGCAACAGAATCAGTTCGCAGCTCAGCAATCACCTTGCAAAGAGCACCTCTGAGCACCAGGGGTGAAGGAGTCACCCTGAAAGAGACATTACTCAGGTGCCCCATCCACAGGGTAGAGGGGTGGGACAGAGCTTGGTCTGTGACAATTTCCATGGCAGCAGAATCCATGTCAGGACTACGTGAGATCTGAGGAAGGTGGTGAGATCAGCAAGTAAGACAAAACCACCTAATTTGCAGGTCTGAAAGATCATTTACAAGACTCTGAGAAGAGTTTTTTCCACAGTTATTGACAGCTTTGGGGTTCGGGGATGCTTCTCCCCAGCTTCTTTTGAAACACCCACATGTGGATGGATTTTCATGCGAGTTGAGTTGTTGCCTCTGCTGATCTCCAGAAAGCTCTCAAGCAGTGAGTGATTTATCACAAAGTCAGGGTTAAACTGATGACAGGCTTGGGGCAAAGAAGGAATCTGTGCATAAATCAGGCAGACATGTGCCGTTGGTTTAGGACCACAACTTTTAACTTTTACCCACAGAGTGAGGTAAAATATCTCCTCAATGTCACCAAGTCCTCACTGCCACACAATAAAGATGTTAAACAAGCTAAAGGTGCAAATTTAACACACCGAGGGTGTTAAAATCACTATCAATGTCAGAGAGGCAGGCAGGGACACGTCACTGGCATGTGGGGACTGGCAGATGTGCTGTGCTGGGAGCCCCTCTGAGCCTGAATCTGCCACCAGCTGTTTGTGACCCCAGTGGTGGCCTTTGGTGAAGTGGGGATCCCTTTCCATGCCTTTTCCCCCATGTTTTTTTTGCACTTCTCTATGGAATAAAAGTGCAAACATCTGTGCTTCTGCCTACTGTTGGCTCTTGTCTCTTCTTCTCAAAAGTTTAAGCGTTCTTTTCTTCATGTTCTTCCTAAATCATCCATTCTGCAGCCATCTGTCACAGATTTCGTTTCTAAGTCAATTACCTGGGTTTTCTGAAATCAAATTCCTGTGTACCTTCTGCTTTCAGAGTAAATATGAATTTCATTATATTTTATTATTGTTTAACAGCACCAGGGACACGATGTTTGGAGGCAGCCTGAATTTTGATTCAAAATGTCAGTTCTTTTTCTGAATATCTCCATCAGCTGGAGACCTTCCCCATCAGCTCTTTCATAAAGCAAAAGGAGACAAATGGGCAGATAAGCTAACTAGGAAAGAAAGAGATATTCCTTCCCTTGACCTAGAAGCCTGGCAGGACCTTTTTTCAATGCATTGTATTATGTAGTGGTTTTCACTATTATGCATATATTTAGCAACAGCCACTCACCAACCTGCAAAGGGAATAGGCTGGTGAAAGATGGAATTCAAGGGAGGAAAGAAACACCAGGGATGCTTTGTCTCTGCTTTTATATTTCAAAGATTGCACTGGAATATACATGATAATTTCTCTCCATTGTAACGTGGGACTTCATATCTTTTAATACCTTTGGCATCTCTCCATTAATACACTTCCTGTGACATTTCTGAACAAAAACCCACTTCAAACTGCTGTCAAGACCAATCCCAAAGCAGCTCTAATTGTAAGCAGAAGTAAAAAAATGCCTCACAGTGCAATGAGGAATGCAGGGACCCACTGGGGACCATACACCTAAACAAGTCTCATCCTCCAGCTGGAGAAAGATCAGGAAAGACTTTGCCCAGAAGCTGGATTTTATCATCTCTTAGGCAGGTTATTTTTGCTGGGTTCCTACTTGGCAGTATTCTGGCTTACAAAGAACTTTCTGACATCTCGAGTGCTTGGTACCTGCTGGTGTTTAGATGCCCTAATTTAGAGACCTGCTGGGGAAAAGTACCTCTTACTGTCCATGTGTTGTCCTTTTGTTTCAGCTCCCATCTGGTCAAAGGCAGTTCATTCTGAATATTGAAGTTTTGATATCAGAGAATTAGTCACTGGATTAACCTGAACTTCAGGGAGTGTTTGGTCTTCAGTCATCATCCTTCACCACCAGTCCTGACCTGGCAGAGTCCTTTTGCAATTGCAGCATTAATTCCTGTGCAAGATGATTGGAAATACAATTTCTGGACACAGAGGAGCTGGAATTTCTGTGGCTTAAGATCAAACACAGGAGTCAGCCCTCAACCAGCCAGACTCAGAGAGGAGCTGAAGTAGAGCCACATGAAAAGTTGGCATTTGTGGTGTTTCTTCACTGCATTCAGCACTGCACATGTCACAACAGATGAACATTCCTGTGAAAACATCAATAAATGGAATAAACCAAGGTCTTACCAGGTGCCTACAACAGACCCTGTCTGTGTTCCTGTATTGCCCAAACCCTGAGCAGTGAGGAAAAGCTCCAGGCAAGCCTCACACACCTCCCAAGTTCGACAGCTCCAGCTGACATTGTTTCTTCAAGGACATTTTTGTATTAAAAAGAAAGGCCAACTCATTTACAAGCTGTTCAGTCTCTTTTAAAAGCTTTTAGAAGCAAGAAGTGTGGCTAAAGTCAATTCTGTCCTTGGCTCTGTACTAATCCCAGAAATGAGACCATTTCCTTGGTTATCTCCCAATCATGGCAAGCTCTATTTCAGAAGGGACTGAGAAGTCCAGAACACTTGGTAGATGGAGCATTCAGAGCCCAGTCTTTCTACAGGGGAAAAAAAAACCCCAAATATATTTTTCTTTGTCAAAGTGATTATTGATTGGCTTAGGGCAAAGCTGGGGACTAACCATATGGGGATGTCTGTTATACGATTGGATTAGTGCTTGGACCTAACCCCACTCCAGCTCTATCTCCAGGATCAATAGAAGATGCTAAAGAATGATTAGCCTTGCAGCTGTATTGTGTCTTGTGATTCTTCAGTCACAGAGGGGAGAAAAAAAAGATAAGCTGATCGGGGGATTTAGAAAAATTAACATAATGTCTATAAAATACCATTTTATTACTTCCTATGCTGGGAATATTCAGTAGTAATCAGCTGCACAGAAGTATCAAACATAGGTTCTTATTTAGTTCAACTTGCTTTTCCAGCCTAGCAGATGCAAAATCTTAAATGTTTTGGCTGTAACTTTGCTTGTAAAAATTATCAGAGAATTAAATTAGAGTAATTTTTCTTAAAGGATGGAGATGCACTGATTTCACTCAAAACCACAAATTCATGAGAATGTTATAAAGCTTTCTCTGTATTTTTCTTCAAAAATACACTACCTTCCCTTTATTCTGCTTTTAGAATATAGCACAGGGCTTTTCTGCTTCCAGATGAATGTGGAAAAATAGGGTTTAGTACAAAAGGACCCCCTACCTTCTAATACTAGAGATGGCTTGGGTTACTAATCCCTATTTCTAGGAGCAGATGCTGATTGTCCTATTAATCAAAGCAAATCATTAGGCATTAATTACACTTAGTAACAGAATAATTGCTTGGTTTACCTAAACTGTGGTAGGAATGTTTTTTTTTTCTTTCTGAGCAGGATAAGCTTATTTAAATGATGTCACAAGCACACACACACAAAGCACAATGAAAGTAGAGCAGAATCTGGTTTGTTTTGCACATGCATGAGGTGAGCTGGTCTTGGAAACAGCATCTGTGGGGCTAAGAAAAGACCAGTTCAGAGATGTTCTGGTACAAGGGATGATTGTTGAGATATAAGAGAAAATGGTCAATAAATTTCATATCTTGATTGCTGAAACTGCTGGGAATTGGGGGTTTTCCTGCCTCCCCAGCTGAGGTTTGGATGCTGAGTGATCCAATCCTTCCATTATAGCATGGGAAGGTGAGTGGCTCAAATGTGTTAGCAAAATACCTTCCCTGATCAAGTAAAGGAAATAAAGACCCAGGGGTATGGTCTAACAGTGATTAGCATCTTTAGTGTGTTCTCTTGATCAGAGTTTATTTGCTGGGGAGAGGGGGGGCCCCTTTCTGTCACTCTGGTGCTGTAACAAAAAGCTGATGTGACCAGACTCATGCCCACAGCAGCTCCAAGTGCTCAGAAAGGGAAGAGCTCCAGCATGGATGCACACCTTCAACATCCAAGTGAACAGTGTTGGCTTTTCCTGCCTACACCTTTAGAAAGACCATGTCTTCCCTGGAAAGGAGGACTGTGCTCCTGGTGAATAAAAATCAAACACAAAATATTTTTCTCAACCAAAACTTAGGATTGCTTGCACCAGGTTTTTGTCTGAAACTCCTGGAGCTAAAAGCTCAGCACAGCTTCACAGTATTTATTCCCAATAAAAGTTCTATGATGGTGGCATTTCAGGGGCATATGGATCTGTTTTCAGTGGGAATCCTGGGGTGAATCGTGTTTGTGCATTATTAAGATCATAATTCAGCTTTTATCAGAATCATGACTTCATGCTCAGAGGATAAGCCTTTATGTAAGAGACACTCATCTTGCTTCCAGGAAAAGATTAATTGTGCCCTGTTCAATATGCAGCTCAAACAACCAAAATATGCACCATCACAACTGAAATTAAATCAAATTAGCCGACTTAGCTTTTTCTCCCACTTGTTCAGTGTAATAAAAGTATTGGAACAGCCCGCCCAGGGAAGTGGTGGAATCACCATCCCTGGAAGTGTTCAAAAAATGTGTGGGACCTTGTAGCACATAAAAATAACAATGATGGTGGAAAACTCATTATTAACATCTTAATTTTTATACCCTTTGAAAACAAGAGATTCTGGGAGACTGTCCAGAGACAGGCCCAGTTCTCCAGAGGTTACATAAAATAAGTAAGTTTAGACATAAATAGTTTGACATAAATAAAATAAGACTGACCCCAGAAATGGTGACATGGTGTTTACAGCTGTTCTAATTAGAAGTTTATTTAATGGCACTAGCACACCAGGATGTCAATGCCTCATTCATTGAAGTGCTCCAGGCCAAGTTGGATGGGGCTTTCAACAACCTGCTCTAGTGAAAGGTGTCATGCCCCGTGGCAGGGGTGTTAGAATTGTCTTTAGGTCATCTTTAAGGTCTCTTCCAACTCAAGCTCTTCTGGGGCTCTATTAGTGGCTTAAATCCATCAGCAGTTTATTTGGACTCTGCACTGATTCCACACCTTTCTATACCCTCCTGTGCTTTGGGAAGCAGGAGGCTGACAGCTGAAGTGGGTGTAGAACAGGAATTGTGCTGCTTCGATGTGCACACACTTCTGCTTGGACATATTCAGTTTATGAAAACAAAGTTCTTGTGCTCATAATGGCACAAACAGCCAGATCTGCCAGACACAGAAGCGTGGGAGTGCTTGTACCAGGCTGCAAGTACCAGCAGGAGGAACAAAGCTGAAAAGCAACACGTGCTTTGTCCTTGCTCTGCTTTCCCTGGCTCTGGAGTGCAACCAGACTCAGTTAACACTTGACTTCTTATTAAACAAACTCTTCATCCAAAACAAATTTATCACATGATAAATATTGCCTCTTATGGACAACTGTCTCAACAGAATCATCTGTTGAAGTTCAGCAGGTAGCTCTGGCTGTCACAAAGAGATGGAGAAAGAAGTGAGCCCTGAGTTGAGGGATTTGGCTCCATCCATTACAAGAATCCCACCCCAGTGGCAGGGGCATCCTCCATTTGTAATGCCCTAGGTGTCCTCGCATTCCCAAGAGTATACCCAAGAAGCTGGCCAGCCACAGGTCCTGTTCTGCAGCATGTAAGCAGCTCAGCTGCAGCCATTCATTTTCATGGAGCCTGTGGGGCTGGAGCAGTGCCTGGATTAAGTGCAGCCCACTTCACAAACGAAGAGCCTGCTCAGGTCAGCACTGCAGAACAACGGGGCACGTTGTCAGCAAGCACCAAATGAAAAGAAACTTTATGCCTTGGTCAGGCCAGGCCAGTGTGGCAGCACTGAGTGCCAGGGCTGGCACTTTGCACAACAGGGGAGTTATGTAAGTGGGAGCACACAGACACTCGGGCATTTCTGCACCAGGCTTTCCACATTTCTTTGCTACTGTCTATCTCAGCAATGGTTTTACTTGCTGTGTCTTTACTTCAGCGTCTCCTCAGATCATTGCCCATCTAAGTTGATGTAATCAGCCATTGAGGTCCTCACAATAAGCTGCAAAAGCAGTAGAGAAGCAGAGGTCCCTGCCTGGCAGGATTTGGCCACATCCTCAGAGTGGTGCCCAGCGCTCGCTGGAGCCAGCACACAGCAGGGAGGAGACACTGAGGAGATAAAGCATTTGGGCCAAAGAACAGTGACTCAGCTGGAATTAACAGGACCCATTTGGGGATCTATTTTCCCACCCAGTGTTCCTTCTTCACGCTTCATGATCCTATTCTTTTTCTCATATCCTGCTTTCTTGCTTATTTTGTGTTTTCCTGCTTGTCCTCCCCTGCTTGAACCTCTGTCTCAATGCCCCTGCCTTCACTTTGTGTCTGTCATTCTGCTCCAGATCTTACAACACACGCAGGAGCTGAGGTTGCATCTGGCCAAGTGATACTCTCAGCATCTTGAGAGCACACTAGCATGTGTGAGTGAGATGGCATCTCCAGTGAGACTGGAGATGGCATCAGTAAGTTTAGTGACACACATCTATTTCCTCAAAACATATTTTTTCTCCCAGAGGATGGAAAAAATGAAATTGGTAGCCTAAAGCAGTGGCCCAATGCTGCCTTCCTGCAGGTCCACTCTGGCTTCCCATTGTTTTGGGAGAGCAGGTGACAGCAGCATATGACCCTGTGTTTTTCACAGTATCCTGTGCACATCTGTGAGACTGCATATAATGTAATACAAACAGAATTACCAGGGATTAAGGTTTAGTTTCTGCTTCTACTAATAAATGCCAAAATCCCTATTGACTTTGCTGAAATAAAATCAGGCCTTAAGTGACCCACCAGTGACATTTGCAGGGATCTTCTCAAACTCCAAGGCACCTTTGGTAGGAAGTGCTCGCCATATGGGCGGCCTCCTTTCCGCCTCCCTCAGCAGCTGCCAGAAGCTGCAGTGCTGACTGGAGTGATGACAATAAAAATGGCCCAACAGAGCCAGTATTTATGATAGGAAAAACAAGGCTGGCTTCCCAGGCCACTGACCTGGCATCTTGGGGCTGCCTGGAGTCCTTCATGCTGACCGACACTGCCCTGCGCAGGAGCTGTTGCTGCAGCCCCTGATAAAAGGAAACGTGCCAAGGGCTTGGGACGTGCACATGTGTCACAGGTCCACCTTCCTCTGCTTGAATCCACCTCTGAAAGCACTGAAGCATGCAGACATTGATCAATCCTGCCTAAAGTCTTACTACAATCTTAGGGTAAGCGGGAGGAAATGTGTTACGCAGACACCGATTGTCAGTCTGTCTCTTTTCCCCCTACGATTTTTTCCTTCTTGCCATTTGCCTCTCTTTCTCTCATCAGATTTGTTCTTTCATCATCCTCCTAGACTGACAAGCACTTGAAAGGACACTCAACACTTTGAAAGCTGCTGGTTTTCAGATTTTGTAAGTTTCTCCCAGCTTAAGTTCCTGATGACAACTCTGCTCAGAGCACGGCTCGTCAGGAGCATTGAGCTAGTGGAAATGGCCTGGTTTGAATTTGGTGCACAGTGCCTTCCTGAGATATCCTAACAAAATCTGGCTAATGAGAGGAATACCATTTTATTTCCAACTAGCACAGTTTCCAAAGGCTTAGAATTTAGTTTAAGACTTTCTCCCTTCTGGAAATGCTATGAAATTAGTGGGAATTGTTTATTCTTTACTATTCTAGTTGATGCTTTCTTTTTAATGGATTCTACATAGCTCAGACTGACTGGTAATGCAAGGCAATGATCATATTTGATTTCCAGTCAAGTTGCTTAGAACTTTCAGGAAGCATTCAGCATTTCATCCAGCCTTTCATTGTCTGCCAGTCTTTTTTAACGGTAAAGTGTTTAAGGCCAGGACTATTTCATTGTGTGCAACACAATGAGGCCCTAAACGAAGCTGTGCCCTGTGGCCACTCTAATATAGATGATAATTGCTGTGTGGCTCTCCCAGCTATAACTACACAGTAATTCAGACACATCCTTACTTTCACTGATGGGGAATGGGAAGGATTGATTACAAAACAGTCTGTCAAGTCGTAACAGCAGTGATGTTTTCCCAACTAGGAGTATGTACACAAAATTTACCCAGTCCTCACCTACAGCGATTAAAAAAGTCAGTTGATTATTTTATTTAGGAGCAGCTGATTGCATAAAACTAAGTTTTATTTAGTTTTTTATATTTAGTTTATCTACTACATGATTCCTGAAATCTCAGCCACAACTGTCAATATGATCCAACAGTGACTATTGTTTTCTCTTGTCCAGATCTCAGGCACACTGATTATACTTTATAGCTCCACAGGTCTATGTCCCAAATAAGCACAAGGCAGTTAGTTGTGTGCCTTGATACTTATTTATCATTTTGTCATGTGAGTGAACAGCTATTTTTGACTGCAATATTTAAAATTTTCTGTTCTCTCTCCCTATTTTTTTTTTCAATATAGAATCATAGAATAATGGAATGATTTGGCTTGGAAGGAATCTTAAAGACCATCTAGTTGCAGCCCCCTGCCATGGGCAGGGACACCTTCCACTAGACCAGGTAAGTCCCACCCAACCTGGCCTCGAGCAACTCCAGAGATGATGGGTCCACAGCTGCTTCAGGCAACCAGTTCCAGTGCCTCATTAGCCTTAGGATAAAGAATTTCTTCCTAATATCTAATCAAAATCTACCCTCCTTCAGCTTAAGGCCATCCTCCTTGTCCCATCACAATGTGCCCTTGCAGTATGCTGGTACATTGATTAAACTGCATTCATATTACAGCCCTCAATAACAGAACTGTCTATATAAGGAGCAGTGCTTCAGCTGGGGATATTTCATGTGTAGTTAAATGTTTCTTGTGTGGATCATTAAGTTATAAATCTACACTGGTGACAGAGTCACTGTACTGTGACATGTGGAAAAACAGATAATAGAAGTCTGCACCTGTTTTAATAACAGCTTCCACTCAGGAACTTGTAGAGATCTAAATATTTCCATAACAGTAAAAGCTTTCAAGAAATATGCTCAGTGTAGAACTTTTATCTTCCCTGCCTAAAAAACCAAAACAATAAAAACCAAAACAAACTAAAAACTACCCATCAAACCCAAACAATATCTTATCTGAAGTTGTTCTCACAACTTAACTACTACCAAAATTTTACCAAGTCTGGAGAGAAGTAGATGGCAAATAATCCCATGGAATTAGCCTTGTTAAAGTGGAGACATGAATTTGCTGCTCCTAACTTCATTTTGTAATTCACAAAGACAATATGTAAGCACTGACCATCAACTGTCAGGCTTGATCTGATGATGATAACAGATAACTTCACTATTTCTGAAGCTCTGGAAGGAATCACTAACCCAGCAGCACTCCCTTGTCAAAAGCATCACTGTAACTGACAGAGTAATCCACAAAAGACAGAAAACAGAAATTTGAATCATTATTTTACTCTGTGCCAATACTTGCAAACGATAAAAGCACTCTGCCCAGCCTGTGACAATCTACTTTATTCCAGTAATGTCAGCTCAGATAAAACTCAACAGAGGAATCTGAAACATATACAGCATCCACTGGAGCATCCTTCTTTTTTTTTCCTTCCTTTTTGTGTTGTGAAGTGTTCTCTGATAAAATATTGACACTGCAATATGTGAGCTAGCTGCGATAAACATGCAGTGCAGTGTGTGCTGCTGCAAGCCCTACACTGCTGGAAACAAGGCATTCACACACCAAAAAAAGGCTTGTGCCTCAACATTCTGACCCTCTGCTTCTGCTCTGGATCACAGAAACTCCCAAGGTAATGCCAAGGAAATTCTAGCAACACAGAAATTTTTCTGCTTTAGAACAATCTGACCCCAAACTCTGTTCATTGTTATGTTAATGAGGATTATGGATGCTCAATGACTGTGATAATGTGGTAAAACTTACCTAAGGATATAATTCCAATGCAACACAAGACAAACAATCCAAGTATCATATTGATAAGCAACAAGAATATTCCAGCACTATTTATAAGAAAGATCTGGAGAATTCATCTCCTCTGTCCATCCAAGTATTGGCTCTTTTAACAATTCTTTCAAAACTTGTCACTACAATGGTAATTTTGACATCACTGTCTACAAGTGATAGAGCAGAAAAATCTACCCAAACATTGATCCCCCTGTTTATGTGATCAGAATGCTTCTCCTGTGTTAGAAATTTATTAAAGATCTATTTTTTTGAAAGCTGTGAAGAGCACAATCTAAGATGAAGTGGAGATTTACATGAAGTCATGACCTGCTTCACAGAACCAGCTTCTTTTAAATGCTCTGGCTGGATGGCCAACCTGGGTCCAAAAGCATCTCTGAAGTTCAGTGGTGATTTCCATGTAATCTGTGATTTACATCTTTTTTTATCAAACTCTACTGCTCTTTAGCTTCTGATGATGAGTCACAACCACTAGGTCAAGAAGAAAAATTTTAAAAAGTCTAAAATCATGACTCTGCATCACTCACTCTCCTTCAACAAAAGAGCAGCAGTTGCAACACTGGGTCTGCCCTGAGCAGAGGTGGTCAGGCCTTGGTTTAACACCTCCTCACTAATGATCATACTGGTAACAACCTGCATGTTTTCCAAGAGCCTTTTCCAACTGTGAGGGAGAAAAATAAATAAGCAGTTGCCTGTGATAACTCCTTCAATGTGTATAGAGTGAGACACACGAGTGGTGGTGTTCATTCCCAAGGAAAAAATTCACCTTGAAGAATGTATTGTGCCCAGGGATTTTTTTAAGCCCATGTGGCAGGATTTGAAATTGTGTTGTACAGCTTGGGTAATGGCTAGAGTGCTTCAGAGGCTTGGCACCTCCCTGGAGTGCAATGGAAACAGAATTTCCACGGTTTTGTGATTGTTAAGAAGCATTTTTAACCACTTTTTACCCATAACTTCTGGACAGGAACCCTTTGCAGCTGTGGCAGTGAGCAACAGCACTGACCACAGCATCAGGAATTTTGTGGAGACAGTTAAAACTTGCCACACATGTGCCTCAAGAAAAAGAAAAGAGCAGCAAGAGACTACACATAGCTCAAGGCAGTCCTGCTCTGGCAGAAGGGAGCAGACGAGAGCTGCAAGCTCAAAACTGAGTTTCAGAATGGACTGTCAGCTTCCAAGCTTCCCACCAGTCAGAACAGCTGGTTCCCCACCAGCAAGAACTTTTTGTAACTTGATCCTCTACTTCTTTCCCTTCCCCAAGCCAAGCTTGCAAGGATTATGGATCAAGTCCTGTGCTGTATGAAATAATTTTGTGGATGCTTTGTGGACTGTGGTATTATACAGAAAATTAAGTTCACGTTATTAAAATTTTTGACACTATTTCTCCTATGAAGTCATAACAGTCAAAGTATTTTCCTTTTGTGTATGTCTAAACATTCTATTAGCATAGTAATGTCCATCTTTTGATATTTCTTTCATATCCTTGCTTAATTTGAATGAAGCCAAATAGAAGCTACCTATTATTGCTGAATTCAAGCCATTCCTGAAAAGAACAGAATCTGGGGTGTAGCAAGGTAGAGGGAAAGATTTACCTTTCCAAAGGTAACGCATTGCAAGTGCTAAAAAGAGCATCATCTTCACATCAACTCAAGCAAGGTACAGGATCCAAGAAACAACGTGCCAAGAGGCAATTTCTCAGCAAGATGTTAGCATCAGAACACAAAGTGATGTGTCTGGAAGCAGAGCTGCTGAGCTGCAAACAACCTGGGTGTGAGTCAGAGAATATTAGGACAGTGCCTGTCCACCAGGAATACAGACTTGATCGCATGTGACTTGTGTCAACTCTGGAGACATCAAGAGCAGAACATAAAAGCAAGGCAACAGAGATATTTCTAAATGAGCCATTCAGCCTCTAAGGCAATGAATCTGGCAACAACTGAAGTTTCAGGAGGAAAAAAGTCAGCATTCCAGGTTTGTGTTCCACGGTTATATCCTTCATTCATTTTTCTCAGGCAAAAGGTCACCAAAACATCATGTTTTAAATCATTAAAAGACACAATCAATCTCCTTTCAAACTAGCCCATAACTTTGAAACCAGAATCCAATTGCCTGTTCAGGCTCATTAGTGTCTTTGGATCCTAATGACCCACTCAGTTGCAGTAAATGAAAAACTAATCCTTGTTTTATGCCATTGGCCCAAAAGGATTAGCCAACTCTTGCTACCCTTGCAATCAGCCTTGCACTGGGGGGATTATGGCCATCTAATACTGTAAGTCTACACATTCCAATCTGTTACAATATGTAGCACTTAAAGCTTATTTCCTTGAAATACTTAAACGCATTAATGCTGTAGTGTAAGATTGTTTTCTTAGGATGCAGTGATTCACCTGCCCCTGCCCCCAGAGCCTGCACTTACCCACATACATGCAGAGATGCCTTGTTACTCCCAGCACAAAGTTTTGATTACGTTCATGGTCTTGAAATTAAAAATTGAAACTATTTTTTTCTTTGCATAGAGCCCAGACTGGGGATAAAATGATGTATAGGATTTCTATGGAGTTCATTGCTGTAATTTAAGAGGCAGCTAGAAATAAAGCCAGTACTTACCTACAATGTTCTCTGACCTACTCTGTGGGTCATAACTCCAGGTTTGTACCACTTTTACCATTGCAGTTTTTCCAGCTCAGAATTCTGGTTGCTCTTGTTATATTACACAAAAAATCAGTGAGCAATTAGGAGTCTACAGTGTCATGACATAAACTTTTTGTTTTCCTCAAAGTATTCACACGTTGCCATTGACAATTCAGTGTACTAAAGAGACAATTTTAACACTCTCCATTGCCCTATTCATACAGCTTTCTGATATAAAATATAAATAACTCCTGTGGTTTTATCACTCTAAGTATTATACGTAACAGCTCAACAAAATTTGTCCTGCAGAGTGTTATGCTGGGCATATGCACTTTAGATTGATATTCTTGGACTGAAGTTACAGAAAATTCATTAACTGCTCTGAACGTGAAACTCAATTTTTGAGTGAGAACAGTTTGCTGAATTCCTTATTTCCTGTTGTTTGAAGGCATAAAACAGCAGTACATGAAAATAAATCTTATATTCCACAACCCCTGAAAGTCATTACAATAGTCTTTACCTCATAGTTTCTAAATTAATTTTTTAGTATCAAACTTATACAGCAGTTGCTTATTTGTCAGCCAAATATCCCTAACGGTTTATAAACATGCTTTACATTTATGTATCAGTAAAATTAACAGTGAAATAGTAGATGGGGCTCCAGATGTTATGTTACTTTAGAAATTAAAACATTTTTTTACTGGAAAACTACCTTGCAGAATAAGGCAGATCTGCAGAAATGCTCTCTATGTTATTTCTGATCAGAAAAATGATATTGCCATATATCTGTTATTTCTGTGGGAGAAAGAAAACTGAGGCATCTGTGTCTTCCTCACCACAGCAGCAGGTAAGAGTGTAAATTTCATTAATAAGCTTCTTCAAAGTTTTTTACTCAACAAATTCAAAAATTTATTTATGAAGGTATCATTATATTTCCTACAAGGTTGGCGACACAAAATATTTATTATTAATATTTATTTAACCTAATGGAGTGTGGCACATCAGCTTTTACAAGCAATATTTCAAGTAAAGTGGTTTTCTCTCAAAAACTTCATTAAAAACCTAAGTGGAACAGTAAAGATATCAGGGCTCTAAATAAACATTTACCTTCTGGTTAGGCTACTCTTATAAGATTCAAAGTCCAATCCCTGCCCTGCTTATTTAAGAGAGGTTTTTGCTGTTAGTACCTTTGGGCTTGGTTGTGAGCTTGAACTCTGTTTTACTTGGTGCCATCCAAGGAGAGAACAAAAAGGCACCTGCACCTGCAAGGACTCACAGCACAAGTGCACAGTGTCACCATATTGTCACTTTGCTGACAGCTGCACAGCTTTTAAGGGATCACAGTCCCAGCTGCCATTGCTTCTGGAGGTTTCTGGGCTCCAGTTCTGCTGCAGTCACGTATGGGACACCTGCAGTACCTGGTTTTTGCTCTCAAGCAGCCCTTGCTACACTGACAAGAGAATCTCTCTCTGCTCGACTTTCAGGCTAGAAATGGGTGTAGCACGTGGGT
Source organism: Irena cyanogastra (assembly GCA_013397155.1). Taxonomy (NCBI): domain Eukaryota; kingdom Metazoa; phylum Chordata; class Aves; order Passeriformes; family Irenidae; genus Irena; species Irena cyanogastra. The sequence continues at coordinate 1,330,621 of VWZV01012663.1, read as the reverse complement.
GTGTAAAGGGCACACCAAAATGACATTGGGCAGTGAGAGATGTAGCAGTGTCAGCAATCTGTCAACACAACTGCTATTGATTCCATGGACATAACCAGGGGCCATTTCCAGGTGGAATTTGACATGTACCAATGAAAAAATCCCAGTGTGTATTTATAAGCAGTTCATGGTCTTAGACCTCAGAAAAGTATCCCAAATGCTGAGAGATTGCCTCTTCTGAAGCAGCTTTCTCTGCTTTGTTATTAATCAGCCTATCCAATTTGTGTCAGTAAACATCCAGCAAGACACCTAGGACTGTGGTTTCTCTCACTTCAACCTGCAGCCTTGACTTCTGCACTGTAACATCAACATGGATAACAGAATTCATCAGGAAAGATCTTCAGTTATGGAACAACTGAGCAAACAAAATTAAACTTTTGGCTTTCTAAATGATCTCAGAATATCTGTCAGCAGTGTACCATAAACACTGCTCCAAATAGAAGGTTGAGACTCAAACTTGCCTCTACCTTAGTTTTTTCAGAATGACAGGTATGCTGGAGATTAGAAAAGCTGTGTCTCACTTCTTAGTAGCTGGACCTCAGCAGGATTTCACTAAAACTTCCTGATTCACTTCCAGTTTAAAAAAAAATCCAATTTTCACAAATCTCTAGGCATAAAAATAGTCCTGAGGCATTTAGGAATCTGGCAGAAAAGAAACAGTGGCATAGAGAATCAAGCTTTTGGTCATTAAGGGTTTTTAACTGAACAGGGCAGCAGAGGAGAAGGGACTCTGCTCTCCTTGGGACTTTGTCAGAAGGAGAAGGAGAAAGAGAAGGAGAAGGGGATTACAATTGCAATATTGTTCCACTTCAGATATTAACACATACCTACAAAACTTTAACATAACAGTAACAAAAATGTTTATTTCAAATATTTTATAAATCAGCTGTTATATACAGAATACTCAAGAACATTGTCCTTAATTGAAATTCAACTTTAACTGCTACAACAGTCATTCTTACTAACACAAGTAATTTAGTTTGTTTCAGAAGCTGAGTTCCCATCTACATGTTTAAATGCTCTCACAAACATTGACTTAACACTGTGCCCTGAAATGATATTTCTGTTTGTGAGTGCCAATTTAGCAAGAGCATATAATAACCATTTATGAACAAACACATTTCAAAGATAAGTAAGAAAATCTCAAAACGTGTGGTTGATGACCACACATTGCAGCAATTGCAATAATGTATTCTTACAATAAATGGAAGGAGAAGAAATGCTTTGTACTTCAACTCAAGAAACTGGAAACATTTGTCAAGGCTAAGTAGGAAAAGAATTTAAAAGGAAGTCAAAGGTATTCAGAAGAGTGTAAATGTCTTTGTATTTCGTGTGGAAGAATGAAACCCTTTCATAGAAGGAGACTGTGATGATCTCTGATCCTGTCCAAATGCAAATGAAAAACTAACGTCATCTTTTCCATCTCCAAATGCATGAGAAGTTGATTCCGAGGGGAAGGGAAAGGCAAATGCATCCTCATTTTCTGGTTTCCCAAAGAAGCTTCCTATATGGAATACATATAATATTTGTTATTGGATTAAATCTGAGAGAATACTGCATTCAGCACATGTTTCTTTATTAACATATTGTGCCAAATATCCCACTGAGCATCACCCTACAGTTGTGTGTTTATTGCTGCACCAGAAATGGTATTTCCAGGAGGCTGTTATTAGAATTGACATGGAAGGAAGTGTGGAGCACTTGATTGGTTTAGAACAACAAGACACTTCTGCATGGTACATTTTGCAACAGAGGTATTTGTAAACAGAATCTGCAAAACTGTTTATTTAGAGAAAAATGTGATCAATCATTTAAATACTTGGACTTTTTCTCCTCCCTTTCAAGTCTTCTCATTTTGCTTCAAACACACCTAACATTATTCCTGTTTCATTCTTTCTCACACCTCTTTTCCGTGATACATAAGATGTTCAGAGCCCAACACGCAAAGGAAGATTTAAGCTAAAGATTTAGTTAAAACACAAATGAGCACAATAAACCACTGAGCTACATTATCACTACTGAACATCCTTTCAGACAACCAAAGGAGTCTGTTAAGCTGGATCATGAGCCTGTCAGTAATAGGAACATAAGCAGAGGAGAACTGATATACACAAGTACATCTGAGTTTCAGACTTACCAATATCTTCATGTGGGGATAGAGGGTTCAGGTTTCCCACAGAATAATTTTCCTCTGTCTGAAATGTAAACAAACTTTTTATTTAACAAATGAGAAAGGCAAAAAGTAAGCTTTAATGATGACATGTATTTGCTTTTAGTGAGAAAAACACTGTCTCAGTGAATGTTAGCAGCCTTTACAAAATCTGGATTTAAAGATTTTTATCAGTCCCTAAAATTGCAAGGTAAGTTCTTGATCAGGTAGGTTTTATGATATTTGCATGCAGCTACAAACACCCTTTCTCCATTCTTCTAGGGAAAAAACAGACTGATAACAGTCCAAAAGCTGACTTGACTTCCTGCTGTTTTTTTAAAGCAAAAAGATTCAAAATTATTCAAATCTGTGACATTTTATAAAATCTCCAAGCAATAACACAAATACTTCCTACTGAGTAGGGCTTCATATTGCCAGAAAGAGTAGCAGGACAAACACTTGTCACCCTTAAAATGAGTTCTTAGATTAAGCTTAAAATAGATACTGAAGTGATTCAAAACTTCCATCTAACTTTAAAGAATGCCAGATCTGCTACAGCCTGGTAAATTCTTGGTTTTTGCTGCTGAGCAGGCACAAAGTAATGTGGGTTCTGACAGCTCTGGGTGACTTAAAACCCACCTCATTCCTAAACAATTCACAAACCACACACCAGTGGGTTCTCTCCTACACACAGTTCATGCTATGAGATACTACCACACATATCTTGCCAAACCCAGAATGAAATGTTGCTTTCTTCATCTCTGCTTCTGCTCCCAGTCAGTAAACACAAGATTGAGTACAACTCTGCAACAGGAGCACCTGGGCTCAAATCCTTTATTTGCATAATGGGGCTTGGATCTACACTCCCCAGTGATACCTAAGCCCTGTCTGATGCACACATCTATCCTGGATCCCCAATTATCTGCCTAATAGCCCAGGAGAGGAAAAATTACACTAGAGCACTGGAGTTAGGGAACCTGCAAAGAAAATGGAAGACCTGGATTCCATTCTCTGTTCCATTTAGTTGCCTACCTAGCTCCTCCGATTGAGTAAATCCATGTTTACAGTTCAGTAGCCCTAACAGACTGTACTTTCTTCCCTTCTCATTGTTTTTCACTTCATCAAGACAAAACCACACAGCAGAAGCATGTGAGTAGTGAAGTCTGCTAGAGAACTTGAATTTTGCACTGTAACACTGAACCAGAAGACTTTTGGTGGACTGAGTAATTGTGTATTTGCACATGATCTATATGAGAGGGATTCATACTTGGTTAGAGGTCATCATAGGGGGGTTACTAGGAAAGGAATTAAACATTTTCAAAGAACATCAAGCTTAAAAGTGACCAAGACATGAAAAAAAAGTCTGAAAAATCTCATTCAGTGTCAATGCTGTTTGTTCACATATTTTGCTTTGTGTTCACAATTAATCATTTTTACCTCATCAGATGAATTTTGTGCTCCAAACAGAGAAGAATCAAATAAACTAAAGCCAGGTGACTTCTGGGAGAAGTTCATGTGAGAAAAGAAAGCAGGGGATTTTGATGTTCCTTCTTCACAACCTAAATTTTGAATGCTGTAAATACAGAAAGGTAGAAATTATATTAATAGTTTTTTAAGTGAGGTAGATAGCTTTTTTCCTTTTCTTATTTCCTTTTCCTCTTTTTTCACTTTTTTACATCCCCATAGCTTCCATCAGTAATTGCTTTTAGCATCACAGGACAGATAACACAATTCTTTAAAGTAAAGGAAGGTGATGTTCTTACCAACTCCCTGCCCTCTTAACAAAAAAAAAACAAAAAGCCTGTTTAAAGATAGAAATCAGAGTGACAAATATTACTGCAGGAAAAGACAACGTGTCTCATATATTTCTAAGCAAAGATCTGATCTTTCAAAACAGCTTCAACTGGAAATGATACTGTAAGAAGAAAACTTAATAAATGTCAAGCGTAACTCAGGAAAAAGATCTGAATATTTTCAGTAGAGCTGTCTAGAAAATTTTTTTCCCTAGTATCTTTCAAAAAGAGCAGAAATGTTTATACAATAAGCATGATACAACTTTTTGCTCAAAATCAAAATGAAAGTTGAAATCATACGAGTCAAATAGAGGTGTTTTTGAGAAGTGTGGCTTTTTCCCCTTTAAGTCAGGTGTTTTAGGTGCTCTTAAGAAAGGTTCTGCACTTTCTTCTGCTACGTCAGGATTATCTTCATTTGGCTTAAAACCCATGTGCACATCCTATTAAAAAGAAATAAACAATGATGTTTATAACATCCAACATTTCCCAAAATATCATTAGTCCTTTTAAGTATAAATATCTTCTCAGTGGAGCCAGCACTGAGCCTGCTTATTTATAGTTCTATGCAAGAAGCGAGTTTTAAATGCAGACTTCTGTCAAAACATTTCATCAGCTCACATTAATGAAAATGTTATGCACCAGTTGACACTTTACCAATTTCTGAGACTTGCCTCCTGCCAACTGAATCAAGTATGTCAAAATACTTTTACTATTCTAAATAAACTTCTTACTTATGACATAAGAAACGCTTTTCTTACTTGAGGTACATATGAACAGTCCATGTGCTCATCTGCTTCTTCATCAACATGTTTGGCCTCCTGGCTTGCTGCACAAAAAAGACAGCACTGCCTGTATTATAAGAGCATTTTAAACAGACACATGAAAATGACATTGTGGGAAAGAATCCTTGAGAAAAGTTCACTAGCTTGGCATTGCTATTGGTAAGGAAGTGTTCTGACTGTGGTTTTCTTAACAACCCACTTTGTGCCTCTGCCCATAGCAATTACCTCTTGTTCTGCCACTCGTTGCTGTCAAAGCATTACTCAGGCTGCTGCTTGTGGTTTGGTGTGTTCTTCAAACCTGCCCATTGTTCCCTGAGAGTGCACTGTTTGTCTGCTCCAGCTATTACCCTCTGAGAGTGCTAATAGTCAATAGAAACCAGGTGGGAACAATATAAAAAGCACACCCGTGTGACAGTGATGAAGTGTAGTTTAAACAACTCGGCAAGAGTCAGGATGAGAAATGAGAAGAAACATTGTCAGACTCTCTGCTGTCAGAGTTTCTGCTCTAAGCTTCAGACTGTGCTACACCTCAGGTACTGTAGGTTAAGGTCCTATGTTTCAGTGTTCTCTCTGTAAAAAAATCTAGGCTATAATCTTTTACATGCATTTAAATTAAAAGTACAATTACAAAAAGAAATATTTAAACTGAAGCTCAGTTCTTTGTGATTTCAAAAACTACAGGTGTATTTGTAGCTACCCTGGTTTTTTCTCATGTTTTTCTCCAGTTAATTTTCATCTTTAATACTCTTGATCTGATTCTTCAAGATACCTAAATGACTGGATTTATTATATCTCTTTACTTTGCATTTTCTCATGCCTTCTGGCTAGATGTTAAGACTGGATTCAATTTTACCCAAGTAATTTGAGACTCAGGTGTGAATTTACAAGAGATGTTGCACAGATCCTTTCACTCACAATGGTCAGTGCAGACTAAATCCTACATTACTGAGCAGTTAAGTCTCTATTTAAATTAGGACCCTGCCTGTCTGCTATACTCAAATATTGAGGTAAACAATCAAGGTGGAAAAGAAATGCAAATGGTGGCCCTTTCATGCCAGAATGAAAATCTGATCCCTAGAATTTCCTAGTTTATAATTATATGATCCAACCTTATAAAAAAGTTACATTAGTACTTTACCCATTACTGCATTTTCACTCTCAAACTGTTGATTGGAAGTCAACTTCTTTGGAAGATCTGGAAGTCTAAAAGACAAAGTTTAATGTTTGTCTAAATTTGAATTATTTCCATGGACCCCAGCCTCAAGAATGAAAGCTATTTTATTTAATGAAAAGTTACCTGAATTTCACTTGGTTTTGCATGCTTACTATTGATGGAACTTGGGCAATTTGTGGGTTATTAGTCCCTGCAGTGTCAATAACCATCTAAAAGACAGAAAAAACTCAAATGAGGCAGGAGCTGAAATTGTCACTTCAACAATATCATTCTGATTTCTCTTTAGACTGTGGAAATCCCTTCTTTTAACCAGAAATTAAGGATCAGACAGTGTAAAAACTTTTTCTTTGTTTTACCTACATTTTGACTGCATGATACCCTGTGTTCTGTAATTTTTTAATAAAGTCTTAGTCACAGCACTGATAACTAGACGTGGTTAATTAACTTTTCTGTAACACAAATACTGTTACGTCATTTATAAACTTCATGCAGGCTTGCTGCTGCTGCAGCCTGATTGCTCATGCTTGTCAACACAGAAAGGGCTGGGGCCAGGCCTGGCTCTGCCTCTGGAGGCCAACTGAGCATCCACATCAGCCTCAGTCAGCACAGGTCTCATGTGGGGATTGAAAAACTGCAGAAGACATGGAAATACTCCCACCTCACAGATTTTCATCAGAGCAGAAGCCATCACTCTTTTATGTAGCATGTATTTGTGCCTTAAGGGCTGGGTGAGGAATCTATGCCTCAGCATCAAATACCATATCATTTTACAGGGAATGTCTAGTTCTTGTTTATTTTTAATTAACAAAATGTATCAAACTGAATTCTATTCAGGGTAGGGGACAAAAGAGCTGGTTCTGCAGAATCTGCCTGCCATTCAACTCCTGTGGTATACAGCACACCTTTTCTGAAGCATAGCAACCTTCTTTCTTCCAATTTTTTATTTTTCCTCAGACTCCATCTTCTTTTCCTTGTTGCCATCACCCTTTCTTGAAGTTCTCTTAACCTTGACTTACTGCTTCCTGCAATTGTCTAAGTGCAATTCCAGGTCCCAGACTCCCAGCCTCATCTCTAGATTACCCTGGCAACAGCCCTTCCATCATCCTCATCATGTCCAACTCCCTAAGCCTGTCACAGATCAGAATTGCTTGAAATTTCTTCTGGTCTTGTCCCAATCACTCCTGTCACTGTCCTTCATCTTATTTTGTGTTATGAAGGCTTTGTCTTCCACACAGTCTTCCCTCTAAACCATTTAGTGATTCATTCACCTCATTCTTCAGTTCCCTTGAAATTCTTAAGAAAATCACAACTGGTTATGCTAGCTTTTTTTACCTGATTTTTTGTTGTTCATGAAATTTTGATTTTAAATAGATCCAGTGAGATGTCCCTTAGAAAGATGGTTTAGAGATAGAAAATTCCCCAAGCTCCTGCACAGCAAACACAGTTACAAACTCTTCTACCCCTTATGGCCTTACCTCCTCTGATCTCTCCATTTAATACTTTAACAATCTATTGCTCCTATGAATGGTCTTGCACTCCATGAGACTATTGGTGGTTTTCACAGCTTTGCAAGTTGTACCTCCAGCTTTCTTCTGGATAAGTTTTTTTGTATTTGAGTAAAAAATATTGTATCTGAATAAAGCTGCAATTCACCATTTCAAAAATGTCATCGTAACTGTATTCTTACGGGTGAGAGTTAGAAAATGGAGTTGTGGGCTCCTGCAGTGTACCAAGGAGTGCTGTTCTTGGTTTTATTCCTCTCAGCCCAGATTTCTGTTTCTGGTCAAACCTCAGAATGGAGCTGTTAACTGTGTACACTCAGTCCTTTATGAGATCCTTCATTATGGAGTAGATAGCTCATGATTAATCAGCAATAGAAGGTTCTGATCCTCCTTTGGAGTTCCAAATATTTGCTACATAAAGAATCTACAGAGGTTATTTGAAATGCTAAAAACTGTTATACAAAATGAGTTGGTTAGATGGTCCACTCAATTTTGGCATTAGAATGCACTTTGTAAGAACATAAATATTTTCAGAATGAAAAGGCATCAAAGAGAGATTTTTGCTGTGATACCAAGCAATTGCAGATCACCACGATTAGCAATTTACAGTGCTAACAGGTTTTATGTAAGATATAATACCATGAGGTATATCTGAAGTGTTTTAAATTTGAACAACCACATAAAACAGATTATATAACTTCATATTTTTACCAGTGGGAGAGCAACACACCTGTGATAAATTTTCTGCAAGGCTGGAAGAACTGCTGGTGGCCACTGAAAGTTCCACTGGTTTCTCTTTTTCTTCTCTCCCTAAATTTACAAATATTACATAATATTGTCAGTAAGATTAAGTATCCAAAGCATGGCATTGTTAAACAGAACTTGGGAACAAACCTTATAAATTTTCCTTTTAATAGAGAGCACAAAGAAACTTATCACAAAATACAAAAGTATCAAACAAATATCAGTTGTTTAATATTTACTGTGCTAATGTGAACAGTGCTAAAGGTATTTTAGATTTGAAATTAAATTATTTCCAGAGGTTTCTGATGCCATGCATCAGGTGTATCTGTCATGTTACTTTACTCATTGCACAGATAAGGGAGAAATCAGACATGCAAGATTTCCAGAACATAAAAAAAGGTAAGCACCCAACTTCCATTGAAAGCCTGGCTTCAACTACAAGTAGTTGAGCAGTTCACTAGACTTGTTATCATCACTTACCCATTCTTTTGCACAAAAATAACCCAAAATGCTCACTGAAGTCATTAAACACACTGCACCTGTTTCTGGTCTTTGCTTTGAGAATCTAAAACTCTGTACAGACTGGACAAATTTCCGAGGAATGCATGGGACATGCAATGCTTTATACAGCTGGTGCTTCTCCTTTGGCAAAGATGGGTGTTCACGCTCTTCAAACACCCTAAACAAATTTAAATTAAAAAGAAAAATTAATCATTGCAAAATAAAAGAAATCATAAAATGTAACTGCTTCAAAGAAGTGGAATTCTCAAGGGCACTGGATGTTCTCAAGAAAGTTCTACCACTTTCAGCACCAGTGGTTGATAAAAATGAGGTTTTCTTTAAATAATACCAGAGAGAGATTATCTCTGAAAAAGAAGCCATAAAGGAGTAATAAGCCAATCATAAGAACATTGTTGGCTTAAATTTTGTCAGTATCAAAGAAAAGTATTAGTATTGTGGAGTTTTACACTTTAATCAAAGTGCCTTGTTATTGTAGTTCTGAAATCACATTTTCACATTTAAAATCACTTTTTCTCTCTCTCTGAGATTGTCTGGAATATTCACACTACGAATACACAAAAGAGAAAACTGTAGCAAGTGTTTTCACTTGTGGGGTAATTATCTGTGTAGGGTAAATAGCCCTTTACAGTGCAGAAAGACAAAAGTTAGCAGAACAATGAAGAGTAAAGTGGCTGTTTGGCACAGATACATTTACTATTTTTTAGAATAATGAGTTCTATTTTATTTTCTCTCTGGCATTCCTGCTTAGTGCCTCTGTGCTTCTAGCTACAACATCTGGTTTGTAGTTGACTGAACAATGCTGTTCAGAGCAAATGAAGAACTGAGTCAGTCTTTTTGCTCTTCTTGAAATTCTCCATAAACAAAAAATAAGATTAAATGTAGGATACACTTCATAAGATAGTGTGGAGGAAAACTAGCAACACTAATAAAAAAATACCACTGAGAAGCACTGGCTAAATATAAGCACCTAACACATTAAACTCATATACATACATGTGAGCTGTGTGAACTGCGCTCACATAAAACCCTGAAAGCACCTCAGCCAAGGATCTCTGATGGAAAGGACTATTTTCTCTTGCAATCACATTTATACCTGCTGCTGTGCTGGACTGAGACTGAACAAACTGTACAAAATATCTACCTAAAAACCAAAGTAAATCTTTCAGTTACATTAGTTCTAGATAAACCTGTGTCAAGAATAAATACTACAGAAAACAAGATGTGTGTGGCTGGTGTATGTAAATTCAGGTGCACGGAGTCAAAAGCAAGGAGGAATCAAAACAGAGCTAAGCACAGAACTCTGGCTGAAACTGTTTCACTTTGTTCCAAATGGCTCATTTTACCACAATCATCATTCAAATTCAGTTAAATAAAGCTGGGGCTGAGGTCATCAGTTAAATTGCCATTAATAGTGGGGGGTTGTGGTTGAGGGTTTTTTTGTTTGGTTGGTTTGGGTTTTTTTCAGAACTTAGGATGTCAAATCCATTTTTAAAAGTTCCTGGAGTCAGTTTCCTTGTGCTTCTGTAAAGCCTAGCAGACAACTCTATAGTTCTAAAGACTTACTCTCCATTAAATAAAAAATGCTCTTACGATGCATAGCTATACAGAATAATGTTTCAAAGGCAGAGTTACAAATCAAACTCAGAAGTTCTCAAGATATTCATTCTTTAAGTTACAAAGCCTTCCAAAAGAGCCTCCAGTTAAACTCTACACATATGCAGTACACCTGCTCCCTTTCCTCCACAAAAGCACTAGTGAAATACAAACCATGCTCATCCTCTCTGACATTAATTAATAACACTGGAAGAAAAATAAAACTGCATCATGAAGCTCAAAATAATCCAAATTGCAGCAACAAGAATAATCATTTGTCTTCTTTTTCTACTTCATTATTAGTAGACATCTGAGTAGATAAAAACTCTTTATCTTGATCCATACTGCAGGGGTTTTTTAAAGCGCAAAAACAAAAAAATATATTCTTAAGCCAAAATAAATTGCCATTTCCTTAGTAGTATTTTCTTCTTTTTAGCATAAATAAACCCAAGGATTAATATTAATTTCCACTACAGGAATGGAGTGTATCTTGTTATACATATGAAGAATCACATCTGCTTCCGTGGTATTTATAGTTACTGAAACCATGTTCAGTATTCTCATCAGGTGCATTCTTTTGAGTTGGCTCTTCATATATTTTTACATTAGAAATCTAGAAACAACTTCATAAGTGCTTTTCTAAGATTTATATTATCAAGTTTTTTCTTTGATCAGTAGAAGTTAATCACTTCTGATGCAAAGATGCTGCAAGAACTGCAATAATCCCCCATGGAATCTCCTTTATGTGAAGATGTAGCAAAAAGTTCTCACTTGGAAAGTAAAAGGTGGAATACATGACCAAATTAGAAAGAAAAAGAAATAAAGAATTACAGAGTCATGGAACTAAATCTCTCCCAACCATTTTACAAAAGCAGAGAGAATGAACACTATATATGCCATAGGACGGTTCGAGATACCAGCCTTTCTGTGTAATAAATGGAATATCAAATTAAGAAATCAAGACCAGAGCTTCAAAAGAGCTGAGTCCTGTTTGGTGATTGATGAGAACTCTTGCTTTGCAAATTAAACTGTGGTTCTTGTCAGTGTAACTGCTGAGCTGTGAATCATTAACAAGAGCTGGTAAGAGCAGAGGAATCTGTTTTACACTCCTAACCAGCACCTGGCCACACCTAAGTGACTTAAACAACAGCGTTCCAGGCTTTCTAAAGGAACAGCTCCCACTGCCATCCTGCTTCCCAGGGCAGAACATGTATATCAGCATCTATTAGTTGGCTTGCAATTTGGCTTCTTGTCTTGAAGCCTTCTAAAGCTTTTCATGGGTGTTAACCTGTACAGTGTTCTGCCCAGTGCTTTCATCACTCTCTTCAGTTCTTTCCCTTGATGCTGCTGGTTTCATGCTGGCCTGGACCAGTTCATGGAGATTCATAGTTCAATTCCTTTTTATTTCCTCTTCTTTTGTGGCAGAAGATGAAGATATCTCCTTTCTTCACAAAGACCTTTTTGCTCAGTAGTAACTCTATAGTGGCTGCAGGACAGCTCAAAAGAAACTCCTCCCTTTGGCACTCACATTCTGCTGTTGCATTTTTGTACACTGCTTTGAGTCTGCAAAGGTTTTATTTGACTCATTTTTTCAACATACAGTTTCTGATTGGGGTTTTTTTCCAGAGTTTGTTTGTTTTTACAGCTTCATAATACATCCATTTTTGATACCAGTAGTTACTTAGCAGTCACTTCCATTTCTTCTAGTGAAGCCTTTTTTTAATACACTAATATCAGATAATGATATTAAGAAACCAATTTTATGCCACTTTCTACAAGTTTTTATGTTGTGGAACATACACAACTTCAGGTGAAGGTACAAGCAGACTCCATGACAGGAAAAGAAATGTACAAACGTCAGGTCTGGCAGTGCACCCTATGGATTCCTTACTACAAGGAGCCTCACGAGGGGATTCTAACACCTCCATACCCAGAGCATGATATCTGCCTCTTACAGCAGGTCTTTAACTGGTATTTTGTGTTCTGCAGACTGAACACACATGGGTTTCTTTGAAAATTCGAAGAGAGTGCTTTCCATTTTTTTTTTTACCTTGTCTTAAAACTAGTGGGATTTCTTGCTTCCTCATGTTTCTGTTCTTGGCAAAAATTTTACATGAGAAGGTAAAATAGGTGCAAAGGCTACACCACAAAGAAATGATCGTCTGAATGATTCATAGGTCTGTAAGAAGATACTAAAGACTTAAAAGGTCCCTGTGAAAAGAATCTTAGGAATTACTTAAATGACACTTTTTTATAGATATGTTCCACTAAATGCTTATTTAAAGCCCTAAAAGGATTCTTTTTCAATCACACCATAGTATAAAATCACTTAGACAAAGTCTTTCAGACATATTTTCACTTTAAAATGGATTTTGGTCTAAAAGTGCCAGCTCAACAGGAGATGTTTCAACATCCAGATAAGTGCAAGATAGTCCTCATGGTGATTTTCAGTCATTGTAATTGAGCTCAAATTAAAGTGAGTCCCAGCTGTAAATGATCGCTGACTAATTTACTAAGCCATTAATCCTGTCTATGAAACTTTCACTCATGCTTGTTTTTAAGAACTAAATTAAGAGTTAAATTTCTTAAGTAGTTCAGAGGTGAAGATAACTGACATGTGGAACTCTGACTTCTTTTCCAAATACATATTTAGTAGAGTTAATGTCATTTTATCTCTCACTGCACAGTCACCTTAATTGCATTCAAAACTACTCACACAGATCTCTCAGCAGTAGCTGAGGAGAAAATGCTTCTACAAAATATTTTTATAGCATGTTTCTGGATACATTGAGCCCCCAAGAATGAAAAGCTGCCAATATCTTAACCCCCAGAAATATAAAACTTTTAAAATTACATCATGAAATCACATGACCAGGATTAGAGAAGCTTGCCAGCCCTTATTTAACAACTATCTGTGTTTTGTAGCAGTCTTTGTGTAAATTCTGAGGTAGTATTCTGGATAAAAGCAAGGGGAAAAATAGTTTTGAAGTGTACCTTTCTTTAAACTCTTCTGGCTTCTCAAGATTTTTCTGATTTTTTCCTTCAATCTTTTCAGAATTATTTTGATCTTCTTTAGTCTCTTTGAAGGTCTGAAAATATAAAGAACAAATGGCATAAAAATTGACAAAAATTGAACTATTTTAGTTGCATACTGCAAAAGTTTTCTAAACCTGATGGATCAGTGCTCAGTACTAGTTTTTGTAGCCAAGAGGTTCTGGAGAAAAAAGGAGAACAAGGTTAAAAAGAGGCAATATTTTTTGTTGGATCAACTGTAACAACTGGAATAAACAAAAGTTTTGGAGCATGGGTCTAAATGTCAGAACCTGGAGCTCTTTCCATGGTCTCCTTCATAGCTATAAACAAATTCACCACATCCCTTCTTCCTGTATGTTTACGCAGCACAAACCACGTTGGAAACTTCAGTCTGGAACTAGGAGTGTCAAACAGGATCACAGAATATAAACAGAAAAAAACACCTGTGCAAAATGTGCTGCTATCAGCACAAGGCAGCAAATGGAGTCCTTGATCAGTCCAGACAGATGGGTAAAAGCACCCAGATGCAAGGCCATAAAAAGTTACTAAACCTTTACAAGATTGGGCTACTCAGGCTTAGAAGAGACCTTTTACTGAGGAGTAGGTCCAAATTCTGTGCTGATAAAATCCCTTGGATTAATTTGAAGATTCTCCCTTTGGAATTAGTGCTTCTCCCAGTCAATTAGCCAGCTTTACTGCTGGGTGTAATATACCCACATGTATTTTGGTGGAAAAAATAAAGAGAGAAGGAATTTCCATTATTCTCATTGTAAAGCATACTTAGTTAAACACAAACCCTTAAAAACCCAGCAGGACCTGTGAAAGCTGCACACTCAAGCCCTGGGGCTCACTGAGGAGTGGCCCTGATCTATTTTCAAGTGTATTCTCCTGAGCTAACACCAAAGTCATGTGGACACAGTGCCTTAGCAGAAACTGTGGCACAAACTGAGGTCAACAGAAAGCAAGCTGTAAGGACCTTCACATTCACGGACCCCTCTTCTCTAAGAAAACACATGTGATGCTATAGAAATGTAATTATAAGGCTGGGATCATCCTGTTGGTCTGTGAGCTTGAAAATACATTATTTGTTTGGTTTCAGAAAGTGTAATGACGCTATGTGTGACCACATAAATAACACGTATTTATATAAAATAAAATTAAGATGCAGTTACCTTTTTCAAGTAGTCAATTTTCATTTGTAGTTCTTCTGCTTCTTTTTCCAGTTTGATGTTTTCCTGTGCAGCAGCTTCAGCAAGCTGCAAGGTTTCCTGTGTTTTTTTCCTCATAGATGCGCTTCCATGTCATGGAATATATTTTACAACAATATATTTTTACAAGCAAGGGATGCCATCAGATCCCTGACCTCTCTATGCCATAACACAAATGCTAGAGGTGCAGGAAGCTCTGATTCTGCATTTCCTTGGCAAATCTTTAACTCTAACTTCAATTAAGCTTCTCCTAAGTGAAGCGTTTTGATGGATATGTTATTAAATGAAATTTTATATTCTTTCCCCAAAATGCTCCCGTAAATTTAAACTGAATATCTGAATTTGACCTCCAGTTTTCTCACAGAGAAATGCCCTTGCTGCCACTCTAAACATAAATATAGAAATAATTACCATATTTTCTAATAGAAAACTGTGAAGGGTAAATATAAAACTCCTTTCCTGACCACTGAACAAACACTAGAAATCAAGGATACATGTGTACAGCCCAATCATTTATGGATGTAAAAGGAACAGCTTCTGCAAAAATAAAATTTACTTTCAGATCATTAACTAACAAATCAATTTTCTTAACAAAAACAAGATAAATTAATAGATCAGGAGCATTTATCTTGGCTTAATATAGATAACAAAAATTGCAGTATAACAGTAATGGCATTAAAAACACCACTAAAAAGTGATGAAAATTAAATTTAAAATTTTGAGAGGCTTGATCTGAAGAAATCTTAAGAAACCCCAAGAAGTTCAATGAAAAATCTCTCCTCATTACATTTATGGGTCGGAGAAAGGAATATCGGTATATATAATCTAAATTCTTATTTGCTACAGATTTTTTTTCCTAAAAATGGTGTAACAAAGAGAATATATTTTATTAGCTTAAAGGAAACTTTGGAAAATTGGAGGTTTTCTGTATGGCACCTTTAATGTGCAGTGCACTGCCAAAAGGCTTTATTGTAAAAGCATTGACAATAGCAGTACCCAGAATATCCAAGGAAGCATCTTCTTTCCATTTGTATTTTTCAAGGCGTTTCAAAACTCTCTGTTGAATTTCTTCAACTTCTTCCTTTTTTTGGTAATACTTCTGGGCAAGAGCAGTTTCTGTATATTTTTTGCGGCTTTCCTCCAAAGTCTTTCTACAGTGGGTTATGGAATCCTCATACATTTTCCTACAAAAATACATGTAATTTTTTTTTACAGAAAACCATTGTTTATAAGGAAAAAAACCTATAAACTCGTGGCATCAGCTCAGTTAATTTACTGCTATCATAGAAAGGACAGATTATATTTAATATGGCAATATTTGGCTTTATTTTTTTTATTTTCCAGCTATATTCAAGGAAGACTATGCTGTATGTAACAAAGAACGGTAATGATGTAAAAACCAGCCAAACCTTCCTGTTCTGAAGGGAATGTAGAACATACCATATTCAAAGGCAGCCTGGCAGATGACAAATGGGTTTTTCCCTGTGTAATTATCATGAAACTCAGTGCAGGCCAAAGTCTCTGCTGGTGCATGTTGGCACAATTCCATCAGTTTTGGTGGAGCTGGACCAAAGTTGCAGTGGAAGAGAATTTGGCCAAACCTCCCATATTTAGAGCAGCCTGGTACACCACTGGACTAAGAGCTGCCTCCAAGGAGATGCTGAGTAATCTCTGTCTGACTCAGGAAAGCCTTAAACACACACATCAGTCACACTGAAACAACAGGACTATTCATACTTAAGGTTAAGCAAACACTTAAATGTTTAAGTGGCAAAGAGCCAGAATGCTCTGCTTCTTGTGGGGCTGCCCTGTAAATTCATGTTACACTAAATGTAACTTCACTGACATCATGTGAGCACATAGCTATGAATTACTGAGGTAGGTAACATCAGTTAATGCAGTAAAATCTTATGTGAGAAATGGAGAGGCAAATTTTTAAATATTAAGTTACAGCTAAAGATGAGCGAGAAATTCCTTCATGGGAAAAACTGTGGTGCATAAAAGAAATTCAAGTCAGAAACCCAGCTCCGAACCTGTCTCTACACTAAGGAACAGTTCTCACCATTGCAAAGCACAGAGACTTCTCTTTAAGGAACATATTTTATCTCAAACTGCTATTAATCATTTAATTGCAGCATGACTGAATCCTGCATTCAAGAGTCCTGGCTGCCCACTGGCTGTGCCAGGCAGTGGGAGAGAGAAAAACTTATGTCTAAATTCAATACTAGAATCTTCTGCTCTTACAAAAGGAAAACAAATTCACAAGGCAAAACACAGTTAGATTCTAATTTTCAAATCAAACTACACTCCAGGCAAGAGTTTCTGTTAAACTTCAGGGGAGAGAAGTTGTAGGCCAACAATGTGAATCAAACCTAGAAATTGATATTTCCCAAACTTCACATAGGAAGTGACACTAATCTCTGTGCTTTTCTACACAGGTGATCTCAGGAATCTAAATTTTTTTATTTACTTAATATTTCTGTATACTGTACAAAATTTCCCAGGCATGAAAGATGAAAAATATTCAGTTCTATTTAATTAAATAGATGTTACAACAATAACAGATCAAAAATAAATTTGCTAATAAATTTAGAATGTATTACAAATAAATTTAAATAATATAAATAAGTAAAATAATTTGTTGTAACAGATGCATTTCAAGCTTGTGAACATAATCCTAAAACTTTATATTCTTTTCCCAAAATCTATTTTTCAAATAATATTTGTGGCCATATATAGTATAGTAGTCTTGAGTAATCATAACTATTTTTAATATTTTCTCCAAGTAATTTACATCCTCCAGTCATGCAGACTATTTAGAATTCACCACTGTTCACGTTCATCAGAAAAGGTTTTAAAAAGCTTTTTTTAATTACAACAGGAAAAGGGCAGCACTCACAACCCCCTGAACATTATGTGGATAGGAATTCATTACTTTTTCCTTCTTCATATCACTTATTTTCAGGATTAACTTACAGTTCATATATGCATTCTTATATGTCCTTAAAACCAATAACAAAAAAAATGTGGAGCATTTTATAAACCTCCATTATAAGTGCCTAATTAAACATGAACTGATCTGCCCATCTTTTGAACACATCTTTCCATCTAAAGCAGAATGTCCTCAGTGCCCCCAAATGCCAGACTAAAAAGAACATTCAGCTCATAAAGTTCTAAAGACACTTATTTTTCTTCCTAATTTAAATATTTAGAATTTACTGAATGCACATCTTGCTGACTTGAACATATCATCAAATGCTTTGGCGCAGAGAGACTATATTTGAGGCACAGTTTTGAAAAATACATGAATTAAATTTATTTTGTGATTCGTACTCATGATGTCTTACAATTAAGCTCAGGAAAACAGATCAAACACTTTCATGTTGGAATTGAAACTAGTTATCTAGAGAAGCAATTTAAAAGTAATGCTTCTTTGGCTTGTCAGCTCAAATTAGTGAAAGCCAAAATGGCTTAATCATATACTCATAGAAAGCCAATTTAGCCTTATTTTTCACCAAATTTAAAGCTCTGAACAGGAAGAAGAAAGATAAGCTACTAAGTGAGTTAATTAAAGGCTCTCAGGCATGCTGTTTCTGCTGTCTTGGACAACTGGCAAAAAGAATGATCACAAAAGACTGAAAGCCAATGTTTTACATTACCTAAATGTACAACTCCAAACTGGTGTTTAGGTATCTGGAGGGATCTGCCATGGCTTCTGCACCACAGCAAGCAGCCTCCAATCCCTCCCAGGCAGAGCAGTGCAGGTGAGCAGCCTCCCTAAACTGGAGATCAGTTCTACTTTGTTCAGTAGAACTTTGGAGGGTTACCTTGGCACAGCACATCTGGAAGATTTCTGTGAGAATCTTCAGGGTCTGTTCTTTATTTCATTGACCGTAGGCAGCTACATTGCACAATTCATAATTTCTTTTAAATGCTGAGTCTAATTAATGAAGATGAAACGCCTGAGATGTCACTCACTGAACAGAATTGAATTTGCAATTAATGCTGACTAGAAGCTTGCCCACAACTAGTCTTAAAATGGTTTTAGACCAGGCTTTTGTGAGCCACTTACTCATTTTTCAGGACCTAAGACTGAATTTGCGGTTATTTGTGGTTATTTTGAAGAATATGCAACAGTATACAAAAATTGATTTTTATATTCTGATAATCCTATGCAATTAATATTCAAAAATAAGGAAAAGCATAAAATTATCTGAATGCTTCTAACTGTCACCTGAAAACATTAATTGTTTTCATTTATTGGGCTGTTCTTGAAACAGTAGGCAATCAGAACTAATGTTCTGAAAAATTGTAATAGGCATTTGGGAGCAACTGAGGTTCAAGAATTCATATTTTGTAATATTTCTTTAGCAACTACAAAATAACGTATGATCTCATGGTAATGTAAACAAAAAAATTCTTTTAATTATTCAGTCACTTATAAGTGACTGTAAACTCCTGAAAAGCTTGCAACAATTTTTTTCCTGCAGACAGCACTAGTTTTGCTGATCAGTTTAGTCAGTACTACTGCTGAAAACCTCATCTCATATGATCATAGATACCTCTCATTTTCTGTAGCTTCCTCTAAAGCTTTAATTTCATTTTTCAAATATTCTCCATGCTTTTTAAGAATTGCATAGGTAGGCTTCCAGCTGTGGAAAAGTAAACAAAAAACAAAAGCATATTAGTGGTCTCGCTTAGTAAAAAAATTTAGAAAAGAAGACACCAAGTTACTTCAGCTAGCTTACAGATGATTTATTAATTTTTTGAAAGTTAAACATAAATGGGTTTAGTACAGAAATCTTTTGCAGGCATCCATTTATTTTGTTTATATTTTAAACCTGCAAATTCAAGAAAAAAAAGAAAATATATAGATATTTAGAATTAAGAAACATTACAAAGCACTTTTTAAGGAATTAATGGAATGAACTTCACAAATATTTGGAGCTAATGCTAGGTAACGAGGCACCTAAATCCACATTTTAGGTCCTCAACACATCACCATCAATAAATCCTTTAGATATGTTGAATCTTCTTGTTGGAGACACCCACACCCTCATTCTCACCAGTATCAGCAGCACCCATCTCACTCCTAAATGCAAGCAGCAGTTAAAAACTCAGAATTTCCCCCATTTGCTAAGCAAGTCCTGCTCAGAAAGCATCAAAGTGACTTTCCTACAGCAGGATGCTGTAGATGGTACTGAGAGCGGAGCAGCTCCACAGAATACTTACGCCTATTGAAAGAGCAGGACTTTCTCAACATCTAGACACTAGAGATACCTCTGCCTTGGCTATGGGAATATTAGAAAAACAGGCAGATAGACTTAGTGATTCAAGTGAAATTCAGATGTGATGTTTAGGAGAGGCATATTAAAAAGTTTTTGAAAAGAAAGAATCCTGTCCAGAAAAAAAAAAAAAAAGGTATAAGAAGCATGAACCATCCAGCACTCCTGGCACAAATTGTTGGACACCACTGGTGATTAAAAGTGGAACTACAAAACGTTATTTCACTATATCTTCTGTAAATTCAGCAGAAAGCTGAATTTCAAAAGGGTCAGATTTTTTCAAAAGCAGAAACCAACATACTCATACAAAAAAGAAAACTCCATTACTTTCTTTGGAGGGAAAAAAAAACCTGAGACATAGAATTCATAGAGATTTTATTAATCAGAGCACAAGCCATGTTGTGAGTTACATTTTTCATTCACATCTATTCTGTGGACATGGAAAAAGCAAGTGGTACAAGAACAGTGGTTTGTGAGCACAGCCAGGTATGTAGGATTCAGGCAGCTCATTTACTTGTTTGCAAAATGCATCACTGTCTCATGGATGTCCTTGGTAGCCATCACATTTATTTGTCCTTCCTTTCGTCAGCCAGGGTGTAGAAAAGATCTTTAACCACACTGAAAAGCAATAAACCACTCTGAAAGCAATAAAATTATCCTGCAGTTTGTCTTGGGACAAGACAACAATTTCTTTTCCTAACAACATTCTGAGTTCATGTGGCTTTCTAAAAATTATCTTCTATTTCCATTAAATTCCACCATCCTTGCATCCAAATTTAAAAATTGTAAGAGAAACAATAAAATTGGAATAGGTTCCATCAGCAGCATTTCACTACTTTTTACCGCTCTAGGATCAACATCTCTAGTTTGAATCCTTCAAGAAACTAAATATTAGCAAAATGTCATCACTTGTCTAAAATAATATTTCATTTGGGTCATTTTCTGTCTTGAGGTCTTTTTCACATAGACTAATACGGATTTCTTCAGAAAACACAGTATTATCCCAATACATCTATTCCCTATATCATATTTTCTCTAGACTTGTTGAATATAAAAACCTTGTATTTTGTTCAAAGTCTTCAAATCTGCTTCAATATACTCACAATGTCTTGTAACCCAGACAAAATGCTGTTCCTCTGAGAGCTCTATTGAGCTCTATCACTGGCAATTAGTCAGCTGTGAGGGTGATTGTAACTCCAAAACAATATCTGAATTTACAAAACCAACATTAGAATCATGTCCAGTATAGATGGAGTGTCAACTAGAATAAATTTTAGAAGTTTGGGGTGATTCTACTGTGTAAGTGCTCTAATTGTCTGATCTTATAGCCAGGGCTTGTTTATTGCAGTTTTCAGTCTGTCGTTAAATGACATTTCCAATAATTTAAGACACAAAGTCTCTACTCTTCTGCAAGCATTGTCCTTCTATGAATACATGTATTCATTAATGAGTCACTTCTCATTTTCACTCTCTTTACACTAATGCCATTAATTATTCTTTGTAGGACTTGAGCCAAAACCCATTGAATTCAATGATTAAAATTTAGATCAGATCCTTAGTTCTACCCTTAATTTTTTACTCCTTCATTTGCATCACTTAACAGTTTATCACTTGCAAACAGACTTGCAGCCTCAAAGATATCAAAGGAAGCAGTGTGGATAGTTTCATAAACTTGTATAAGTGTTCATTTTATACTACATTGGAGGCAAGAACTTAATGTACTGGAAAACCAGAATTTTTTTACCAAGGTCAGATCTTCCCCCAACTCATTTAAAGGCAAACCTACAAATCAATATTGAATGGCAATTCATTCAAATAAGCCAGCCACTACACCCACTTTATTCACTAACGATTCCATTCTTTCTTTGTCTTTCTGAGAGTTCAAAATAATCCTAGAAAGGACTACAATGCCATCTTTACTTCCCTCTTTATTCTCAGAAACACTCACACTCTCCT
This sequence comes from Irena cyanogastra, assembly GCA_013397155.1. Taxonomy (NCBI): domain Eukaryota; kingdom Metazoa; phylum Chordata; class Aves; order Passeriformes; family Irenidae; genus Irena; species Irena cyanogastra. The sequence goes on along the minus strand of VWZV01012663.1, from coordinate 1,308,841 downwards.
TCCACATTGTAAAAAAAAAATTCAAATGTATGTCATAGATATTTTTATTGAAGCACTTACCTTTAGATATAGAATTGTAAGAAAACAAAACAGAATTTGCCAACAAATCCTCACTCCACCTTCTGAAGAGCTAGTCAGAATGTGGGGAAATTGAAAACTCTGGTGGATTTTATCACCTGGGACAAACTCTCTGTGTTGTCAAATATAGATTTGCCCTTTCAGCTACCCTTGCAAACACTCGAGGTTTTAATTTTTAAAAATCACGTGTCAGGAAGATAAAACTCTTTGTAGCTAAATTGTGTCTTGAAAAGCTTCTAATTACTAAGGTCCAAAAGCAATCAGCATTTAAAACTTGAACTAATTATCTGATACAAACATTTATGTAAGGAAAACTGTGAACGGCAGCCCATTGCATTCATCAAAAGACTGTGCCCAGAAGACAAATTTTACAGTCTAGAGCAAAACCGATACTAGAATCTGCCAGCCGAAGCACACACTGTGTATGGAGAGGCAGTTATGGCAGATCTTGTGGAAAAATATGTATAGAACAAAAAGTAACATGAAACATGTTGTGAACAAAGACTAGAAAGATGTTCAGTTTTAGGAGGTCTTTTTTTAACAGCATCCTTAATATTGGTCGAATTTGACAAAACTCAGATGCAGTGTAGAAGAACTATGCTTCTTTCACCTTACTACATGAGTACTTTAGCATGCTGCAAAGAGAGTACCTGTGATCTTCTGAAAACTGGGGATTTTAATAAAAAAACAACCCTAAATTAAATGTAGTCCGCTTTTCTATAATTCTTCTTCAGCAGATGGGTAATACTGTAATTTTTATACCTAAAGATTTGCAGTTAAAAAAAAAACAGGAGAATACTAAAGTTTTCTTTAACATCACTGCTGTCAGAACACACTCACACATATTTTTCCCTTCCTTAATGCCAGCCACAACTCAGAGTTCAGGCTCTGTCATACTCACGCATCACAGTGCTTCTTGCTGCTCTCGTTCTGCTTTTGCAAATCAGCAAGGGCCTCATTGCCTTTTTTTATGTTTTCCTCCAACCAAGCAATTTGATTCTTTTTTTCTGCAATTTTTGCAGTGGACACTGAAATTAAAAAATAAATTTAAAAGTATATTCATATATTTTCAACAAATCCATGAAATAAAAAGCCTACATTCAGAATGATTAAAAATTCCTTCCAAAAAACTTAATCTCCATAATGCCAGGTGAATGGACAGCCTGCAGTTAAGCAAGGTAACAACAAAAGGAGTCAAAACATAGGGATTTTCAGCTGTGTGGTGAATACTTTAATTATCATCTAATATTGTGAGACTGCCATGATTTGTGCTGTTTCTGAACAGTCTGTATAGAACTGAAGTAACCCTTAGTGGTATTTCCCAGTTCAGTGTTCCCACTGAAACACTCCAAATCATGCACTGCTCACTCACTCTCTAGCCAGAACCAGGACCCTCTTTCAAACATTTGTGTTCTTTTGCAGAAGTCCAGAAAGTCAAATGTTCTGAGTGGGAAAGCTGACTACAATAAAGGAAAAATAAAAACATCACAAAAGGCATATAAGCAATAAGTGGAAAACAAAAAGAGAAAAATTAAAATAAAAAGGAATTTTACTCAATGTAGGAATGTGTAATGTATGATAAATTAATATAGGACACAGGTAAATTAATTAAAAAGTGCATTATAATGACAGGTTCTCAAGGACTTTGATATTTGTGGAGATTCTTAAGGCAAACTCTAAATTCTGCCCCTTCTGACAGCAGAAACCACTTTCTGAATGAGTGGCTAGGGGAGAATCCATGTTGTTGAACATGATCAGTGTTCTCTTCACAACTAAAAGCTGTGAGAGCTATTATGCACGCTCACCTTGCAAGGCAATAAGCACAACTTGGTGAATGTTTTTTTCTCTGCATTTTTTAATTCTTTTTTCCTATGCAAGATTTCAGATTTGTCAGTGCTGCCCTGGAGCAACAAATGCCAGAGTAGGTGGCCCTACACAGAAGTCAATCACATCCTGCCCTTCTCTCATCTACTCAACTGGGAAGAGCATCTTAGTGATGCAAGATGGGTCTTGAGTTGTTGGAATTACTGCTCTGGAACTTCACTTCATCCTGAAGTTTGACTCTGGTTTTGCGCTACTTGCTATATATTAATTTTCAACAGCATCTGCATTTATAGCAGAAAATAAACCACTTCTCACAGAAAATGTCAGTCAGCGAAAAGCAAAAATTTCTCAACGTAATTTAATATCTTGGGTTATCCTTAGGTTATCTTCAACCCCTTAATACTTTCAATATCTCAAGTCCATAACTTGCCTTTACTTAGCATGAAGCATAAATATTGGACAACTGACATGGCTTCCTTTCTGTAAATAAACAGCTGAATATGGCAGAACCCTGTAGATGACTTTTCAAGATTTACCAGAATGTAACATAACATTATTAACAAAATATACACTTCACATCTCTTTAGTATTTTTTACGGATAAGCACTTCTGTGAGCTGTTCGACTCACCCCGTGCTTTCACAAGGACGTGGTGAGTGAGATCCATCTCACCCAATGTTAGTAGTGCAGGACCTTCTTCAGAAAAACACACCCGTGGCTTCAGCTACACCCAGCTGAGACAAGCTGACACTTTCAAAGTTTACTTCATCTAACCCACTTTAAACTGTTTCTTCAGGATAAGGTAAATCACACCCTAAAAGTGCTTATTTCCCTCCACTTGTAAGAAAGGAACTGTAGCCAAACAGCCTGATGAATCTCACACCAGAAGTCCAAGGCTGAATGCTACAGCTGTTCATCTGCCAAGTAATACTCGCAGAGAGACAAAATTACATCAGTGTTACTATTTTTTGCGAAGTTTTTGAAAGGCTTAACCCAAACTGCTAAAAGCCTGAGTGCTGGCTGTGTGTTTACAGTTATTTAGGTACCTCTGAACTGAACACAAAAGCAGCTATGCCATGTTACTACACAGCCTTTGGATTTTCCCTAAGAGCATTTACCCTAAGCCTGCATAAATGTTAAGAAAAGCCTTATCTCTAAAGTTCAATTGTGTGACTGGAGAGTTAAACCAGAATCCAAGGTGTGCCAGATTTAGCGTTACAGATGTTTTCACCTTTAAGGTGCTTCAATTTAATTGTGATAATCTTCTTAATGAATAAGTACTTGCTTGGACATATCAGTGAAAATTATTAGAAATGTTATAGTCAAAAAGAACCAATTACACCAGAATTTTATCTTCTTCTTTTTTNTTTTTTTTTTTTTTTTTTTTTTTTTTTTTTAATGGAGGTTATGTGCTTGAATATCTATCTATGAAGTACCAGAGGTGAGCACAGATGTTCTCAGATTGTTTGTGGTAGAGAAACTATTCTTCAGACATGAAGTGATTCCACATAGTAGCATGATTTAAAAAATCAGTCCAGACATAAGTCCATAGTATTGTGTTGTCTGTAAGCCCTGGGAGAGAACAAATTTGATGCAGAGCAAGACTTTCTCTCTGGGTTTACTGTTTTGAATTTCAAATAAAGTAACCAGCTGCTTGATTGCAAAAAAAGAAGAACAAGGCTTGAGTACGTAGTAGCAACTGAGAGAACTTTCATTATTTTAAGAAAACAGAAAGAGAGAAGATGCAGTGAGGCAGAGGTCCAAATCTGGAAAGAACAAAAACGATGGAGAAAGGGAGGCAAGTGGCAGATGTATTGAGCAAGCACAGCTGAATCAAAGGGCTGCCAGTGACTGTGAGGAGCTGCAGAGTCAGAGCAGGAAATGGCGCAGCATGAAACTGGATGTCCACGAGGCAGCTGAGCAGCCTCAGCTAAAAGTCGCGAGCAAAAGCAAAGTCTGCTGGGGAGAATGAGCGAGTATTGATGGCTGAAGATGAGGCAGGGTGAGAGCAGGACACGGGACTGCTTCCATTGTTTGTCCTGCTTCCGCCCCCGAGACACAACAAAATCAGTGTTCAGCATCCAATAAAACGATAATTTATCACTACTTACAATTTATCTGATGATCCACATGTTCCTTAGCACTGCGATTTTTTTCTATCTGGGAAGCTTAAGAAGAAAATTAACCCTTCATTATATACATATATATGAGTGGAGCTGTGAAACAACGTATGCTGTGCAGCATCAATTGCACAAACTCTCATTAACAACTATTTTAGCAAATATCTAAATAGAAATTTTACTATTAAATAGCTGTCAGGACCCCTCTCCACAACCTCCCAGCTAACAAAACATTATGTAGGCAAAGAACAAAAGCTTAATATTATACATTTATTTGAAGTTAATACAACTGTTTAAAGTAGAAAATATCACTGTATGCAGTGCATAAGTAATTGTTAATAAAAAATATATGATATAATGACCTACCAAGCTTGATCAGAATTTTGTCCAAGTTGATCGAAACCTTGTCACTCATTGTTTAAACTTCAAAAGAAAAATGCAATTCAAGGATTTACATAGTCAAAAGCTTTGTTGATACAATAAACAAGTTAAAATTGCAAGACAATAGCACACATTTTAACACAAAAGGGAGAAAAGTAGTTTTAACTGCATTTGAATTACTATCTAGTGGAGCCAAATTTCTCACTAATGGTGGTAAGGGACTTGTAGGAGTCTAAACCACAGTTAGGAAAAAGGAACTTTTATCGTTTAGGTAAAGGGTTGCTCCTGGAGCAGTTCTGTTTGAGATGCTTAATGTTCTCAGAAGGCAATGAAGAATGCAAGGAGAGATGTTTGTGTATAAAATGTGCAGCCTGTACTCCAGTTGGTTACAAAGCCTATGGACTGCAATGCTGCTGATGGAAAAGCTCCTTCAGCATCCTGCACACTCCTCCTGTACAACCACCAAGTCCATTTAAATCAAAGGTGTATAAAAGCTAGGCGTGACTGAACACACTCAGAATTACCACTAAATGGAAAACGGGTTGTTACAAACATTTTTTTGTCTGTTTGTACCGTGCTGCTATGTGCAGAAATTCAGTTACGAGTTGTTAAAGAGATGGGGGATGATGGCGATCTCTAAAAGGGGTGCTAACACCCTTCATCAGGACGCTCTGGACACAGCTCGTTAGCTCAGGTGCATGAACAGTGAGCGAAGTTGTCCGGGCTTTAACTGTCCCGCAGTGGCTTCCCCATCACACCGCCAGGAGAAGCAAAGCCACGACAAATTGGTGATGAGGATGAGATCCTAATCCAGGATAAAGCGGAACAGAAAACAACTGCAGAATTTAACTAAAGTGGCATTAAGGCTACATCCTGCAGCACCGAGGCTGCGGGAGCGGGAGGGGGCGGAGGCAGCGTTTAAAACATTGGGTGTTTGACAGAAATGAATTTGTCTCACAGTTAAGGGAGGATCAGGACACCTAATCCAAGTGACTGGATTAGCACAGGCTGCGATAAAAACTCCGAGAAAGAGATAATAGTTTTACCAAACGTATTTAAAAGATTGAAATCCTAGTTCCCAGTGCCTGGAAACACTTAAGGTAGCAAATAAAAACATCTTCTGAAAATACTAAGAAAAATACTAGGAAATACTGCCTCAAGGCAGAATATTTTTGCTTTCACACCATGGAAAAAAATCCAAAGTAATTCCTTACTATAAAAAAATTTTGTTTGGAGCATGTATTCTCAACACTATTAAATTTTTTAATAGTGTTTATTAGCTAGTTTTCTGAAACTTCCCATAAAGACTGCAAGATATTGGGGCAAAGAAATTTTATTTAGTGTTCTATAAACTGCAACACAAAGTTCATCAATTGAGCAGACTGCATAGCTGTATATTATTAAGATAGAAACTACTGTACTAGCACAAAAAATTACAAATAATTTCACCTTTTGAGTATTTTTGTAAAAGTACTATTTTTTTTGTAGAGAGAACTAAAGTGCATCTTTTACTGTATTTTTACAATAAAATTTATAGAAAGGGTAAAGTTGCAGAAAATAGTGCTTCTGAAACCACGTATATGTAAAATACTTACTATTCTGGCATTTTTAAAAAGAAGTAGCGTAACTGCAAATGTCAAATGCTATTCTGTGCTGTGGGTTATGAGGATACAGGTGTCACTAGTAGAAAACGCTGAGAGATTCAGTGGCACTGGTAATATTTTTGGTGTTTGCAGACTTTAAAAACAGTAGGTTACACCAGCCTGCAGCAAACTTTTGGCATCTGATGTCTCCCAGGATATGGCTGCAGCATATGCTTCTTAGACATACCACAGAAAAGTAGCACCAAACCATCAGCCAACTCAGGATGTTGGCTTATTCAGAGGAAATTCTCCTATGTGGCTGATATTTTTGTTAAAGATAAATACGTAGCACACGCAACTGGGTAAACCAGCTTCAGACTGCACCTATTCTTTCTAATAGGGCTCTTCAGAATGCTGCCAGGAGGAATGTATTATTATGCATTTTGCGTGACATTAATGTAATTACACTAAATTCAATCGCGGCAATAAAGTTTCATACATTAGAAGATTGTATTGGGTGCAGAACCCACAAGCAAGCTGCCTGATGTAGTCTCAAGCCATTATGGCACTAATATTAATAATGCCACAAGTCAGTAACTCATCTGGCAAGAGCCAGGTTCTTCATTAAAAGGTGGAAATACCCATAACCTGTGAGGTAAATATCCTCCTTAAAATCCACATCTCGATTCTACCAGTTGTGAGCTGTGGAACAGTATTAATTCCAGTTGGCTCTATATAAATAATTTCCATTTTAGGGAGGCTCTTTTGAGAGCAAATCTGTGCTTCTCCCGTGCTATATATTATTGTTTATGACTGTAAAGGGACTGGTTGTTTGAATCTTCTTGAAATTTAGAAGAATTTACATTTCGTGATTTTTTATCTCTGTTGCTAAAATAAAACAAAAATGTGCCTCTCATCATGTTGTTTAAGCTCCTCTGTCCTTCTTTTACCGCAGTGTTTTAGGAAACTCTGGAGAAGACGTGAACCCCGTGAGAAGACCTGAACCAAGAACCCATTGGATTGCCACAATTTACTTAGTCCGGCACACACCAAACAAAAGGCTTTTACTGCAGATTATTCCCCAAAGTCTTGAGATTAAAAAATTAAAATTATTTTTGTCAAAAGAGAAAAAACTGGGGGGAAACCCCCATCCTGTGGGGCACCACAGGGGCTGCGGAGGAGCGCCACAAAATGGCGGCGTGAGAAACGGGGCCCGAGTCCCTCAGGGCGGAGAGCAGGGCCGGGGCGCTCAGGGGACCCTCTGCCTTTCTGGGGCCATCAGCACTGCGAAAGCGACCAGAACGCGGCGGCTCCGCGTCGTCTCGGATGCTGCCAGAAGGAAATGGGCGAGGAGCCGTCCAGAGACTCACCCAAAGACGAAGGGGCCAAAGCCCCCCTCACCGCCGAACGCTGCCCCTCAGCGCCGGCCACGCCCCGCGGGGCAGCCCCCGCGTCCCGGGGCGCCTCAGCCCCGCCGAAAGGTGCGGAGAGGGCGGCAGGTGCCACCTGCCCGCCGCGCTCCCTGCCGGGGGTGGTGGGAGCCGGGGTAAACGGGCAAGCCCGAAGCAGCTTCGGCGGTCGGGAGAAGGGGCTGAGCCCGTTCACCCAGCAGAACAACCGCAGGGCCGGCCGGGCGGGTTTATCGCCAGCGGCCGCGCTCCGCTCCCCCAGGGACACACCGGCGGGGCGCTTGTGCCCCCCACAAACCACTCGTTTTCCCGAAATGTGGGACTTATGAGGGGAAGACCAACATTTCTGAGGGCTTCGGGCGAAAAGCGATGAGGATGCTCCATCTACCGGGGGTAGCGCGCAGGTGGGCGGTGGCCGGACGGAGAGAGGAGGCAGCGCCGCTAGAACGGGACATGGTCTGGATGCCTGCGAGGGTTAATTACACACGTACACGCTCCGGGATGTGGCACAAAAATAAGGAGCTGCAGAGTGTAACGTGCTTCACCCAACCCTCCAAGTCCCACTCGTGTTGCTGACCCAGCTGGTGGAAATCAGCCTAAATCCTCTTTCCCTGAATCCCTCACGGGCCCGGCCCTCGGGTAGTTTAAAAAGACATTAAAGCATCTCCCTTCTCATCCCGGAGCAGTGATTCACACTAAAGATGCTGTGGAATGCCGCCGCTTGCTTCAACACAAGTTGTGCTCAAAAAAAATTGTAGCGTTTGTTTGTTTATGGAAGTGCAGCATTACGGCTGGGCAAAAATGCACAGCCTGGGCATGCAAGAAACTAGAACATGACGCTTCCCTCCACAAGGGTTGTTTTTACTCCCAATTAAAATTACTAAGCCAGAGGATGGATTTAAGATTATCATTAAGCAAAGGAAAATAAATTGAGGGGTAGGGTACAAGCAAGAGAGGGAAAAAAAACCATCAGCTTTCTTCAAAAAGAAGAAAGGGTAGAGAAAGAGAAACAGGGCTGAAGAGACACACAGAAAACTCTCTGCCAACTGCAGCCCAGGTGTCAGTCAGATGTGATGCTGCTTTCAGAACAGTCAGTTCAACCAACAAGAAATCCAGCTTCAAAGAGAAATAGCTGACCTACCCGGCTTCTGGTCAGCCATGAGGAAGGGAAGTAAAAAAGAGAGGGATATGGAAAGAAGCGTGTTCTTTTGGAAAGTAGATGTCTGTGGCCTCTGCTCCGTGGTGAGGCTCTGTCCTTCCCAGGAGCATCTCCCACCTATCTCCCTGCCTGTCCTGGAGGCTGAGAGCTGCCTTCTTGCCCGCCTACTTGAGGCCACTCTAATTCATAGATGCCTTTGGGGCTCTGCATTTCCCACTCGATCTTCCCAAAACATTCGACGTTTTCCCAAGGAGAAATGTCTTCAAAGCTTTATCCTGCCTTAAGCAATTCCTTAAAGACCCTGTAAACGTCTCGAATGAATGGGAACTTAACAGTAGAGTAGCAGGTAACTTTAATGATGCTCATTAACACCTCGCCGTGTCCCGGTAATTTAAGTAGTGCCAAGGGAGGCTGAGGTTCCCACAGATCCGAGGACCCCAGTTCACCTGGAAGGTGGTCAGTCAGTTCAACAGGCTTTGGATAAAGCCGGCAGGGACTTCCCGGTTAATTCCCCCTAGGGCCTGTTCCCACCGGGGCTTGGCAGGGCTCGAGAGCTCCTTTACCCATCTATATATTACAAGGACTCCCAAGCCGAGGTTATCACTCCGTACCCACCAAAAAAACGCCTTCTGAAACTGCAGAAAGAGGAATTTTGTATGCCGCTGGTTCTGACTTGTTTGTTTTTTCCTGTTTCCCAGCAGAATCCCTCTAAAAAGTCCCCAGCTAACCCCAAAGCCATAAACAAGCACTTTCATTACCGATGGCAAAAAGGAAGGGCTTTTTCACAGTGTCATCTCTAATCAATGATGAATGGGCTGCATTACTCTGAAAAGAAACGTAGTCAAGTCAGGGCTCAGAAAAGGCTCCCAAACCTTCTCCCCACTGCTGGCAGACCCTGAAATCCATCATGCTGTTAGCCGACCTCCCGGATCCTGCCTCTCGTTGAGCTCCATGCCCCTCTCCCGTGTCCCGGCGGCTCCCTCCAGTCCTGATTGCCGGCTCTTCAGCTGATGGAAACCCAGGACCTTCCCCGCAGAGAGCACAGGGCACTCAGTGCCCCTAGCAGTACCTGTGATCGAGTTTGGGGAGGTCTCTGGATTCACCCGGCCAAACACCCACAGAAGAAAGCAGGGAAGTGTCGCTGCCTGATTCATCGGGATAAGGGATGGAAGATCCCCGTCCTCATGAAGCTGCTCGGGATAAATTTTCTACTTGAAGCAGCACTGTAATACTGGAGCCCAGGCAGCGTGGCCCCAAACCTCTGCACTCGTGGCCCCAAACCTGTTTCCAAGCTCGAGGTGGTGCCTGACTCCCACATGGTGCTCAAAGTTGCGGAGGAGCTCCCTCCGAAGAAAAGAGGGACGCCAATTCCTGGGCAGCCTTCAATCACAGAGAGTCACCTCCAGGAAGGGCTGGAGTCCAGCTCAGTGCCAGCGCCCAGGCCAGCCGGGACACAGAATTTCTCCCGGACTCAGCCCCAGAAACATTTAGACACCTCAGGGTATCTGAGCGTGGTTCTTCACCTCCCCCAAACCCGCGAATTGTCCTCATTCCTGCTTTCTGCTAAATAAGTGTTTTCGTGACAACCCTTGTCCCCATCCTGGGAGAAGTTGTAATATTTAAAGGACTTGAATGGAGGAGAGGAGAGGAGAGGAGAGGAGAGGAGAGGCTTAATGTTGGACAAAAACACGATCAATCAACAAATCTATTCATTGAATACTTCATGATTTTGTTGCTTTTTTGGAAATTTTCAGTGAAATCCTGATGGAAGGAGATTGAAGGTTGTACAGGAACATCTCATTGTAGAAGGAGATTTGGCAGTGTGTGTATTTACCTGCAGGTGAAGGCAAATAAACCCCAAAGGATTTGAAACTTTAAAACCAGGTTCATAACTACACCAGAAAGAAAATTAAAGATTAATCTTGGGTGGTAGATCCTTTCTGTCTGCAGCCATGGCCTTGACCAGGGGCCTGTACAGGGAATGTCTTTCCTTAACAATATCAAAATAATTTAGATATTTTGAGTTTTCGTGCATCTTTATTTTAACTTCAGATACAGCAGCCACGGCCTGATATTTCTTTTGACAAGTAACTTAAATAATACACCAAAGAACAAAGATTTAATGAATATATGGTGTGAGAGTAAAAAGTGGATGAACACCTCTCCCTATCCAACAGATTTTAGGGACTCTCTGGTGCTTTCAACAGGTATCAGGAGCTTAAGTGAGTATCCAACCTGCCCACTCTCTCTAATATTAAGCAGATTACAGCTTTAAATGTAACTTCATTTTTAGGAAGAAATGGAATGAGATTGATAGCTGTTATGGCACCTTTAAAAATAATAAGGCAAGCACGTGAAGCAGATGGAAACACAGGTCGTCTCTCCGCCAAGCATCCCCCACTCCAGCATCCTGAGCTTGAGGTCCTCCATCAAAGCTCCAGGATGGCTTGGTGGGAAACGCTCCCGAAAACTCCGTCCTCGATCCCCGAGGGGGGCTGACATTTCCAGTAACCTTTTCCATCCGCAACAGCGGGCACTGTCCTCGGGCTGAGCTTCCCCCGCCTGCTCCGAGGCCGCGGGGTAAGAGCAGCCGGGGGAGGACCGGGAGCCTCCTGCTCTCTCCAGCCCCGCCCGTCCCGCAGCGCTCCACGGCACCAGCCCGGGTCCTGCCAAGACCCATCTAAGGCCGGAAAATCCCGGCTGGTTTCCCAGATATCCGCCCCAGGGACTGCCTGCGCTCCGATTCTCCGGGTCTGCATCCCTTAATGAACTCCCACATCTCTGACAATCCTACCGAGACTTTGAAGAGAGGTTTTTCCTTCCCGAGGGTATTTTTCAATACATAACTTGACGCCAATCAAGGGCTTTAAAAATGTATTAGCACCTCTGCTGCGTTTGGAAACTCCGTCTGGATAAATAATCCCCGGTGACTGAGATTCTAAAACCGAGGACAGCTGAAAAATGCTGATGCAAAGGTGTATAGATATGTTGCTCAGCCTATTTTTGCTTTAAGGCTCTGAGGAGAGGGAATGTGTCCTATCCTGAGGCCAGAACCCTCGTGTCCATGCAGGCCGTCGAGATGCTACAGATGTCTGATCATATTTTTGATAAATATTTTTTAATGTACGATTTTATTTCTTGTTCTCCAGTGGGTTTGTCGCTGCAGGGTTAACTCATCACGCTACCTGTAGCCAGGGTCAAAGCTGTCACCTAAGTAAAAATAGTTATCATTGTCGGCTATTAATGTCAGAAGAAGTGTTTCTATATGGGAAGAGGGAGGGGAAAAGAAGAAAATAGGGAGAAAGGGCCGAAAAGAAGCGTGCACGGCCAAATGCACACCCAGGCTCGCCCTCAGTTCTAGTAAGACACGGGGGCTGAGGCAGGAGCTTGGGCACTGCAGGAATCTCGGCTTTTCCGGACGTGGCAGCGCGCCCCACGGGGACGGGGTCGCTCCTGGGGTCGCTGCGATCGCTGCGGGTCGCGCTGCGGAGGCAAAGCCCGGCACGGTCCGGCGGTAGAGCTCTTGTGGAGCGGCGGGGCAGCGGGGAACCTGTCATGGTGCCGGCCATGGATAAAATTCCCTGAGAGCTGGGAAAGGGATGGAGGGGCTCCCTTGAAGCTGAGCTCTGTCGGCCCTAGTGGCACAAAGCAAGGAGCCTCAAGGACCTTTCCCAAAAAGGGACAATCCAGTCACACCGGACCGTGCCACTTCCCAAAAACAGAACCCATAGTTCCCAGCTGGAGAGGGTGCAAAACTACTGGGGCTGAGCTGGTTTTCCGCTTTGGATGGCCCTTCAAATGGTTAACACAAGGTTCCTGGGTCCATTTTGGTGTCGCTTTTCTTTCTCTTCCTCTCCCCTCCAGCAGTGCTGCCAGCATCGCCCCATCCGGGCCGGTTTCTGGGGAACAAAGGCTGGGGACCTGGGGGACAGCCCCTCGCCCCTGCGAGCCGCACTTAATGAGGATTCATTTCTTTAGCCTACAGTCCTGGCTTTCATTACCGAGCCTGTCTCGCTCTGTTCATGGTCATTAGGCTGCAGCCCAGTAACTCCCTCGCCAGATCATGCGCATGCTTTAAAAAAATAGGGGGAAAAAAAATACCCCTTCAGTAATATTAGTAATCATCTCCATCATCACCATCAACATCTGGCCGTTCTAAATTAGCTACCCATTAACACAGACTTTCTATCCTTCCACGTCTGTCCCAGCAGAGGTTTTTCTCCATCAGTCCCGTCCCGGGACGCTGCCGGGGGCTGGGCGGGGTGGGCTGGGGGCGGCGGGGCAGCTCCTGCCCGCGGGGACGCGCCCGGAGCCGCCGAGGTCGCCGCCTTCTCACCCGCTCGCTGGGGAAGCCCGATGCTCATACCGAGGGTGTCTGGAGGCTTTTTAAATTCCTGCCAGAAAAGGTTTTTTGGGATCTTTCGTTCTTGGTCAAATTATTGTTTTTCCCTAAGGAAGAGGACAGTGGTGGGATGGAAGGCTGGAAGAGGTTCTGAGCAATATTTACAGATTATATTTTCCTCTTCTCTAAGTTTTTCTCTCCCCCTTTTTTTTCCCCCTAATCAGATCGGCAAATCAAACCTGGATGTAGGTGAAGCCGAAAAGTCACTCCTTTTATTTTTTTAAGTTTCTCTGGAGTGTCTCTGAACTCGTGAGTGTTGTGTGTGCTTTTATGTCTCCCCAGCTCTGTCGGGTTTTATGAAAATGAGCAGTATTGAAAGCTTTTCCATCCCGCTAGCTGTGAGCCTCACATAAATGATGTAAATGGCTCGAAGGGTTTTTTTCAAGTGAACTGTGTAGATCTGTGAAAATAATATCAGGGTTTTCCGTCAGAATGAGCTTAGCACTGTACTGAGGCGTACCATAATCTGACCCGACACCTCCGACCATCTGCGCTATCTATCTGCCTTCTGATTTACCAAATCTTCACAAGCAAAAGACAAATTGTACTTGATACTAAAGAAAAGACGGCGAGCCTCAGTCCAGCTCCATTTCTGCAGAGAAATGATTGGAGAAAATGTAAATCTGCTTAATTTCGGTCTACAGGCAACAAGCAAAGGAGCTTTCTTAAAGAAGGGAAGAAAGGAAAACAAAAACAATAGGAAAAAAATAATAAGGGGGCAGAAGAGACAATAATAAGCTATCAAATTAAGAAGGGATTTTTTTGACAAGCATTCTAGAAAAAAATACATTGCAAATAGCAGAGGGGAGAACATATTGAGCTTAATTCAAAATATATGCTGCCTTTCCGAACATAGTCCGTAATTCCCGGGAAGAAATTACCACTGAGCAGCTATTTGTAGAATAAAGAGTGGCTTCTTGATCATCCGCCCTTACTCTACGGAAAATAAATTGTATTTCATCCCACTCCGAGACGTCTGGAGTTGGCCCCGCTCCTCCAAAGGAGAGGCCGGGGCTTACCTCGCACCCAGCCCCGCGGTCGCTCTCTCGGGGCACCGAGAGGGGGAAAAACCCACGGGGAATGATTACTACTAGGTGATCAATATTTCAAAAGATTCCCGAAATCTGCTTTAAGTCGCTTTCCTGACCTACAAATGACTTCTCACTCCTCGCGACTATTCTCGGCGTCTATTCAGGACCATTCAGCCGAAAACAATAAGGGTTTAAATGTTAAAAAAAATGTTTTTTAAAAAACAACCCTTTGGTTGAACGGGAAAGGGCGCTGGGCTCTTTGCAGATAGTTCCTCGTCTTAACCGAAATGGGAAGTCACCTACACGGGGAAAGGGGAGAGTTTTCCCCTAAATCTCGGCTTTTCCTGCGGTCCTCCCGTTGCATCCATTGTCAACGACACTCTCAGCATCACTGTCAGTGTTACGCAGCCAATTTTTTTATCTGATTTCTCAGCTCTGCCTTATTCCCCTCTCCGCCCGCGGGTGCACGGAGCTCTGTGCGAGCATCACCGGGCCGGACCCCGCGGCTTTACCGCGGAGGATGTGGGGGTCCCGGCCGCCCTATCGCTGGGACCACTCCCTCCAACCTGCCGCCAGCACCCAGAAGCGGGAGCCCCTTCCCTCCCCTCAGCCTGCCTTCCCCGGGGCGGCAGGGCAGCTCTGCCCTGCCCGGGTCGGTGGGCAGGGCGGCGCGGTCGCGGTGCCCGGGGAGCGGCCGCGGCGGCNGCCCGCCCTCCCTCCCTGCTCCATCCTCCTCCGCCTCGCCCCTGCCCACCGCGCCCAGTCGCCGGAGCTGCCGAGCGGTCCCCATCGCCTCTCCGCCCTCCGCCGTCCCTCCCGCGGCAGCTCCGCCGACGCCGGCGGAGGCAGCAGCGGAGCGAGGGGCGGCCCGGGGCCGCTGCCCCTTCCCCGCCGCGGGGCTGTGCGCGGTGGCGGCGGGCATCGCCGGGGGTGCGCGGAGCGCGGAGCGGAGCCCGGCGCCGCCTCCATGTTCCAGCTGCCCATCCTCAATTTCAGCCCGCAGCAGGTGGCCGGGGTATGCGAGACCCTGGAGGAGAGCGGGGACATCGAGCGCCTGGGGCGCTTCCTCTGGTCCCTGCCCGTGGCCCCCGCGGCCTGCGAGGCGCTCAACAAGAACGAGTCGGTGCTGAGAGCCCGGGCCATCGTGGCCTTCCACACGGGGAACTACCGGGAGCTCTACCACATCCTGGAGAACCACAAGTTCACCAAGGAGTCCCACGCCAAACTGCAAGCCCTCTGGCTGGAAGCGCACTACCAGGAGGCGGAGAAGCTGCGGGGCCGACCCCTGGGGCCGGTGGACAAGTACCGGGTGAGGAAGAAGTTCCCGCTGCCGCGCACCATCTGGGACGGCGAGCAGAAGACACATTGCTTCAAGGAGCGGACGAGGCATTTGCTGCGGGAGTGGTACCTGCAGGACCCTTACCCCAACCCCAGCAAAAAGCGGGAACTGGCTCAGGCCACGGGACTTACCCCCACGCAAGTGGGCAACTGGTTCAAAAACCGCAGGCAAAGGGACAGGGCAGCAGCCGCTAAGAACAGGTAAGGTGCTGCCCGTCCCGTCGGGATGCAGGTTCCCCCTTAGGGAGGCTTCGCCCCCGCCCGCCGGGGCCGGAGGCTGCGGGGAGGCGGTGCGAGGCTGCTGCCAGAGGATGGGAGAAAGGATCCCGGGAGATTTCTCCCCGGGAAATGCAGCGAGATAAAGCAGGAACAGCGGGAAAACGCTAAGGCTTTTTAATTACTTCCATTTAATAGCAGAGGATCCCTGCCCTGGGCTCCCCCTTGGCTGCCCTGTGGGGGAGCGGGACAGGGGGAGCAGGAGAGGGGCCGCCTGGAGCCACCGGCTGGAGATGGCGGCAGAAGGGCCATGTTCGGGGGCTGAGCGGAGACAAACCACCTTCAAAGTTTTGCCCGGACATATAAATACTGGTTGGAGATATGTCCATCTTGAGAAGAGCCAGCCATGCCCTCCGCGGGCCCTGCCACAGCCGCCGTGCCCTGTTCCTTCGCCTGAGCCATCCGGGAGCATTCCTTGGGATATTGTTCTTGTTTCTATTTTATATACATATATATATACACATATAT
>VWZV01012663.1:1252190-1292701 GCA_013397155.1 Irena cyanogastra | reverse complement strand
TAATTTAAAAAAAAATATCTTACAGAACAAAATCACGGCTCTAAAAGAGCAGTGTTATCCCAACACTAGTGACACAAGCAGGCGCCCTGGCAAGCAAGGCAGGGAGCAGAGTTCCCCCTTTATCTCCTCCCCAGGATCCTGGGGTGGGGAAAATTCGCCTTGTCACCCCTCAGCCGGGCTGTCCCACGTGAGGAACGTGGGTACTGTCACCCGGAGCCCTTTTCTATCGGCTAAGGGAAGATGTAAGGCCTACTGGACGGGAGATGCCGCCCGGGAACTGCTGCAGGGCATTACTGACCCCTAAGCTGAGGCCCTGTTTGGGGGCAGGCTGCGGAGGAGGGGGACAACTTTCCCCTGGTTGTGCCAGCCGAGGAGCGGGGCTGATCCTGGAGTGGGCACCCCGTTTCTCAGACAGAGCTGAGCAACCCGGTTCCCGCCCAGTTTCTCCTCTCTCGTACCGCTGGTAGAACCGGTGAGAGCCGGAGGTGGGGACAGCGGCCTGGGGGTGCCGGTCGGGGGAGCCCCTGGGGGGACACGGGGGACTGTCGGCGGGTGCGGAGGGCGGGCGGTGACGCTGTGTGTGCCGGTTCCTTGCAGGCTACAGCAGCAGGTCCTAACGCAGGGCTCGGTGCGCTCGCTGCAAGCGGAGGAGGAGAGCGGCGGGGAGGCGGTGGGAGCCGCCTCCAGCCCCGCAGCCAGCCTCTCCAGCAAAGCGGCCACCTCCGCCATCTCCATCACATCCAGCGACAGTGAATGTGACATCTGACACCAGCGCCACGGCAAACCGGGGGGAGCGGGAGGCCCGGCTCACCGGTGCCTGCCGACACGGCCGGGGCAGCGGGGCTGGCGGTGCCCGGCGCGGCCGCCGAACGCGGGGTACGGGGCGCTCCCCGGTCGCCCGCCCGCGCCTCCCTCCCAGCCCCGCAGCAGACTGCATTAAAAAACGTCATTGAAATCGTTGTCGCCTTTATTTCGAAGGATTTGCAGAATTGATGCCTAAAAAGAAATAATTAAAGAAAGCCCAGAAAACATTAAAAAAAAAATCATCAAGAAACCGATTGCCAAGTTGCAAAATGTCTGAGCCCCTGCCCTTATCCCGCGGGGTTGTTTCATGTTGAAAAGACGCTGTTCTTTTGGTTGGGTTTTGCTTTACTTTAAAGGGTTTTTATATATATATATATAATGTTTATTTACTTATTTAAGGGATTGCTATGGTAGATTTTTTTCTATTATTATTATTATTAATTATTATTATTTTTGGCTTGTTCTCTATGTGCACAGGTGACTTGTAGAGCATGTGCAGGACGAAACTGTATGAAGCAGCCTAAAACCATAATAAAATATTTGGTGAACGACCCTCGCATCTGCTTTGAAATGATGGTGTCGGTTTCAAGCCCGCCAGTTTATGCAGAGCAGATCTCCGAGGCCACGGCTGTTTCAGCAGCAGCTCGGCAGGAACCGAACTAGCCGCTCCCCGGGACCGGGGGTGATATCTTTGCCAGGCAGGGAGCTGGGAGGAGCCGGGATGGGGCGAGAGGAGCGGGAACGGGGCTGGCGGGGGATGCGGGTGCCCGAGGAAGGGAAGGAGTCGGCATCGCCGCAGCTTCTCCTCTCCCAAGGGCTGGAGCTTTGGAGATTATCGGAGGCGAGTTTTCTGAGCGGAACGAGGGGGGAAAAAATAAGAAGGAAAAAAAACCATTATGGAGAGGAATGGTTGGGGCAGAGCCCCGCCGGGGAAACTAAGCTTCCTCCCTCACCTGGCAAAGGCAAGGAGAAGATGGCAAATTAACAGTTCTCCATGCCAGTGAAAGGCCATAACGGGGGCTCAATCACCCCAAATCGCGAGCTCTGTGATGTGCTTGTGGCTGTCCCCACTGTCCGCCTCCCTCTCTTTGTTTTGCGGCGGTTTTGCTGGAGGAGACCAAACGCCAGGTCTAAGGAGCGTGCTAAGCTTTTTTCCCCAGCAGAAGGATTTTATATTATACAATTTGACATTGATCTTTAAATCGCCTGAGCTGTGCTTTTTTTGTCTTCTCGGTCTCATCGCGTTTACTTCCCTGTCCTCACAGAGATGCCTCCCCGGTAAGCTGATTGCCTGGCTCGTTTTATTTAGCAGCCGAAGCCTGGCACTGGGGGAAGCCGGGCAGCGCTGGGAGCGGGAGATGCCCCGGCTCCCGCTCGGCTCCGGCTGCCTGCGAAGGGCAGGGGCATTTCAGCTCCATGAGAGCTTAATTCAGCCCCGCTGCCTTTTATCGGGAGGTATATTCCCGTCTAGGCAGTGACTTTTGCCCCTCTAAGTTTGTATTTAAAAGATGGATTCAAGGCGTTTACACCCTCCATGCCTAAATCTGCGTTCCGTCCCCAAATGCATATGCCTTGATTTTCCTTACAGACTGTTCCAGGGATGGAGCAGGAATTTTTAAACTGTTTTTTCAAGTCGATTTACAGGCAGCTCTTTCCCTGGAGGAGTGTAACAGGCAAATAATCTACATTTTAGTAGTGCAGAAGGGTCGGATCGCAGGGCGGGGAGCGGGGGCAGAGTAGAGGGTCTCCACCTGCGTTTGGGGTACCCACCGACGGGAGGTCCGGAGTGCACTTTGCACCCCAAAACCTGAGGTTTGTTGCCTCCTGAACCCCACTGGATTTAAGCCGTGCAAGAAGAGCCCGGCTGTTCTGTTTAAACGTCAGAAGAGGTTGGGGTTTTACCTTGGGTTTGGGGTTCGCTGATAGGCAGCGCTTCCCACCCACGAGGTTGTTTAGGGAGCAAAAGCCGTGATCGCCCTCAAAACGGAATCTGCTGAAATGCATAGTGTTCTTTCTTTATTTCTTTTCTTTCCCCGGAAATCGGTGAATTGGATTCAATCTCTCCATCGGCTTCTGCGGGCAGAGTAGCAGCGCTTATTGTGGGGAATTAAAGATGTAAAGAGAGCGGAGAGCACATGCGCTCAGCGTCTGGTAACGTGGGATTTCTTTCCGACTAAAAAAACACCTGGAATTTGTTCAATAGGCAGTGGGGATGATATTGTCCCTTTCGACAGAGGGTTTGAGTGTCGTAAAGCATGCGGGATCTCCCGAGTGGGCAGTGGAGGGACCCTCCCGCGGGTGCTGGCGGCAAGAGCACAAACCAACCCCTTCGGAAAGAGTGGCCGGGGCGGGGAAAGGAGCACGGAGCTCCCGTGGGAAGAGCAGCCCCGCTGCCCGGCCTTGCTTGCTGTGGGAGAACGGGAGAACCGAGCGTCTCCCAGCTCCGCTTCTTCCCCGCCGGGGCTCGGCGGGGGCCGGGGCCGTGGGGCTGCGCCGACGCCTTTCGTTCGACCAATGAGACCCAAAATAAAAACCCGCGTTTTCCCCACCCCGTCCCCCCGTTTGGTTTTTTTTCCAACTGCCCTTTTCCTTCCCGTGTTGAAAGTGAATGTCCTTCCCCTGGCTTTTTTCAGCAATTTTCCCCCCTAAAGATCAGCCCAAGCTGCCGCCCTCCCGAGACTCTGGTTGTTTTAAAAATAATAATAATAATTATAAACAGGTAAGAGTGAAGGAGCTTGTATTTACATTAAACAAAACGCTCCGAAAAGGGTCACTAAAAAGTCTGCCTCGACTCCTCTCTCTCCGGGTTAACAAAGAAGGAAAATATTGTATCGAAAGTGAAGTGAATGGGGAAGGCGGAAAAGAGAAACAGCTTTTCCTCTCCTCAGCTGGGAAGGGGGGAGAAATGTTTGAATGTTTCCGTTTCTTTTGAGAAGCGGGGCAGCCCCGGGCAGGGCTGAATGGGAAAGTCTTGTAAGCGGGCTGGGAGGCTGTCAAACTGCTCAGAGGTAATCACTGCTAATGAAGGGGTCTCCAGCCCTCCCTGGGACAAAGGATGCTTACGAGTGCTAGCCGGGACTGAATACCTAATAAGTTTGCAAGGGGGAAAAATGAGTGAGATGTCTGTAAATTGATTTTGCAAGAGGAAAAAAAAAAGACAAAAAAGAAAAAGAAACAAAACCAGAAAAAAACCTTGCAACAACAAAAAAAGGAAAAAACAAAAGGCTTGCAAGTTGGGGAGAGCTCTTGGCTCTGGTGCAGCTGGGGACAGAAGGCCCACTTATCCAGGGAGCATTGTCCCAGTCCTACACTGCAGAGGGAGACTGCTGCTGCTTGCAGTGGAAACTGGAGTGGAGGGAGGGCTGGGGAATGCAGGAGCCTTGGAAAAGCCTCTCCAGGCTGGGGGTACAGCCCCAGGTGCTGCCTGGCCCATGCGGGTGCTCCCTGCACGCCCATCCTCATGCTCCAATTTGCCTTGCCTTGTGCATCCCATCCCCATCCCACAGCCCAGCCCCACAGAAGGGGCTGCTCACTATTTGTTCTGCCACTGCCTTTTGCCCCTTGTCTAACCAAGGTGTTTTCTTTGCAGAACAGGAAAAGGGGGTGTCTGGAAATCTATTGACTATTGGACCACCAGCAGCACTTCTCTTGTCCGGGAGGGCTCCTGTACAAAGGGTCAGCTTTAGCTTGCTGGCCTGGAGCTGGGTGCTGGGAGATGTAGGAGGGGGCTGGGGTCAGGGGGAAACACCCTTGTGTGACAAGAAGAGCGTGTGTGTGTCACAGCTGTGGGAAGCAGGAGAGTGAGCCGCATTTTGGACGTTTCCCGCATCCAATTAAGGGCTTGGGAGGATCAGACTCTCGCAGATCCAGTTACCCCTGGCCGCTGCGGGGGTAATACCGTGAGAGAGAGCGTAATACTCCCCGGCCGTGCCTGCCCTGCCTCCCAGCAATGCCGGGCACCGGCTTTGCCATGTTTCTGTTCTTTCTTTCCTCTCCAGGAGAAGATCCACGTGTGCTCGCTGGAGAGGAGGATGGAGGCGTCAGAGGCCAAAGGGAAAGGGCACTGTGGGGTGCAGGAGCTGCCAAACTTTGACCTGTCCTTTCCCTTGTCCCTTCCCCAAGGCTGCCCTGCAGCCCCAGCACTCCAAAGGATCCTGAACCCTGGGCTGACCTTGGAGGAGGGGGACTCAGAGGGTAAGACCTAGCTGAGGATCCAGGGAAGAAACATTTCATCTTAGATCCTCCGAGGCTTACAGCACTTTGCACTCTATCAGCATTTATTCTTGACACCAGGGTGACAGAAAAAGCCCGTGGATGTATATTCCCTTCTGTCAGGACTGGCTGCAAGACCCCCAACCAAAGGCCAGGAAAAGGCTTCCCTTCCTTCCTCACCAGCTGCATCCAGTCTAAACTCCCCCAAATTGCAGAAATTCCCCAGAAAGCTGATTTTAACCCTGCTGCCTTCTGGTCTGTGACATAGGCCTCTCTGGCAGACACTTTCCCCCCAAGAAACACAGTTTGGAATGAAATTTCCAGCTTCAAACAATGTAAAAGCAAAGTGGGTTCACATATTTGTCGGAAAAAACTCTTCCCAGAGGTGGGAGAGAGGTGCGAGAGAGGTGCTGCTGCCCCATAATCCTCCACACTTCGTTAATTTCCTCCTTACTTAGCAGAGCTGGTGCCATTCCATCCCACTGGAGTCAGCCCAGAGCATCAGCCCTCACCACTGTTTCTACTATTTCTGTCCCAGAAATCCTAAAAGCTGTGCCAGTCACCCAGTGCTCTCCCTTTACAGGCTCTTCTCTCACTGTATGGAGTAAGACCCCGGGGACTTGTCTTTTATCTTGGGATTGTCCAAGAGTGCTGAGCTAAACCCACTTCTGTGGGTGACCCTCACACTCAGCACGGGCAGGATGGGATATCACCCTTCCCACTTACTGCTGAGGGAAAAGCAGCTCCTTCCCAGCCGTGCCCAAAGAGGGGCTTGGGACATCCAGGACTTCCTCCCCACCGGGCAGCCAAATAAACGGTGTCAGGCAGGACTTGCAGCTCACTATCCCCAAAATCTGGATTTGAAGCTCATTTTCAGGCAACCAGGATAGTCTTATCAGGAGGGTGTCCATATGGAGACCAGGCTTACGGGGTGGTCCCTTTTTTCTCCTATCACACCTTCATCCAGCAGCTGCTCCCGACTGGAAAACACCTGGCAGGGTTGTATCTCTTTATTGTCACAGTACAGACTTGCCACGGAGCAGGAAGGCACTCTGCCGTGTCTGTGCTATTAAATGACTTGTCCTGGTGCTGCTGCCTGCTGGTGGGGTCGCTGCTCCGTGATTTTCAGCCCCCTCACCCTCCCAATAAGGTGGCTGTGTCCATGGGAAAGAGTCTGCACGCCATGCTGGCTGTTGAGCTCTTCCCTAGGGATCGTGTCAGACAGCTCTGCCTGGTCTGAGGCAAACCCGAGCCAGGGACTCTTCTAACGTTTTAATAGGATAAGTGATGAACCTCAGTGCCCTCATATGCTTTAATGTACAGATACAGCCAGACTAAATCACTTGAGACATCCCAAACAGCCTAAAGGATTTAGACACATCTCTTTATTTCCATTTAAAGCTGTTCCTCTTGGTACCTCCTTTTTTTTCTCCTTTTTTTTTTTTAGCAGTCTAATACAAAGCAAAGGTGTGAGAAGAGAGGTTGCAATAATCTAGAGGTAGGAGCAGAATGGAAGCATCTATTTGCCCTGAGCACCCACATCTTATTTGCACTGGTCTCAGAAGTTCAACTCCTTTGAAAACTCCACAAAAGCTGGATAAAGGTTTCAGAGTGGAGCCTCTAAGAGACAAACAGGCACTGCTGAGATCTGCATGCACACACAGGTATTGATCAGCAGAACAAGCTTCTCAGCCTTTATTCAATAACTCCATAGTAACCTCAATGGCACACTATTTGGGGTTTCTCTCGGACAAGCAGGACGTTTTAACCCAGCACTACCTTTTCTTTTTCAAGACCTGTTGATTTCAATGAGAGCTCTACAACAGGAGAGCAGGACTTGGGTTTTTTTTATCTGGAAGCCTTTTGCTGGTCTGAATCTTCTTTCAATGCCATTAGTGGTTCCATTCAGGACAAAGCCATCTTGTTCCTCCCAATGTCACTGACTGAAATGCATGTGCTTCTTCAGAAGCAATTCTCGAAATGCTTTTGTAACACGTGGTTGTAGTACCAAGGTGACTGAGGATGGAATGAGAGCTCTTTTTTGGAACTCTGTATGGGAGGGCAATTCCCCATTAAATGTACAGTGAACCAGCCACACACAGGGACACACAGCTCCAGGGTCTTTCAGGCACCTCGAAGAAACACAAGAACACACAACCATTCCTCAGGGAGCAAACCACTGTGTCTGCAGGCTGGGAAAAAAAGCCTTCTCATAAACATCTCTATCAGGACATTTATGTTGGAAATTGTTCTCCAGACCAGGTCATTTTTTAAGTCAATTTGAAGACTTTATGGGTTATTCTTTAAAATTACCTTGGTTTACAACCACTTTCTCTACCACACCTTCCACTAGTGCAGGTCAGCAGTCAGCCCTTGTCACCCTGGTGACAGATGTCCCCAAAACTGACATGCAGGGGGCTGATCTCCAGGCTGCCGTGTGGTCAGTGGGAGAGAGCAGTGCTCAGGTGGGTGACTCAGGGCTCCTAATCCCCCTCTGGTTACGCTGGAGCAGTAATCCAGCCCCGTCCATCAGGCTCTGTTGCCAGGAGAGCCGGCCCCACCCTCCTCCCCCTCTGTCCTTAGCAGCAAGGAGATCCAGGCAGTTTTAACCAAGATCATCTCTCTAATCAAGTTCACTGTCTGCCAAGGCTCGGCTCTGCCTATTGACTGCAGAGTGAGAGGAGACTCCTGAGGCCAGGGTTGATTTCTGTGAGTATTCTTCCCACTCAGTCGGTGATCCTTTTTATCCCCTGAGAGCCCCAAGTGCTGAAGGAGTGATGCAAACCAATTTGGTGGTTAAGCTTAAACTGCTGGAGTGTTTCCTGGCAGACTCCTGTGGCGGGTCACTCGTGGGTCAGAGGGACTTCAGGGCCCCAGTGGTGGGATGTCTTCTGCAAGGAGTGGTTCTTGAAGCAACACCAGAGCCACATTGCTACTTAAGAGCACAAAGCTCATGGCTTCTTGGTGGATCTTATTGTTTTTCAACTTTTTACAGCTATTTTCCCCAGTAATATTTCAATTTATTACTAGTTAATGCTAATAAACATTCCTATTACAGTATTTTAGCTGTTTTCTGCCATTTTCTTTAGGCTTTGCTTCTGATGGAAAATAATGTTCTGTTTGTTGAAGAGGTGAACCACAGGAACTATGCTAAAAATCCTCCCCACCAAAGCATCCTTGGCGTGCACTGGACTTGATGGATGTGGCTGTTTACAAGCATCAAGTCTTGCCTTTCACCCTTCCTTCATCACACATTGGCTTTCAAGTGTCTCATCTCAAAATGAAGTGCTTGTAGGACTGGGGCTTTAAGCAGAGGAAATATTAAAAATTAAGTTTTTTAGCACAGTCTCAGAGTAAAGTGAATGAGCTGCTCTGCCTGCAGCTTGTTTTTTTAGAGACAAAGTGTTTGTTCTATCACTTATTGATGTTGCTAATTGCCATCTGAGGGTTTGGAGGAGCAGGGCAGCAGGCTGCATTGCTGGGTGTGGAGCCCTTCTGAGGTAAATGAGCTCTGAGAAGCAAAGAATTTGCTGTAGCAGCCCTGGAATATGTGCTACATTTCTCAGTTATGTGCTGCGTTTTTGCAATATGTGCTGTGCTTCTGCAAAGGCACCCAGTGCTCCAGTGCTGTCCATGTCCTTGCAGAGAGAGAGATGCTGATGTTCAGCTCTTTTTTTTTTTTTTTTTAGGAAGCCACAAAATGCAGTTGCCTCATTTTAAAAGCCTGGATTTGAAAATGCTGACCCAAGAACGTAGGTCTGGGCCATGCTCGAATGCCTGCATGTTCACTTTCCTGAATCAAAACCAGATTCTCCTCCCTCCCTCATGCCCACACACATCACACACACCTGCACACACAGAGGGAGGAGGCTGCAATGGAGGGAGCTCTTAGTGCTCTGTCTAAACTGAATGTCCATTATGGAAATAAACATGCTCGAGGAAGAAAAAAACCACTGCATCCACATTAGCCATTGAATAGGTTATTACTTTACATGTACAGTATACAGCTTTTCATATAGCTGATACCTCTTGTACTGGAGCATGAACATTAACCTTCTACAGCTCACCTTGGTTTGCAAACTGCAAGAATCAATTCTCCTAAGATGGATGTTCACATCTAGTTAGCTTTCTGCATTATCTCAGCTGGAGAGGTCACTAAAAATAGTTGTATAGCACTTTAAATTTTTAACAGGGAGGCTTTATTATCGTTTAGATCCATCATCGCTGCTTTACCCACCACGGTTCTCCCAGCTGAAATAATGCACAGAGCTGGTAGTGGCTAAGTGTTTTCAGAGTTCATGCACTGATGAGCAGGACAGCTTGGACAATATCTGAATTGCTAGCAACAGCAAACTGAGCAAGCTGCATGGACAGTGTAACACTGGTTCAGTAAATCCCCACTGCTTCAACTATTTCAAAAAAATGCCTTTTTCTTCCTGCTCTCCTCCACTGCAGAAGCAGGACTGATGTGTCACCATGTGCTGCCCTGATCCTGCACAGTCACCTCTGTGCTCAGCAGTGCCCAGCCTCCCTGCAGTCAGTGGGGTGTTTGTGGTGCCAGGAGCACCGAGGGGCTGCAGGATCACACCCACATCGTGTGGGACAGGGTGACAGGAGAAATGTGAAAGGCCTCTCTCTCTCTGGGGCTCTTCTGCATGGGGAGACCCCCTGCAAAGGGTCTGTGCTAGAATTGAGAGACGAACGGGAACTTTTTCGGTCTTCAGGTTGCTGTTTGCTTCTTATCTTATCAAAACTTTTCCACACCGCCTGCACTGGGCTTAGCGTGGTGAAGAATACAGTGAAAAAGGTCACAAGATGTACAGTTGCAAGGTCTTTTAAAGCTATCTTGTCCAATAAACTCTAAAAACTTACTTTATTTCTACTTCTCTGCCAATAACTAACTAACTTTCTGACATGTAACATCTACACCGTGACTTCTTCAAACCAATCACCCAGTGCCACTAATACTACAGAAAATGGAATTGAAGAAGAAGGAGAAGAAGGCAGGGCAATGCCCAAAATTCTCCATTTTACCCTCCATCCACCCCCATACTAAAAACCTAAAAGTCTAAATTTTTCACCCAGTGGTAACTACACTACAATTCAGTCTATACCTTAACAGATTGTACATCATCCAAAAGCCTAGGGGGTTTTCTCCACAGACGGAGGTCAAAGGCACTACTTTCAGGAGGATCAGGGTTTGTCAGAACAGACAGAGAGACACTCTCTGTGCCCTGGGTTCCAGCAGAGAAAGGCTGTTCTTAGCAGGGCTGCAGCACGATTTCCATTTGATATCTTTATTGCTTTTAACAATTTCCTGTGCTTTGTTACGAATAAGTCACCTTGCCAAGGCCCTCACAGCCTTCCAGGCATTACAGCTGGCTGCTCACATGTCACCCCTACGTGTCACTACATACATGGGATTGTAGGGATACGTTCTGTCTGTTTGGGTTTGTTTGTGTTACAGAACTAACGCAGTCCTTGGGAGGTTTCTGAGTTTCACCTTCCGAATGCACACACGTGAGAGCCCAGCTGCTCACACTGGCATTGGTGATCTTGTTTTCACTTGGAGAATATTTATTTAAGCCACGAGGGCAAGGCTCAGAGAAGACATGAAATGCCTGGCAGCACAAGGAAAGTATCAGAAGACACCAAGAGTGATAGAGCAGAGTGATTCCCTCATTACATTGCAAAGTAGGCATAATTAATGAATTGCTTTCATTTCTTTAATAGAATGATATTAATTATTTGTCACATAACTAAATAAACAATACTTCCTTCAGTTTAAATTGCTGAGATCTACATTGCATGTCGCTGTCAATTCAAGCCAGAACCAAACACATCTTAAGACCAGAAGACAGGTTCCTGTTGACTTCCATGGCCATTAGATCAAATCCTTCTACAACAGCATAAGGATACAACTCTCAGGGCTTTAATTACCTGGACATTAAACACTTTGTAACAAGCTGCACAACAGAACCTAAGAGAAGTCTTTTTCCACCCTTGCAATTTTGCGTTGTATCTCCAGAGGAGGCTGTGCTGCCAGGCATTAAGAACATCCAGAGAGCAGCTCTCACTGCCTGGGACCTTGGGGAGATGGACTACAGATGGTTCCCTTCTGGAGCAAGAGGGAAACTCTTGTGATGGGTGTCAAAGTGGGTAAAATTATAGAATCATAGAATGGTTAGGTTTGGAAGGGACTTAAAGCTCATCCAGTTCCAGCCCTGCTGCCATGGGCAGGGACACCTTCCACTATCCCAGGTTGCTCCAAGCCCTGTCCAACCTGGCCTGGAACATTGCCAGGGATGGGGCATCCACAGCCCCAGTCAAATTTTGCAGAAGTCTAGAATTATTTTCAACTGCCAGCCTTTTCACCTCTGTGAGGGATGGAAGAAGTACGCAGCTCTGGCTGTTGAGTGGTGTTATTCCTGTCTCTCTGCCTCAGAGAAGTTTCAGAAACTGCTCTTCCAAAAATGAGCTACCTGTATTTTTTATCTTGCAAACTTTTATCCTCAAGGAGAGTCCTTCAATGGGTGCTATTCTTAACAGGTCAGGACTGATCATATCCAGCTGGCATCTCCTAGCAACCCGTGATGAAAGCTCCAGGTTCCAAGGAAGCTGGATACACTGAATTAACAAAGCTTTTAGCAAAAGTCACCAAATGCAGAAGTCTGTGAGCTGAGGGCTTTGCTGATGAGGTGAGTCAGTCGTGGCTCTGGTGTCCCATGAGGACAAAGCACACAGACATCCTGGCATTGTCCACGCTCACGGGACAGCTGTGACCCTGCCACTGCCCCAAACCACACCTCAGAGTGCCACCCACCCCAGGGGATCCCTGCAGCACTGAGCCATTGGACGTGCCAGACCCCAAAACCAACAGGATTTGGGGCAAGCCTGAAGCCCTTGGAGGAAGTATTTGGGTGCTGTCACGGTGGATCCTGTGTGCTGCAGTGTCTGTCTGCTCATCACAAGCCCTCTCTTGTCCAAGTGCTCTTTGCTTCAGCATCTTTTCAACCCCTGTGGTCCCCTCCTTTCTGCTCCTCCTCTTTTCCAGCCCTCTCCCACCACCCTGGGCCAGGCCCTCTCCCCTTATCTCTCTGGGGTTTATCTAATCCCCACTGAGGCTCGTGGGAAGACCTGGCACCAACGTGGACCCCTCTGCTTGTTGTATTCTCTGAGGGAATGGTTTCTTCCCCCCAGGACCCCTGGATCTGTAACCACACAGTCTGACCCTTCCTTCCTATCTTGACCCCATTGGCTGGGGTCCAGTTATCTTTCCCTGAGCAGAAGACTATATAATAGCCTCTTCTTCCTGACTCGCTCTCTTTCCTGGACACCTTCAAGATGAAACCCTTGGAAACCCCTGGAGAAGGGCCTCTTTGGAATCCTTTTACCCTGTCCCTGTAATACCCTTCCAAAGCCCTCAAGGAACTGGGCTAGCCGGTGCCCCGGGGGCGGGCAGGAGGGGAATTCATTGTATCTGCTAACAAGACACACCTTTTCCACAGCCCCCACCTGTCCTTGTCACACCGAGCCCAGAGGCAAGCGTGGCCTGGCAGCAGCAGGAGGTGCCAGAAAAGAGCAGAACACCCTGGTCCTGGAGGATCCCCACAGGGAGGCACCTTTTGAGGCAGAAAAGGATTTCCCACCCACGAATGTCCCTTTGAATTGTGGAAGCTTTTGCCACCTAGACCATCTCATGTCTCAGCACACCTAAACATGGTGTTAATTGTCACAGCATCACCTGTCTGGGACCTCTGCTGTGAGCACCTTTTCTTGCATCATATATAAGGAAAAAAGCAAGCAAAAAAAAGCATCATTTGTCTCCTGCTGTAACAGTCATCTATCTCTTAGGAGCATGTAAACCCCCTCAGTTCCTGAATATTAATTCCCATTCAATGAGAATTAAATGAGAATTCCCATTCGTGAGATTTTCCCATTCAATTATTAACAGGTAAAGCATTGGCTGTTTTCCTTACGGATGTCTTCTGGAAGTAAAATTTACAAACAGATGTGAAGGCCACCGCACACGAGAGGGACCCATTGTTGATTCAAATGTGTTATTCAGAGTTTCTGGGCACACTGGGACACTCCGTGGATAATCCATTTGTATCTTAGATCTTTAAGGCTGCAGGTGAAAGGTTGAAGCAGCTGGAGAAGACCCCAATAGCACTGAAAGAAACAGAGGATTTCAAAGGAAAGGAGACATTTTCCTGATGGGTTTTCAGTCTCTACCCTCTCTCTACTGAAAGACTCCAATTTCTGTGTCTTATCTCAGAAGAGCATTTCCACATTGAACTGCCAGCAAAGTGAGCAGGGGACTGCAAGTGTGCCAGTCCATGCTGAGTGCAGGGCACAGCAGAGCCTTGAGGGTGGCCTTGGTGGCACAGAGGGATGGACACGATGGTGGGCAAGGTGTGGAGGAGCCTCTGCCTGGTGCCCAGACCCTGACAGGCACTGTGGCAGTGCACTCAGCTGTGTTTGCACCCCCCTTTCCATCCACAGCCCTCTGGGAGCCCCTCTGGGTGTGCCCAGGGGAAGAGACTGGCACTGCCCCCACGTCTGTGCAGCCGATTTCAGAGCCCAAAGCCAAGAGTTCCATTTCCCCACTGACACGAGCAGGTCCCTGGTGCTACTGCTGGGGCAAAAATGGATAAATTCAGGCTGAGGAGAGGAGGTGGTGCTGGGGCACACAAGGACCAGCCCCCAAGGACCATCCCTTTGCCTTTTGGGAAGGGGCAGCAGCCTGGATTAGGCTAAACGGATTTGTGCTTGCAGGACCCTAGGTCTCTAATTGGGTTTTTTTTTAATTCCTGTAATCCTGGATGATTTGGAGCAGATGCTTCAAGATTACTGCTAGGGCCCAAAGGTGACTGCAGGAAAAAACAGCCGAGCCTGGCTGAGCAGGGCAGTGAGCTGGGGGTGCTGCAGTCCTCGGGGGGCTTCTCCCCTGCTTGGAGGGGCTACAGCCCCAGCAGGGGATGGCCTGGGCTGGGTTTGGCCCTGCACCAGGATTTGGGGTTCCTGGAAGTTGCTTTTCCTCTTTTGCTGGTGAATAATGAATAGTGTCCCACAGGTGGGGGAGGATGGAGCCCATTTCCCAGGAGATGGCTGATGGGAAAGACAAAACCATACGGAGTTGCCAGAGAGAGTTCATTTTTCCTGCCTGCTCCTGAGCATGTGTGAAAATCCCCTGGGTGTTGGCAGCAGCCCTCACACCTGAGAGCCCAACGTGAAGCTGTGAAGGTGCCCTACTAGCCAGCCATGGCTTCAGCTGATCCCATGAGCCAGATCTTGCTGTGCAGCCCGCCAAAGGACGAGATTCAGCTGCTGCTGAAATTAACACACCAAATACTGGTGGAGACAGACTTTTTAAAAGGCAATAAGACAAAAACTAATGATTTTAAACTAATGGGGAGTACATATGAGGAAGAAATTGTTTTTGATGAGGGTGGAGAGGCGCTGGCACAGGTTGTCCAGAACAGGTGAATGCCCTGGAGACATTTAAGGCCAGGTTGGAGAGGTCTCTGAGCAACCTGGTCTAGCTGAAGGTATCCCTGATCACTGCAGAGGGATGGCTAGATGGCCTTTAAATGTCATTTCCAGCCCAAACTATTCTGTGATTATGTGAAAACCTGCTGGACACAGGCTTGCTCTTGGCTTGGCACCACCCTGCAGCTCTTCTCAGGGCTCTGGTGGAGCTGAGCAGCTCCTGTGTGGCTTTCACTGGGGACACCAAGGGCCTGCACTGCCCAGAGAGACAGCAAGGGGCATGGGACAGCAGGGCAAGGAGTTTTGTCCAGGGGATTAGTCAAGGGGTTGTTAATCCTGGAGAAAAGGAGGCTCAGGGGGGACCTTCTCCCTCTCCACAACTCCCTGACAGGAGGGTGCAGCCAGGTGGGGCTTGGGTTCTTCTCTCGGGTAACAAGGGACAGGACAAGAGGGAATGGCCTCCAGTTGCACCAGGGTAGGTTTAGATTTAATATTAGAAAAAATTTCTTCACTGAAAGGGTGGTGAGACATTGGAACAGGCAGCCCAGGGCAGTGGTGGAGTCACCACCCCTGACATGTTCAAAAGGCGTTGTGGATGTGGCACTTTGGGACATAATTTATTGATGAACATGCCAGTGCTGGGTTAGCAGTTGGACCTGATGGCCTTAAGGGTCTTTTCCAACCTTAACGATTCTATGAGTCTGTGAAAATTAACTCTCCTCTATACCAGCTCAGGGAATTCTGAGGATATTTCAAAAAACCCCAGTCCGTAACCACCCTCTGCACAATGCAAAAATTCATTGAGGATGATGCCCAAGAACACTTGGATTTTCTTGGCCCAACAGAACTCCACTGTCCATTCATTATCTCTTCCTTCCTTTGTCTCTTCACAACTCCAGGTAGGATGAGCTGGAACCTGTTCTTGATCTTTGGGAAACAGCTGCCTAACCTATACAAAATGTTAAGAGACTGGATCCAAAAGCAAACCTGTGTTTATGGGTTCCAGCAATAATTTTGCAAGTCTCTAATGCTGCAACTTCTAGCAGCCATTTAGGCTAAAATCTCTTCCTGCATCTTAATTATTTAACAAATACCATACAAAGACATGTAATATCTGCAATATTCATAGCCTTGGCAGCAGGCTGAAAACATTTGGATTTGCACAGGGTTATTCAAGGTTTTCCTTTGAAGACCAGTAGATTTCCATTGCTCCTCTGTCACTGAGCATTGCCATACAACATTAATAGCACATAACTGATGATTCACAGGCCATTTGTGAGAAAATGATGGCTCAGAGGTGGTTGCAGTAAACAAAAGCAGATCTTATCAAGCTTAAACAAGATGTGTGTGCAGGCTGACTTGTATGAGGCAGAGATTAACTATGATTATTAGTAAATACAAGCCCCAAGCCAGGGAAGCACTTAAGCACAATCTTCTGCCCAATTGGCTTCCCAGAGCAGCCTCTCAAAAAATGCCTGGGATACTTCAGGGAGCTCCCAGGCTCAGTGCTGGCCCGTGGTGTGCAGGATGTGTGACTGGGATGCCAGGGCTGTAATGCCCCTCTCCCTTGACAGCTGCTGTGCGTGGGGATGGCAGCAGTGTCTTCCTCAGGGGACAGGCATTGTCTTCCTCCACTGCTTGGAAAGGAAGGGAAGAGTTTATCTGGTAATGTTAGCATTAAATGTTTGGCTAGAAAAGCTCATAGCCAGGCAGTTTTACTGCTGCTTGGCAGAGCCAGCTGCTTAGAGAGGCTTTGGGTCAGGCTATTTAAAGGCACCATTGATCCCCAGCCCACTCCCTGCAGCCACGAATCCACGGCTGGAAAGGAGAGAGACCTGGGACCTGCTGAGGGTGGCAGGGAGAAAAGGGGTCCAGAGCACCCCTGCTGCAGGGAAGCACACAGGTGTGGATGAGGGTGGAAGATGTGTGTGACGAAGGCTGAGCAGAGCTGTGTCTGTGTCCCCACGGGCAGTGTCAGGCTCTGGAGCTGTCTCGGTGTCAAGGCAGGGCTCCCCAAGATGGCACCAGCCCTCACTGCAGGGATCAGCCACACAAACTCTCCCCAGACCCATCCTGAGCTGCTCAAGGCCTGGGCCAGCTGAGGTGGCAGCAGGGACAGGCAGCAGGAGCAGCAGGTCCCTGTGCTCAGAGAGGGGAGCCCGTCCAGAGGCTGGAGAAGAAGCTGGAACTGTTGGGATTTTTTAAATTTTATTTCTCTCTAGATAATAGTATTGTTTTTTTCCTAGATAGTAACAGAACTATCATAGAATGGTAGTCATTTGGATTGAAAGGGATATTAAAGACTGTTTTGTTCCAAGCCCCCTGTCAGGGACACTTTCCACCAGATCAGGTGGCTCTAAGCCCCATCCAACCTGACCTTGAACACTTCCAGGGATGGGGCAGCCACAGCTTTGTGGGCACCCTGTGCCAGGGCCTCACCACCCTCACAGGGAAGAATTTCTTCCTAATATCTAATCTAAATATCTTTTAGTTCTAATTCTCTTTTAATTTAAAACTAGTCCCTCTTTTCCTGTCACTATCTGCTTGTGTAAGAAGTCATTTTCCCACTTTATCATGAGCATACTTTAGGTGTTAGAAGGCTCCAGTAAGGTCTCCCCTTCCCTTCTCCAGGCTGAACATCCCCAGCCCTCTCAGCCTCTCCCCACAGGAGAGCTGCTCCAGCCCTCTGAGCATCTTTGTGGTCTGACTCCAGTTCCCACTTCAACCCCCTCTGCCTCATTAAAGCCTCTCCCATTGGCTCAGCCCCTTGCTACAAAAAAAAACAAAAACAAAAACAAAAACAAAAAACAAAACAAAACAAAACAAAAAAAAAAACACAAAAAAAACCACCTTAAAATTGGGTGGTAGTTTGGGTACACCCGTGCTTGCTGTCATGTCCCACAGCCAAATTCTGAGTTTTTGAGAGAAAAGTGAACTCTTGGCTGTCGGTGGGGGTGGGAGTTAGGGTGGGCTGCGGGGTGCTACCTAGTATTACTAGATATTTAGAATAGAGACTCAACAAGGTAAAGGCCTTGTCGAGCCTCTAAAGGGGGGAAATGATGCTTGAGGTTTGAGGTTTTCTATTTTTCAGATTCTGTGCTGCTTTAGTGTGTGGTTCCGAGCTTCATATCAGGGCATGGTGAGCTCTCTGCACAGAGCAGGGAGACAAAACAATTCCTTCTCTAGCTGGGGACCAAGGACAAATGATCCAAATCTCAGCCTAAGAGAGGCCAAATCTCAGCCCAAACCAAGCAGGATGGGACTGCAGAACCTAAAGCTGGAATGGGACAATGAACTCCAATGTGCAAATGGAGCAGAACTGATGACAGAGACAGACCCCGTGCCCGGTCGTGCATTTTGTGACCATTTTGGTTCATCTTGGGTGCAGCCCCTGGCTGGGCTCTTGTGCTGCCCAAGGTGCATCCACTGAGGACTTTTAATAAATCCCAACTTTATTCTTTAGCTCTGTCCAGTCTCTGTTCTAGGTCAGCCTTGACAAGGCATCACCCGCGGCTCCTGGAGCAACAGCTCCACCGTGTGAGAGCCGGGAGCCTCCAGGCACCGACAGCTCAGCTCCCACAGCCTCAGCTTACTCACTGTTTAATTACCATTGTCAGCCTTTTTTTTTTTTTTAACTTTAAAAATATTTTAAACAGCAAACCAACACACCCCCGGCACCACCACCGCCGCACGCTGATCCACAGGGCAGCTTCTCCTGGGTTCCCACAGGGGGACACACTGGTTATGGCAGGAGTGGAGAAAATTTTGTTAAATATTGCCCAAATTGCAGCCTGCTGCCCTGCATCTCCTCAGAGCCTGCAGTAGTTCTGCGTGGGCCCTGCTGCTGGCCTCAGCCCGTGTCTGACAGGTCGCTGTGGGACGCGGCCTCCCGCTGGCTCCCCTTCCTGATTCGGCCCAAACGACGAGGTCACCGACTTGTCATTTTTTTGGTTTGGCTTGTAATCTCTCCAATGGTTTAATAGTCCCACTGGAGTCTCCCTCTTGCCAAAACAGGCTGAACACAGCAAACCACAGAGCTGTGTTTTGTGTTTGCTCAAGCACTCTTACTCAGGGTCTGATCCCATCCTGCTGATCCCACCTCTCAGTGCCAAACCCAGCCAGGGATCACCCAGGGAGGTGAAAAACTGAGTGGCACCTCCAAAAAGCTTAGCAGGAGCTCGGGCACACCCCAGGGATGATATCTGTGGGATAAGCTGTGGCAAACCTCATCTTCAGGCTGATGAATGAAATCATGGTGTTGTTCTAGAGCTGTGTAAAAAGAAGGATCTCTGGGTTCACTCACAGGCTGTGCTTGGTGTTCTCCCCTCCATGGGGATTCTCTCTGACTTTGCTGCCCTGTAAAAAACAAACTTGCCTCATCTGGATACATCAGTCCTGGGTCAAGCTAGGATGTCATTATTTCCTGGGGTTTTTGGTACCTGCTGCCATTCCCCATTGCTCACTGCTCCTTTTCCCTCTCCACCCATCCCCGTGCTGCAGATTTTTTGCACGGAGGGGAGCACATTGATTTCCTTAGTGATCCCCTCAAGTGTTTGCTGCCCGTGCCTGCCCTCCCCTGATGAGATCTGATGGACAAACAGCCCTGCAGCCCCAGGAGGGCAGCGGTGTGTGTCGGAGCCGGCTGACCCTTAAAGGACACATCCCACCGCCTCTTCCCTCTCCCCAGAGAGGGCTCTGACTGCAGCGGATGCCGACCGTCCCACGAAAGCCCCAAACCCTGTGGGATCTGAGCTCTGCCAGAGGAAGCCCAAGTCTTTTGATGCCACCTTGTGGAAACCTCGCTGTCCTGCCGCCACCCGCGCCGGTGTCACCTCGGGAACGGCGTTGTGGGCTGCAGTGTTGGAACCCTGGGTGCTGAGAATTTCAGGCTTTCTGTGCTGCCGGGCACTGACCCCCAGGAGAGCTCTGCATTGACCTGAGTCCATGGAGAAGCTTCCAAAATGAAATGACAGAACTGGGATTGTGGGTGTGGGGTTTGAATAGAAGTGTTTGATATCACAGGGTGGGAAACTCAGAGTTTAAGGGTTTAGAATATAGTAATATATATAAAGCAAGATGGAGGTTTTAGGGCAGAGGCTGCTCCTTCTTCTTCACCTTCTTCTTCACTTTCTTCTTCACGGGTTTGGGTGGTTTTGTGCAATTGGACAGAAAAGTCCCCATTGCCTGCTGTGGGTGGTTGGTTATTGCGCTAAAAGTAAAAATAATTATTTAGGTGTCATTTCTTAATTGGAGTCCTTAATTTTAAGGAGTTTATCCTTAAAAGGCCTTGTAAAGAGAGAGATAGGGCTACATTTTTAGTTTGTAAGTGAAGTGCTGTGGTACTCAGGGTTTGTGAGACTGTAACAAAGACAAGAACTAATAAACATCTGAGTCTGAACAAGAAATTCCATCTCACACATTTAATCCCGACCCTGACAGAAAAGAAGTTACAGCTCCATTGGAGTGCAGGTGGCTGGGGAGTATTTTGGGGTGAGGCTGGGTGCAGCTGATCTCACTGAGGCTCAGGTATGCCCAGAAAAGCTGCTCTGGAGGGATGAGGATGCTCCCGTGGCAGGGCAGCCCAGGCGGTCTCCCGGCAGTTGGTGTCACTCGTGTTGTCACCACAGCAGTGGCAAGAGGTGACAGGAGGATCACGAGTCTTGTGTCACATCAAGTGATACAGCCAGGAGAAAACAGATCAGCTGTTGGGCATGGGAGTGCCTGCTCTGGCTTGTGCTCCATCCTCCTGTGGCAAGAGGAGCAGCAAGAAGAGCAGCTGCTCTCAAAGGGATGGAGAGAGCTGGAGCGAGCCTTGGACAAGCCTCAGGTGTGTAAACCCAAAAGTGCAGGGCATGTTCATGCCAGCTCAGCAGGCAGCCAGCCAGAAGGGTGAAAGCTCCTGCCCACTTGGCCTGGAACAGAAAATCCTCCGTGATTGCACTGCTGGCCAAGCTGCACTGGACAAGTCCTCTCCCAAGCAGAAGGGTAACCAGGTAATTCTTGTGTCTCCAGGTGTGTCCTTGGCACTTTAATACCTGGACAGGATCAAGTTCTTTATTAAATTGACTTACAAGTGTTTTGTGTTCATAAAAAAACACCCAGAAAAGAGGATCTGTGCATGCCCCATCCACTGCTGCTGTAAGGACTCCAGATGCATCCCTCCCAGGAGAGCAGGCTGCAGGCTGCAGGCTTATGGATTTATTGGAGGATATGCCAGAGGGAATTCCTTCCTCATGTTGAGTCTGGACAACAGCAAAGTCAAGAATTTTCCTCTGTTCTTTGTTCACCAGGCTCCTGCTTCACTGCCTCCAGCAGGAAAAGCTTTTGGCTAATCTGACAGATAAATTAGTGCCTGAGTGGCTCTTCTCTGAAAGACAGGCAGAGCCCTTCCCTGACATCACACAGCACCAGACATCCCATAGAATACACGATTTCCACAATCTGTGCCTTAAGTCTTTCTGAACATCTTCCTTTAAGCCTATATGCCCTGATTTCAGCCCCTATCAGTATCTTCTGATACCAAATCCAAACATCTTTATGTTGTTTTAATTTGGGAAGTGTGAGCAATGAACAAGTACCTTTAAAATCTGAAAATAAATAGAAAGATTATGTATCTTGGTGTGTTATTCTGCATTTAAATTTGGCTTTGTCTTATGCTGGTTCTAGATTGGCTGACAGCTTAGAAATCACAATAACTTCTAAAACAGCAAAAGCTGCAAATTAAATGACCCTAAATCAGGTACCCACATCAAATACAGTCAGTAGGATTTATATCCAAGTCATATTTCAGGATACTGGCACTTTCAAGGTGCTCTTGCAAACTTGTATTACCACCTGGGGTACTTCAAAAAAGTAAAATTCTCATAGGAGGTCAGCAGCAAAATAGTGTTTGTTTTCCAGAGGCACCACCACTGCTTTGGGAGGGGGGGTCCCAGGGATGTTGCTCTGCCATTTGCATGGTTTAAAAAGGGATTTATTGAGAAAATGAGGAAATATTTGCTGAAATGTGTCCTGTACTATAAAACTTCTGTTTGGATACCAATAAGTGTGAAATCCCAGGGAAGGAGTCATAACCAATGCCAAGGCAAAAGCTGTGAAAACGTGACCCTCTGACAAGCCAGGTTAGGAATTCTTTCCTAGCAGCAGTTTTCAGCTTGATATAAATGTTATCACTTGAACATTCCTTGGTTGTACCATTGGGATTGCCTGTGAAAAGGCATGGCATGATCTCATGTTTTCCTTTCCTTTAAAAACCTTTAGATTTGAACCACAAATGGTATTTTCTCTTGAAATCCAGCTCCTCTGCCCAAGAGGCCTCATAGATGGGCAGCAACACAACATTCCTTCCAGGTCTGAGGGAAATACATCTGCATTCATAAATTTAAACATCTGGCTCCACTACAAAGTAGGTCAGAGCTCATCTGTCAGAGAAGGATTTGTCAGAGATACAGGGAATTGTGTTTTGTCCCTCCTGTGGCATTTCTACAGCAGCAAAGTCAGAGCAGCTGTTCCCTCCATAGGTGCCAGGAGGTGGTGGCTGTGCCCCGAGGTGTAAATGTTCCCCTGCAGGGGAATTAAAGCATGTCTGATCCCTCCCTTGTGTGTCCTGCACAGGGGGAATGTGGCACGTTGGTCTGTGATGCCACACCAGCCCGCACCAGTCTGTCCCCAAGCCTTGGCAGGGCAGTGGGAACAAGAAAATGTGGGAGAAAGTCTGTGTTTCAGCCAGTGCTGTGGCTGCTGCTGGATGTTTGCAAATGTGCTCCATGGAAAGCTGGAGGTTTGGGTGGCACCAGGTATGACCATGGCCAGCTCTGTGCTGGCTGCCTCCGTGACCCCTCTCTCTTGAACCTGAGCACCATTCCAGCCTGGCAAAAAAGGCTTTCCAAAAACGTGTTTATCTACAGAAAGGGAC
The DNA here is from genome assembly GCA_013397155.1 of Irena cyanogastra. Lineage (NCBI taxonomy): Eukaryota > Metazoa > Chordata > Aves > Passeriformes > Irenidae > Irena > Irena cyanogastra. The sequence continues at coordinate 1,270,278 of VWZV01012663.1, read as the reverse complement.
GAGAACAGTTCCTTGAAACAACATCTGCTGGAAAGTCCCTCTGTCAGACTGCTCTGGCCTGGGTGTCACCTCCACGTCTCCTCGGTGTGGTCGCTGGCACCTGGTCAGCCCCGTGGCGCCAGCCTGGTCACATCCTGCCCCACCAGCGCCGGTTCTTCCCCTGCTGCCGGCACATCCCACCCTCCCCGAGGCACAGCCGAGGGTCTCCTGCCCAGAAAGTCACACAGGGAACGTTTCAGGCCGTGTTATGGGATGTCCCAGCCCCGCCGCAGGCAGCTCCAGCCCCGGTCCTGCCCTGCACATCCGCACCCTGCGCTGGGAACAGATCCCAGCAATCCTCCGGACACGTCCCGGCCTAAGGAAACGCCCGGAGCACAAGCTCCAGCCCGGAGCTAGCACAGCGGGGCCACCGCTGCCTCCCGGGCTTGCCAAAAGCGCCGCTAATTAAAATCCTTTGCCCGCTAATTAAAATCCTTTGCCCGCAGTCAGCAAAGGGCTCCCAGCGGGAGCTGCCTCGGGGGGAGATGAGAGCGCTGGGCTGAGCCCCCCGGGCCAGGGGCTGCTCACGGAACACCAGGGGAGCATCCCCGACACCCGCAGAGGTGTCCCCGCTGCCTGGCAGCCGCTTCCCTCTGGAGACATCCAGCCGGGGAAGGGCTGATCTCCGTCCCCTTCTGCGACAGCGACATCCCCGCGGGGGCCTGGCAGGTGAGGCTCATCCCGCTTTGCGTGCCCGGGCTGGAGCTGGGGCTGAGCTCGGGCAGGGTAGCAGGGGGTTGGCACGGCTCTGGAGTCGGAGCAAAGCGTGAGCCAGTGCTTTGGCCCCGGTTTCCTGCCGGAAAATCGGCAGGAAATAGCTCCAGTCCCGGCTTTCCAGAAATGGCTGTCCAGGTAAAACCGGAGCGACAGGGTGTGGAGGATCCCAGGATCTCGACAAAGAGTTAATGATGGAAGAGAAAATGGGGGATGTTTAAAGGGGTAGGGAAAGCCATGAGATGGAAGAGCCCAACAAAGACTAATTTTGTTTCTTTTTACGATTAAAAGGGGTGAAAAGCAAAGTGTGGAGCTGAGCCTGGGCATTACACCATCCATCTCACCCATACCACAAATAGGACAGGCTGCCAAGCCCATTTCCTACACAATCTCTCCTCTCTAATACTTCATCTGAATATTTTTCCAAGGATTCTGGCACTGCCTCCATGCTCCTCATCAGACCAGAGCCCCACTGTGCCTGCAGGAAGAGACAGAACCTTCACTGTTGCTTCCCCAGCCTCTGCAAACACGGCTGGCACAGGGCTCCTGGAATTGCTTCCTTTCTTTCCATTTAGTGAAATACCCTGGGAGGAGAGGCTGGCTCTGCCCTCAGGCCTGTCCTGGCTCTCTCTCTCTCTCTCCTGTGCAGGACAGAGCAGGCAAGACATGAAAAGTTCATGGAACATCCACAGGCACGTGTGGGTCTTGCTTAAGGATGGGAAGCAGCCATGGAGGGCATGTTTGGATCAGTGTCCATGGAGCCAGCATGCAGGGATGCCCTTCTAGGGGCTGAACCCCACAGTGGTGGGCTGGAAACCAGGGGAGGAAAAGATTAGAACAAAAAATGTAAGACTTCCAGAGATGGTCCTCTGCAGGTGTATGTTTGCAGGTCCAATGAGTGATGGCAGTCAATGCATTCCTACCCGGGGAAAAGGGAAAATTCGGGTCCCTGGGCTGGACATCTGCATGTGCACGTGTGCCCCAATGCCATGGAGTCCAGAGGGATGGCAGAGAAACCAGAGAATCAGATAAAGGAGGCTTTTTTGTCCTGAGGAAGGGCAGGGAAGGGTGTCTGTGAGCACACTGCCAGAGATGTCCTGCACTGTGTGTGATTTCCCTAGAGGAGGCTTTTTCTGAATGCAGAAGACCCAAATTTCCCCAGGTTAAAACATGAATGAAATGTTTCCCGTGGTTTTCTAACACTTGCTTTCACCCCAAGCAGCAAGGAGGCTACAAAAAATCAGCTCTGCCTGCAGAATCAAAAATCCAGAAAAAACCCCCACGCGTGCAGAAAGCTCAGATTTATTGCCAAGTTTTGATGCAAGAAGGACAGGACTCAGTGCCTGCGTAGTTTACATTTCTTCTGCTGAATCAAACTCAGGCTGGATGTGACCCCCAGGAGCCCCAGCCCTTGGGGACAGACCCACTGGGGAGCGCCAGCCCTGGGATGGGGCTCCCCTCCCTGTGCACAGTCCGAGGGTGGCTGCTCAGTGTGCACAGAGATGGGACCTGGAGCTGATGTCCACAGCACCCAGACTCCACCTCTCACACAGCCCTGCAGGCTTTGGCCTCAAACCGGTCAAAAATTGCCATGTTTTGGTTCCTTTCAGCCAACTGAGTGCTTTTAATTTTGATTTCTTCCCCTTCCCCCACCCCAAAGCTAAAAGATCCTGACAGCTTGGGCCATTGTGTCAGCTGACTTTTCCTTCCAAAAATAATACTATTTTTGATGCAAACTCCTCAGCCTGCTCTGTTTTAACTCTCTCCAGAGCCCTGTAAGTCTGTGTGTGCAGGGATGCCTGTGTGTCCTCTGGCATGCTTTTGCACATGGAAAGAAAGAACTTTTCCCTACCTGAACACTCGTTCCCGTTATTGAACCCCTTTGAAGTGGAGCAATAAAAAGTCCCCGTGCCCATGTGCAGAGTTCCAGACCAGCTCTTTAATGTCTCAGATGCGAATTTCACTGTGACTGTACCAGAATTGTGGAAGGCTGCTCCAGATTATTGCATTGGTCTCATGACTGAGTCGTTCTTCAAATAAATACCTACAGATCAGAGAGTGTCCTCATCCCATCCTCCAGCTCTGAGCATCTCCTTGCTGGGAGCTTCCTTGCCCCCTGGCACCTCACTATCAGAAAGAATGGAAAGAGGAACATAGAAGATCAGAAAAAGCATAAAATACATAAAAATCTGTGCCCTTGCACTGGAATAAATAATTTAACAAGGGAATCCAGGACATTTCTGGCAGCAAACGCAGTGTGTGCTGTGTTTATCTGTGATTCAGCAATAAAATACCCAGAGCCACCATGGCTCTTTGATGTGAGATATTGCAGTGCCTTTTCCACACTGCATTGTTTTTCCTCCCAGTGGGACAGAAAATAAAGCAAAAGCCGGAGGTGGAGGGATTATTGTAACCCTGCTGGCAGTACTGAGGGCAAAACCTCATTCCCACTGGGAATGTGCATTTACACTCACCTCTTTGCCCAAAAGCACCCATGCCCCCAAATGGGGGGCAGTGATAGACCTCAGTCACTGAGGTGTTCTCAGCCTGCAGAAGAAACATCTCCCTCCACTTCCCTCCTGGGGATGTGTCTCAGCTGGAGCCCCAAAACACCTTGAAAATCACTTCTGGGTGAGCAAAGATGCACAGAAACATCCATGTATGGGACAGTGGTGAGCATGGAAGAAACAGAGCCAGATTTGGGTGTATTTATCTTTGAAAGAAAAGCTTCTGGGGTTTTAGTGGCAGAGGCACTGACTGGCCCAGCCTGGTTTTCAAGACACCTCAAAGCACAGCCTGGCAACGAGGTGATGTGGACATGTGGGTAAGGCAGCTCCCAGGGCTGCTGTAGATCCTCTCTGTCACCTTGGGTACATCACTGGTGATCCCTGGAGTTCCTCAGAGAAGGGAAAACTCCTTTTTCCCCCACTTCCTTCACCCTGCTGCCAGCTCCTCTGTTACAGGAGCTGCCACATTCCTGCACCAGCCACGTTCCTGCTCTGAGCAAACACATTGCCCAAGGTTTGTCCCCTCCTGGGCCAGGCTGGGGTCTCCAGATGCTGGCCTGGTCCCATCCCAGCTGCACGAGAGCCCTTGCCCAGTCCAAACACAGACCTCTGCCCAGCCACATCCAGGAGAAAAGCAGAAAAACAAGCAGGGAGAATAAACATCCGGATGAGGGCTGAGGAGGGAAAGCAAAACACTGAGGGGAGCCAGGAATAATAAGAACCAAAAACAAATAGAAAAGAGCTAACGGGAGCAACAGATCTAAAAATAAAATGAAAGGACAGCAGCAGGGTGGAGGGGCTGGGATATTTTGGGGTCTGGCAAAGCATGTAGGGTTTGTGGGGCTCAGTTTTGCTGGGGTGGGGCTCAGTCCTGGGGCAGAGGCAGGTTCTCCTCTCACTGCCTTCTCTCCCTGATGTGGGGGAGGATGGAGGGTGTAGGCTGGGACTCCCAGGAGCTGTTTGGGTGGCAGGGATGACAGCAGGCTGCTCATCAAACCTGCCACATCTCCCCTGGGGGCAAAAGTGTTTGCTGCAGAGGCTGTCCCAGGAACAGATGTCCCACCCAAAACCCTCCTCAGCTCCCAGAAGTTGTTCATCCCTCCAACCTGCCTCTGTGCTGGCCCATGGTCTCTGTGAGGCAGGGGCCACATCTGCTCAAGGACTGGGGGATAAGATGTGTCTCCTGGACACCCCAAATCAATGATGTCCTTCTTTCCAGGAATTGAACCCTGGTTATCCCAGAACTGCCCCAAAATGGCTCTGCAAATCCTGTCAACCCAGAGCCATTCACTCGCTCCTACATTTATATCCGGAGGTGAAACCACTGAAAATCAAACCACTAAAAACTTATTTTTTGGTTCCCATTCCCTGAACCCCCCAGGCCCAGGTCATAAAAAATCAGTAGGGGGAAAAAGTTGGGGGTTTTTTTGTGGTTTTTTTTTTTTTCCCCAAAGAATTAGCTCTCAGAGAGAAGGTTGTGCAGGACAGACTCTGAGCTTGGCTGTCCCAGGTGGACAGGGAGCACAGGGTTCACAAACCCTCAGCAGTTTGGAGATAGCCAGGGACTATCAAAAGTGGGTCTGATTCTGCCCCTGGGAAGCCACAGCCAGGCAGGGACTGACCTCTGCTCTCCAAGCTGACCACGGGCTCCTCTGCAAAAGCAACTTCTTTCACATTTCAGATATTTGTTTTTCCTTTGTGGTTGCCCCCATTATTCCAGTTCTTAGGGCTGGGGACTTGCCCCCATGTTCTTTCTCTGCCACCAATGCTCTCCTCACCCTGGCACCTCCTCGAGGTGGCGTTTCCATGGTGGGACCCAGGAGCTGCAGGGAGGCTGGGAGCATGCTGAAATAAAAGAAAGCACTTTTGGCCCCTGACTTGCAGTTCCTTTCTCTCAAAAGCAAGATAGGCTGGGTTGAGGCACTGCTGCCACCAGACCCACCAGGTCAGACCTGTCCTTTCCTGTTCTTGGAAGCCCAAGGGCTGCAAGTCCACAGCCACCTCATGAAAACCAAGGGTGAATTTTAAAGATGAGGGAAAATAAAACCATGAAATTAAAAGAAATCAGTCTGGATGGAAAGCCAAGGAGGCCACGTGCCAGGAAAGTGAGCTGCCTGCCAGTTTGGCACGGAGTGAATGCTTGGCCTGTTGAGATGAAATGCTGGAGCTGGGCATGCTGAAGAGGCACTTAGCATCTTCAGGGGAAAAGGAGAGGCAGGGAAGAGGACAGGGATGAGGACCAGACAGAGCCTGAATGGCAGAGGAGCCCCAAACACACACTTGGGCATGAGGATGGGTGGGGGGAGGATTGAGGCATGTCCCCACCAGGGACCTGGCTGGTGTTTGTCAGCACAGCCCCACAAATGGCAATGGTGCAGCAGCTGTGGACAGGCTGCTGCTGAAACCAGAGCAAGGGACAGTCCCCAACAGGAGTGTTGAGGGCACGGGGCTGTGGAGCAGCAGGAAAAGGCTCCCAGCAACCCAGGGAGGACAGCAAGTGGACAAGGAAGAGAGAGATGCAGCCAAGAGCAGCATGTGATGCACCAGCCCTGAGAGTCAGAGGTTCAAAGGGCAGTGATGGCCCCAGACCTCTTTCCCTGTGCAGGAACAGGACCCCCAAACCACCACTGGGTGGGTGTCCACCTGGGACAGCCAAGCTCAGAGTCTGTCCTGCACAACCTTCCCTCTGCGAGCTAATTCCTTGGGGGAAAAAAAGAAAAAATATTTTTCCCCCCTACTGATTTTGTATGACCTGGGGGGTTCAGGAAATGGGAACCAGCAAACAAACAAACAAACAAACAGGTTTTTAGTGGTTTGATGGGGGTGCAGGTTGCACCCAGCAGGGCAGCAGAGGAGGTGGGGAGCCCATGCCCGACCCCGAGCTCTGGCAGCGGGCACGGGCTCTTCTCCAGCATCCCGTCTCTCCTGGCTCCTCTCCCTGCTCCTCTCCCAGGACCCGGCACAGCAGAGAGCAAACCAGCCGCTCTCCGTGGATCCAGCGCAGGGAGCCTGTGAAAGGAGCAGCCGCGGCCGAGTTTCCCCCTGTTTTTCCTTTCCCGGTTCATTTCGTCTGGGTCCAAGGGCAGGGTTCCGAACGCAGCCTCTCCCGGCGCGGCTCTCCGCGCTGCTCCCGGCAGGGCTGTAAGGAAACGCCGAGTCCCAGGCAGCCGGCACCTCCCGGGCTCGGAAAGCTGCACCCGGCCGATTCCTGGCTGGGTCCTGGGCTGGGATTGCAGGGACTGGTGGGAATGTGCTGCTACTTTGTGGCTGTGCTGAGAAAAAAAAAAAAATAAAAAAAATGGGATCATTTGAGTGTGAGTCTAATCTTTTAAAGATGAGGCTTTTCCTCCTAAAAGTCTGATGTGTTTCTGGACACCAAGGCTGGATGTGGTGAGCTTTTCCAGCATGGTGAGCAGTCCAACATTCCCATTTCTCCTAAAATCCCCAGCAGGCTCCTCCACTGGGCCCTGCACATCCCAGCTCTGGCCATGGCCTGCTGCAGCTGCTCCCTGCTCAGGGATCAGGCCCTGGCAGCCCTCCTTCCCAAAACCGGGATGCCTGTCAGGAATTCATGCACTTCGTGCACTAACCCACACAGGTAGAAGATGAAAAAGGCAAACATGGGCTCGGGGCTCTGTCCCAGATCTGCTGGCTCCTCTGGGCATTGCCTGCCCAGCTGCACAGCATCCCAGCTCAGGAGCTGACAGGACAAGTGAAGGGTAAACAGAGCTTTTCCATGGAAACGTTTGTTCAACAAAGAATTGCAAATTTTCATGGTGAGTATCTGGTTTCCTCCAAACTTAATTGTTGTTGTTTCTGAAAGCTGCCCAGCCGGTCTGGATCTGGCTTTCGTGAGCATTTTATTTCCCCTAATGCTTAATTTTCAGCAACTAGGATATGCCTGCTCCTTTTTTTTATTATTTTTAAAATATTTTTTCTTTTGTTTTTATTTTTTCTTTAAGTTTCTATCACTTTTTTCAACATGAATGGAGGCAATGGCAGCTCTTATGGGCTTTTCTGCAGAGCACAAACTCTCCTTCTCATTGAGAGGTTAGAGGTAATGATTATAGGATCACAGAAGGGTTTGGGTTGGAAGGGACCTTAAAGATCATCCAGTTCCAATCCCCTGCCATCACAGGTCACCTTCCACTATCCCAGGTTGCTCCAAGCCCCATCCAACCTGGCCCTGAACATTTCCAGGACTGGGACACCCACGGCTTCTGTGGGCAGCCTGGGACGGAGCCTCACCACCCTCACAGTAAAGAATTTCTTTCTAAAATCCAACCTGAACCTCCCCTCTTTTGATGGTGGGTGACCCAGGAAGGGCCACTTCGATTTTTAGGCTAAGAGCTTGAATTGGAGAGGTGGGACTGAGCAGCTGCTCCGAGCCACCCCCAAGGACACGGGGGAATTCCAGGCTTTTCACAGAGCCAGCAAGAAGTGGTGATAATTCGGGGTAAAGCTCCCGAAGGACACATTGAAGCACAGAAGGAAGGGAAAGATCACTTCCGACTATCCAGAAGGAGATGAGAGATAATTCCTGCGGGGTGCTGGCACAGCGGGATGTCCCTGTGCCCACGGAGCCCCGCGGGCTCATCTCGCCCCACGCTGTGACCCAGCGCTGCCTTTTCCCCGCTGGCGTTTTCTTGCTTAACTTCATTTCTTCAGGCACTGGGGAGGGAGAGGCTCGGCGTGTCCCCGGCGTGTCCCCGGCGTGTCGCTCGCAGGGATGTGCCCGGGCAGCCGGCGGTGACAGCAGGTGGCACTGCAGCCCCAGGAACGAGCCGCCGCTCCCACACTCCCATCCCTGCATCCACACACGCTCGCACTCCTGCATCCCCGCTTCTGCACTCCCACTCCCGCTCCCAGATCGGCGCAGAAGCCTCCCTGGCACGGCGCATCCCCCAGCGATCCCTCACCAGCCTTCTGGTTTCACCCAGCGCCGAGCAGTGGAATTTGGGATGTTATTTCTAAGCCCTGCCAGAGCAGGGTGCCCAGGGAAATCCTGTGCACGGGGAGGTTTTGGTGCAGGGGTAAGAGCTGGAGCAGAGAAGCCTCATCCTCACTCCGGCAGGGCTGGTTTTTGGGATGCAGGAGGCTGAACACGCCTGTTGCTGGTGCACAGGGAGAGCAGGAGGAGGGAAGCAGTCCACAAAATCAAGGTAACCTGGATAAAGTGCAATCACAAGCCACTGCAAACCTGGGGGATTTGGGCAAAGAACCCGATTTGCTTTAAAACCGTGAATGTGAGCACAGCATTTAAAGAAAACTCAACATCCTTCCATGAACTGTACTGATTTATGCCAGTAAATTTATACGCCTCTCCCCAGTTGTGCCTGCTAAGAATAAAACCAGGGATGCACCGTAGCCTCTGCTCCCATCCTATAACTCCTCTGTGAGTTCAGGCTTTATTTTTAGCCTGGCTTCCTCGGGGCTCTGTCTGATCTAATTTCTCCAGGGAGAAGATTTTTTTTTTTGCTATATGCCACCCTCCTGCTGGAAACCCCCATTCTCCCCAGCCCTGCTGACGGGCTTGACCATTGTAAGCAAATTGGAAAGATAAATGGGTCAAATTTGGGGAAAAAATTGGCAGCCAAATGGAGCAAGACCTAAAGGAGCATCGTGGGGTGAGACAGACAAGTGAGGCACAGACATTGGAGCAGCCAGTCAGCAGCTCTAGGAAAGGCAGGATTGCTGGGGGAAGAAGGAAAATGGGATATTTTCCCTCCTTCTTGCTGTGATTGGGCTGGTGTGCCGTTGCCAAGCCCTTGGTGACAGACTCCCAGGCAGTTTTCTGCGAGGGCTCAGCGCTGGTTGCTGGTGTTTGGTCCTGGGATGTTGTTTCTGGCCAGCAGTGGGTTGAGCTCATGTCTTGTAATTAGTGGGTGGGCTCGAGGAGACCGCTGCAGCTTCCGATCTCTCAGGGAAAGAGAGAAAATAAGCAGGATTAAGGAATTTCAGAAAATTACAGGCGTTTTCATCTCACATAAGCTTTGCCAGGAACACCAAGGCCTGGAGAAGGACGGGCACTGCAGGACATGCTACCCATGGGCAGGGACTTGGTTTCTCATCAGTCACCCAAAAAACTGAGTGTGTGTTTGTGTGTGTGTGTGTGTGTGTGTGTGTGCACATGCAGCCTTTCCTGGGCTGCCAGTGGCCCTGGGAACACGGCCCTTCTGCAAGATTAAAGGGTGATATGTAATACATCCCATCTGCAAGCACAGTTTTACACAGATTTCTCTTTTCTAGCAGGATTGCTGTAGCTGGAGGGACCTGAGGGATGAGGTGTCAGAGCAGGGGGAGCACTGGCTCTTACTCATTTTTAGCCAAGTCTGTCTGCTGAGGTGATAATACCACGTGTGCAGCTCCCCTCCCTGGCTCACATGGTTTTTCCTGCGGCAGGGAGAGACAGAAAGTCAGCCACAAATTCCCCTGGAAAACGCCAACTGTGAAGCTGCAGCAACTGAGCAGGAGTCATGGGAGTGAGCACTTGGAACTGCTTTTCAGCAGGATCTTTGCCCTTGGTGTAGGAACTTGGCAAGGGATTGGGAGCCTGACTCCCAGCCTGTCTCATACGTTTCTGCTGTATGTATTCACTCAGCAGCGTTTCAAACTTGTGAACAGTCAGTGTATGTTGCTAAACGCATAAAATAAACACAAATGCTCTTTCAGGTGCCCATGTGTTGTCCTGCTTCTGCTCTAGGGCACAGGATCCGAGCATCTCACTCTCATCTGAGCGAGAGGAGGTTCCATTTCCAGCATCACCAAGCAATCCCTTGCTGCCATTTTTCCCAAATAATTTTTTTTTTCCTTGAGAAAAGGACTGGCATTCAGAGCAGGTGGGATCTAATCAGCCGGGTCCTGAGGCGTATGTCCCACAACACGGCTTTTAGAACTACAATAGAGACAAAACCCGCCACTATCTATTTTTTTTAACTGCAAACAATTATCTAATCCCGCACATCTTGCTCCTGGGAATGGCTTATCGGGTGAGTTGTTCTACACAGTGGCTCTATCAGGTGCGTTTATCTCTCTATGTACATGTATATGTATAGGAGATGTTTATGTATCCTGTCTCCCACTCAGTGTAGACATTAATCATGTGCTGCTCCACCCAAAAAACCTTAAAAGTGGCAATGGCTGCTTCCACTGTCGCTCATGTGACTCTTATTTGAGGGTTTGTTGCACCAGAGCCGCCAGCTCCAAGTCCCCGGACCCCAAAAGAACCCAAGCTGTTCTCACTGAAAACCAACGAGGTTTGGATCAGAACCCATTGCTTTTTCTACGATTGCTCCAGGCAACAATTGTCACTCCATGGGGACACCTCGCCCCGGGGGTGCTGGCCTCTGCTGGCATCCCCGCCGTGCTGCACACATCCAGCAGCCACCTCCAAACCCGCCTAGAACCTCTCTCCCCCCTCTCCCTATTTCAGCTAAATAACCGTGCGATTATTTTTCCACATGAAAGTGCCCCGGTGTTCAGGTGGACAATCTGACTCCGGCTGAGCCGCCTGGAATCCCTGTGGTTTTGATTTTCAGCAGGGAACAATCTTATCAGCGCAGATTGTACACAGAGATAGGGAGCCCTCGGGTAGGGTTGCATAAGCACAGATTGCCTCGGCCGGGATGGGGCAGGCTCTGCTGCTCTATTTATTTGTTTTCCCCACCGCGGGTTTCAGGTTCTCCGGGTGACCATCATTTCAGTTCTCCTTCCCTGCTCATTGTTCGAGCCTTCCTCATGGATCACTGGGCAGGAGGTCCAACTTAAATCTGGCCTCAGCCCCCCTGCATGCTGCCTTGAGAGATTTCTTGCAAATCGGGGTTTTAGTTTTTCCCCATCTCACTATGGTCCTGCTCTGTTCGAGGATGGGATGGGACCCTGTTTGGGATGGATGTGATTTCCCCCTCCCTCGGCACACCCATTTTGGCCCCTTCCCCTCCTGCCAGCTCCTCTTTCAAATCTGGCAGCTGCGTGGGCACCTGGTCTCCGATTGCAGGGGCAGGATATACAGTTTCCGTGGAGGCCACCAGCGAATTGCTGTGGCTACGAAACCCTGGCAGAGGCGAGGGGTGAGGACAGAGAGGAGTCCTGAGCAAAGCCAAGCCCCTAAAACGTCATCTGGGGGAGCACAGGGGGTGCAGACCCGGATACAGGGCATCCAAGGACAGCACATCTGCAGTCCCACCCATGCCATAGATGCTCTGCTGCCAGGACAGTCCCCTCGTGTGCTGCCCAAGGGCACGGAGTGGCAGGGGCTGAATGCACCCATGAGACATCCGTGCTGGGTTTCTGGGAGGTTGCAGGGCATGGCACAAAAAATCACCATGCAAGTCAGGGTTTGTCCTTTAGAAATGTTTTAGGTTTGAAGTTAACCCTGCAGCTGCTGCAGAACCATTGTGGTGTCCACCTTGGACTGCCCTTTGTTGTGGGAACATGTTATGTCTCAGTCCTGTTCACAGATTCGGCTCCTTTTGCCTCTTTTCCTTCTGGTTTGGAGGATTTTAATGAATCCCCCTGTACTGGTGCCTTCAGATCAGGTAACATCACCTCTTTTTCTTATCTAGGGTAGATTAGCAAATTTGACACATCCACAAACCAGAAGGGACCAGTGTGATGAGCTGTGGACATTTGGTGTGCTGTGAGCCCGGATCAAGCCTGCTAAACCTGACCTCCCTGAAAGTCACCACCACGTAGGGGCTTGGTTCTCTCCATCCTAAAACTTCTCCTAGGCTTGAATTCAGCCCTGAGTGGGAGCAGACTGGAGTGGGCTGGTGGGGGTGACCAGCTGCTGACCATCCTCACCATGATCACAGGCTTTGGCCACAGCACTGTCCCCCACCACCCCCAAGTTCCTCTGGGGTGATGCGAGTCACACAGGCCAGCACAGAGCCCCAAAGTCCCCTTGCTAAGGGTCTCCTCCAGCCCAGCCCTGCCTGCTGGGAGTTCAGAGGCAGAGCAGAGGTGGGGGTCTCTGAGCAAGCCTCCTGCAGTTCCCCATCTTCAAGCCCTGCTTGCCTTTGCCCCCCTGAGGGCTTTTTGAACTCAGTCCAAGTCACCCTTGGGACCTGGAGGGCTCAGAAGCAGATCCTGCACACAAGGGTAACAGATACAGCTGGTGCAGCCCCAGGTGGCATCAGCCTCTTGGCCAGCTCGTTGCTCTGAGTGTGTCTGTCCACTTCACCAGTGTCTCCTGGGAATAGCACAGCTTCAGCATCCCCACATCCTTTCTCTGTGCTGTTCCCCCCAAGAAATAATCCCACCTTTGGCTTTTGGAGAAGATGCCTCAAGGGGCACTTCTGAAAATAGAAATTCATAGAATCACAGAAATACAGAATGGTCTGGGTTGGAAGGGACTTTAAAGACCATCCCATGGGCAGAGACACCCTCCACTTGACCAGGTTGCTCAGAGCCCCATCGAGCCTGGCCCTGAACACTTCCAGGGGTGGGGGAATCCCTCCAGGCTCAAGCTTCAGCCTCTCCCTCCCACAGGGCAGCAGTGATGTGTGTCCCAGCCTGAGCTGTCCCAGCAGCGTAGAACCACGTGCTTCCCCCACTGTTCACCCAGCAGAACTCACCGGGGTGGCTGGAACAGGACAGAGCATCCCCACCCCGGATCTGCTGAGAGGGGAACGTGCTGCAAACCCCCAGGGCTCCTGTTTGCCAGCAGGGCTGGAAGCCACCACAGCAGGGGACAGAACTGTCCCCTGCAATGAGCATTGCTGAGCCTGCACAGCATCCCCAGCTCCTGCTCCCTTTGGTGCTGCTCCTGCAGCAGAGCCCTGCGGGGAGGGCGGCTGCTGGCTCTGGAGACCCGAGGAGCCCCGGCAGGATTCCTGGTAGGATCTGAGGTTCCTTAGTGCCAGTGCCTCTGCCCAGCCTCGGGGGGCTCCCAGGAGGAGAACAGCAGTTTGTAAGCTGGAGCTCTCTCCCTCTTGAACTCTTTCTCTTTGTGTTTCCCTGCCAGCTCCAGGACATTAGGCGTAGGAAGATCTTAACTCCCTAAATACATCTCTGATTTGCTCTAGGATGATGCCGCCCTTCTGTTGAATGAAGCAGGCTGTGTCTGCCAGCATCCCTGGCACTGCCACAAAATCCTTCCTGTGCCCTCATGGACAGAGCTGCAGGTCCCTGGGACACCCACCACCTCACACAGGGCAGTGGGAGCAGGGGTGGGGGGACACAGGCTCCCTTTGGGGCTCAGGAGAAGCACCCTGATAGTTTGCAGATGTGATTTCATTTTTCAATTGTTTCTAATTTGCTTGGGCTTTTTTTTGTTTGGTGTGGGGTTTTTTTGTTGGGTTTTTTCAGTTCTAGAAAAGAGACAATTTCTTCAGGGAGTGTTAGCCACAAGCCTCATTTGGCATTGTTTTTTAGTCAATTGGTTTTGTCTCTTGTTATTAGGAATATTGTGTTACATAATGATAAGACTTACTATGGGGACTCTAAAGGGAGGCAGCGTGGGAGGGCAGAGCACCAGCCATCCTCCCCACCCCATCACCTGCCCTTGCTCTGACCTTCAGCAGCTCTGTCATCTCCCCAGGTCTCAGTTTCCCCTGCTGTAAAACAGGGCTGATCCGTGCTCCAGCTATTATCTTAAAAGCCTTTCCATCCTGAAGTCATAAAAAGAAGAGTTTTTCCCCTTTCTTCCATCCTGAGATGCAGGCATGAGGATTTCCCATACCTTTCTACCACAGCTGAAATTCATCTGAGTCTGAGCAGATACCAGAGAATCTCTATCCCTGCAGAACTGAGCTGTGGGTGAGAAGCTAAGACAGGGATGAGGAGGAGTCACTCTGCCCACAGAGGTATTTTCCAAAAGCACTGGACAAATGAAAACAGGAAACCGTAATTGAACTAAATCTGCCTCCTTAACCTCATTATTAGGATTGGGATTATATGCTTCGGAGAAAGTTCGACCTCTGTTTCAAACTTGAGGAGATGTGGATGAAGGCTGTAAACCACAGGGAGAGAGGGAATGTTCCTGCACTTGGTGACAAGTTCAGCTGGAAGGACAGACAGAGCGGCATGGGATGGGGTTCAGCCTGATGCCCTCCCTCCAGGCAGCATGAGGCTGCAGTTGGGGTGAGCACTAAAAATCCCTGGGGAGCCTGGTAATTTCCTCTCTCTGCCTGAAGATTAAAGCAAATTTTCCTTCATTTCCATATTTAAAACTGTGCCAACATCCAGCTGGGAAAGATGACAGTGTCTCGGGTTACTTTGTGCACTGCCCCCAAGCTCCTGCAGATCCGGCCTCTGCCACCTCTGCTCTCCCACACGGTCCCTGTGCCCTGAGAAAACCTGACAGCCTCAGCCCCAGCAGGAACAGCAAAATCCATCCTTGGGTTGCCACAGCCAGGGTGTGCAAGCTCTGTGCTCTGCTGCTGTTCGTGGCACGGGGCAGGTTACAACACTGCCCTGAAGGCTGCGTGTACAGAGACCAATCTCCAGCGGTGTCACCCTGCAGCAAGCTCTGCCTGGGGTGCAAAATTACTGACAGCAAAGCACACCGAGGGGGGCAGACAGAGATTTTCCACCTGTGCAGCATTCATGAGCTGCAGTCCGGAGGCAAGCAGGAGCAAGGGAGAAGCTCAGAGGTGAAGAGTTATCTCGGGGCGTGTGCTGTTTCTTTTACAGAGGCTGCAGATCCTGAAGCACTTCAGGAATAGTTAAACAATTGTTAAATAGTACTTTATCTTCAGGCTGGATAACAGCACAAGCAGCCACTGGCTGCCTACTGACAGGCAGCTCCATAAAAGCACCTACCCAGGAGAGAGGGGGCTGGAATGCCTTGGCCTGGTGTGGCAGTGCCACACACCTGGACTCACTCCAGTTGCTGACATTCCCAAACCCGTGTGCTTAAAATAAAACTCCGACTTTCTGGCTGTTCAGGCCTGGTTTGCAAAGACACAGAGCACAAATTTGCCACGTCTTGGCTCTGGCCTCCTGGAATTGCAGCTGGGGATGTGCAAGCTTTAGGGAGCCAGGCTTGGAAATGTTGGACTTAAATCCATGGGCTGAGCGAGCATCCACTCCTCACCAGCAGCTTCTGTGGAGGATTTGCCAGCACGTGGCCCAGGACTGTGGGGGCAGAGAGTGAGACTCTACCTGGCCCTCGGGGGAGCTGGTGGGGAGGGGAGTGGCAGGAGCTGGCAGCGGGACGGGGCAGAGCAGACGCGTGGTTTGGGGACAGGACAGCGCTGGCTCAGCGTGACCCAGGAAATTAAACGAGGACAGAGCAGGGAGCTGGCTTTCTCCTTGGGTGTTTGCTTTCATACACTGAATTTCCTGCCTGGGGAATCTAAGTGCACCCCAGAGCCCTCCCCAGGCTGTCCCAAAGGTGGAGGTGGGCCGGGGAGCAGCGGGCTGCCCGTCTGACTCTGGTGGAGGAAGAAGCGCTTACGGTAGGGGTGACCTTTCTAAATCCCTGCTTTGGACAGACATTTCCAATAAGTGCTGAAGAAAAGCCTGCCAGTTCCAGCTTTCTCAGCCTGCTCTCCATTTTCCTTCCATCCTCTCCAGGCTGAATTTAATCCGAGAAGGTTCCTTTGAGCTTTTGTGTGTTGCTGGGGGAGATGTGGGCGCACAAGGGATCGCGTTACAACTTTCATTTCCTGAAATGTTTGAGGGAACATCCAGGGTTTTATCCACACATCAGGCAAAGTTGAGGGTTCGGATTTCAGGTCTTGTCACTCAGCTGTCACCAAACAAATGAGCCTCTCAGAGCTGGAGACGAGAGAGCTACCTGCTATTCATGACCCCGAAAGCAGGTGATCACTCATGGGAAAAGCAGGTAGAANGGGGGGGCGAATTAACTCCTTCCTGCCGGTGGAAATACAAAGCAGAGCTTAGTGAGAAAGAGCCTCAGGCTGCCTCCCCCGGCTGGCTCTGCTGTGAAAAGCTTGCTGCGAGGTCAAGCCTAATCGAGGAGAGCTCAGCAACCTGTGCCTGGCTCAGCTCCAGGGCCTCCCTGCTCCTACCTGACGCCTGGCCAGGGAGTTAATTCCAGGGGGATGCCCTCAGCACCCTCCATCCCTCCTTTCCACCTCCCAGCTGTTGCCAGCCACGTCCCTCTCCCTTTTGGGGAAATGGAGAGCCCATGGCATCTTCCCCAACCTTCGACAATCAACCCTGTCCCTGCCTACACGCAGGAAGCGCCTTTGAGCTGTTTGCTTTGAAAATAACTCCTGGTTTGCGAGTCCTTGCTTGGCTCTCCCGCCGCGCAGGGCTGGAGCCCCGGGCAATATTTATCCTTCCTCTCCACTGAGCCCGTGATTCAGGAAAAACACGGAGCTGGAGCTTATCCACCCTCGAGGCGTAGAGCCCGCAGCTGCTGACCCTGAAAACATCCCGCATTTCCCCGGGGGTTCCCCTTTTCTGCCCGAGGGGACGGGAGCGGCTGCGCTGCACTGTGGCAGATCACGGGGAACGGGATGAGACCCCCGGGAATGGTGATGAGGGTCCCCGGACAGGGACGAGAGGGCGAGCCTGGACCGGAGGCACGGGCAGTCCCGTCCTGTCCCCTAAGGCCCCGGCGGGTCACGCAGTAGGACCTGCCTCCGGTCCCCCTGCCCAGCGGGGCAACCGAGGTCGGGGTCTCTGCACCGAGGGGGGTCCGTGCTCCCCCCACAACGCCGCCTCTTGCCCCGGCTCCTTCCGCGGCCGCAGAGGAGCGCAGGCAGCTGCGCGCCCCCCGCGCGGTTTGCGCGTCCGTGCGCGGGATTTGCGCTCTCCGCCCTCGCTCCCACGGAGCCCCGCGGTGTCCGGCCGGTGAGAGGTCCCTCGCTGCCCCGGCCAGGCCCCCCCGAAGCGTCGTGGGCGCAGGAAGCCCGGCGGGAGCTGGGCCGGCTCCTCCGAGGGGGCGGCCGGGGCCCGTCCGGAGGGAGGAGGGAAAGCATCCCAGTGCCCGGCCCGGGCCCGGCTCCCCCGCAGCCGGAGCCCAGGAGGGCGAGGGCCGGGCCCCGATCCGCTGCCCCGTCCGGCCGCGGGCGTGGGTTCCGCGAGGGGCTCCGGAGGCCGGCGGGGACCGAGCGGGAGGGACGCGCAGCGCTCCGGCCGGGCAGGACCCTCCTGCAGAGGGTGACATTTCTCCACGGCCCAAGACCCCGAGCACAAACACGGCAGCGACTTAAATAAACGCGCACTTAATGATGCAAAACGCCAACAGGGAGGACCGGCACCAGCGAGGCCCCGACGGGGCGGGCGGTGGGGCCAGGCGCTCCCTCCCGGCCGGGTGCCGGCTCCCTCGGGGCCACCGCAGGCTAAACGGGTCCTCTGTCCCCGTCCTTGCTCCCTTACTGAGTCACCGGCTTCCCTACAGCCCCGAACCTCCGCTGCAGCCCGTGGGGAGGGGGTGAGGGTGGCCAGAGGGGCACGGGCTTGCTCCTGCAAAGAAAAGCGCAGCCTGGGTGTTCTGCCATCAGCGTTGTTTAATTTAGACTGTTTAGGTACAATAGAAAATAAACCCGAAAGCACATGCGATTTTTGGTAACAAATACTCGAGACAGGCAGCGTCATCCGCGGGCTCTCTGCAAGCCGGAGGAGGGAGGCGGCGAGCGGGCACAGACGGGAGAAGGCAACCGGGAACTGGCGCGGCAGTTTAGGAGGAAATGGCCGTCGACTTTTATTATTACTATTATTATCCTAATTTTTAGCCACATCGATGCATTTCACCACCGAAGAGGAGAAAGGTGGGGGACGCGGATCCGCGGCAGCCCACTCAGTATCTGCCTCATATGGCTGCGGTCAGACACAGGCACTTGGTAAAACTCTAATACTGCAGCTTCTGATACTTTTTTTTTCACTCTTTTCTTTTTCTTTTCTTTTTTTTT
>VWZV01012663.1:1219188-1252173 GCA_013397155.1 Irena cyanogastra | reverse complement strand
TTCTTTTTTTTTTTTTTTTAATTTAAACTACATGGGAATCTTTTTGGTAAGCTAAATATGAAAAATGTAAACGTAACTCCCCCTCCCTCCTCCCACTCTGCCACAGGGCTCAGTACAGCGGTTCTCTCCCTCTGTCCCCATCCCAGCTCCTCGGGGACCGGGCCAGGCAGCAGCAGGGATGTGCCGGCCGACTCTGCCCCACCGCGGCGCTGGGATTTATTTGGGTGGAATCGGATCCAGCAAGGGTTGGGGGTTTTAGTTTCTTTTTTTTCTCCTCTTTTTCTTTTTCTTTTTTTTTTTTTTCTGCTTTTTTGGGTTTTTTTTGTAATTCCCATTGGGACCAACTCATTTGAGCTCGAAGGGCTGATGAGGGTTATTGCCACTCTCTGCGTTTGGCTAGGTGGAAAAAAAAAATTAAAAATCATGGTGATAGTGGGAGACGCTGAGGGGGAACTGGAGCAAGAGCCGATGTGGGATTGTGTGAAAAGACACGAGAGTCCCGTTAGGAATCAGCGAGTGACCTGTAAAACCGGGTGCTGTCCTCTATGTACAACCCAGAGCCTCTGTCCCCGAGCAGAACCTCCTCTCCCGATCCTCCGGCGGCCCGCCCAGGGCCTTTAGGATCCCAGATCCACCAGGCTGGACGTGAGGGGTCCCAGCAGCGAGTCCTGGAGCTGGTGGCCTTGGAGGCTGTGAGGGGTCTGGGATGCGGCTAAGCCGCTCAGGGAATAGCCGGAGCTCCTGGCGTGGCTGAGGTTCCCCTGCAAGAGCAGGACCGAGTTCTGATCCGGGCTTTGGGGAGGAGAAAACTCTTCCTCGGAGCTGGACATGAGGGGTTTGCTCCCATCCAGAGGCGAGAGTTGGTTCGGTTTGTTGGTGGCCGCGTTGTTGTTTTCCGTGTTCTCTCTGCGGAAAGGCAAAAAAATAATATATATATATATATTTATATATAATCCCACGACGGGGATGTTAGGGCAGGCATGAGGCAGCGGGGATGGGCATTGTGCTAATGCCCACCGTAAATCCTTCGCGTTTAGTTCCAGCGTGGGAGCAGATGCTTCTCAAGGGGGGAAAAATAATCCTGATAATTACATAACGGATCGTCCCTATTTCTCTTATCCCTTCTACAAATAAGTACACTGAACAACCCGGGAATTTAGGTGAGGAGAGAAAATTGGAGGGGGAAAAATTGGAGGAAGGGATTTTTGAAGTGGCGTTTTTTTCTTTCTTTTTAGTTAAAAATGAAAGTGCGGCCCGGGGACGAGCTGGGTGCGGGATTTTCTCCAGGAGGCTCGGTGGGGAGGTGGCCGAAGGAGATGCCCTCCGTGGGTCTCTGCCTCGCCGGGCCGAGCGGCCGCCTGGCACCGAGGCCACCGCGTCGCCTGCCGGGGTGGCCTCGGAGCGGGGCGGCGGCCCGGCCCGGCCAGCGCGTCCTCATCCCGGTCTCCCTCTGCTTCCCCCCGCCTCGCCATCCCGGAGCTGCATCTCTCTCCTCCGAGCTTCAGAGCTACCCTGCCCGACCCCAGGCAACACACGACCCGGCATCCCGACCGCTTCCCGGAGGCTCCGGCTCCGCATCGCTCCCGGTTTGCTCGGGAAGGCAGGCAGCAAACAAAGGCGGCGGAGCGGCCTGGAAGAGGACGATGGGGGCTCGTTGCTCCCCCAGGGCAGGTGAGGACGAGTGGATCTCGGGTGAAAAATCCATTTGGGTTTCTACGGAAGGGGAAAACGCAGCGCGGTTTACGGGGAAAAAAAAAAAAAAAAAAAAAAAAAAGGATTTGAAGGGAACCGTGTGTTTTCATCGCTCCTATCCCATCCGGCTCCGGGTACTCGCAGCGCTCCCGGAGCAGCTCCTGGGGTTCCCAAACGCGCCTCGCACGGTGGAGCAGGGAGAAAAGCGGGGAATGGAGTGTGGTACGTACCTCTCCTTCGCCTCCGCCGCTCGGTCCCGTTGCCTTCTGTTCTTGAACCAGTTGCTGACCTGGGTGGTGGTGAGACCGGTGGCTTCCGCCAACTCTCGCTTCTCCCGCGGGGACGGGTAGGGGTTGTGGGCGTACCATTCCCGCAGCACGCCCCGGGATTTCTCCTTGAAGCAGTAGCTGGTTTCCTCGCCGTCCCAGATGGTGCGGGGCAAAGGGAATTTTCGGCGGACGCGGTATTTGCCGACGGCGCCCAAGGGTCTGCCCCGCAGCTTCTCGGCTTCCACGTAGTGCGCCTTCAGCCAGAGCTGCTGCAGCTTGGGGTGGTTGTGCGGGGAGAACTGGTGGCTCTCCAGGATCTTGTAGAGCTCGCGGAAGTTGCCGCGGTGGAAGGCCACCACCGCCTTGGCCTTGAGGACGCTCTCGTTCTTGTGCAGGTGGTCGCAGGCCGGCAGCGACCAGAGGAACCGGCCCAGCCTCTCCAGGTTCCCCCCTTGCTGCAGCACCTCGCAGACGCAGGCGACCTGCTCCTGCGTGAAGCCAAACGACGGCAGCATCGACATGGCCGAGCGCGGCGGCGGCCGCAGGACGACGAGGAGGAGGACGAGGAGGAGGACGAGGAGGAGGAGGCGACGGGCACCCCGCGGGAGCGCGGCGGCGGAGGGGCGCGGGGTAGGCGCCCGCCGGGCCCGGGCCCGGTGCTGGTCCCGGTCCCGGTGCCGGCCCCAGAGCGGGGAGGCGCTGCGGCGGCCGAGGGCGGTGTGTCGGGCGAGCGGGGATGCTCGTCGCGGCGCCGGGGGGACTTTGTCCCCGCTCCGCCGCCGCCGCGCTTAAAGNCGGCCCCGGCGGCCGCGGGGGGAGCCCCGCCGCCCGCGCCCCCGGGCGCATCTCCGGGGAAGCCGCTGCCGGCGGGCTCTTGTCTTTCTGTCTTCCATCTTCTTTCCGCCCCAAAACTCCTGCCCCCCGCCCGCCCGCTCGCCGTCCCCTGCCAAGGCAGTCCGTATTTAATTACCTTAGAGCTGGGGATGAATAAATAATGCTTTCGTGAAGAGCTGAGTAACGCGCGGGGCCCGTGCGCCCCTTCCTGCCCCTCGCTCTGCCCCGTTCGCCGCGGGGGGGGCCCGGCGGGTCGGGGCAGCCCCGTGCAGACCGCGGGCAGCAGCGCTGCACCCACCGGCGGCGCTTTAATTAGCCTAATCCTCATTTGCACACCCCCGCTCAAAAGCAATTATTTAAAAAATTAGAAAACAATTAGGCTCCCTAAGCAAAGATAATCTATTGTCAGCAGGGAGGTGAGGACAATGCGGTGAGATAAGGGCAGGGAGCGGGGCGCTGGGGGTGTCTTTATGGCTGTATTTATCTTTGATTAGATAAGTCGAAGCCCGTATTTTAAGCACACTCCAGAACGCTTTGGATTCAGGAATGAGTTCGTTCCGCGGGTGCTAAGAGCCATCGCGGGGCTCTTTAAAACCTGTTTGTCCTCACTAAGACAGCCGGATTTATTTGACCTACCGAGTCGGATTTATTTGAGTTCCCTGCTCCAAGCGAAGAGGAGCCCGCTCCCGGCCGCGGCGCTCGGAGCCGGGGCTGGCGGCGCTGCCCTGCCCGCAGCCTCTGCCCGCGCCACGACGTGGGAAAGGCCGATCTTTTCCTAAATCCGGATTGTTGTTTTTCCCACGTACTTCGCGTCTCGGGGCTGTTTAAATTAAGCCCCTGCCACCCAGTCTGTACAGCGACTGTACTATGTCCGCTGGAGTCAGGGCGCTTCCATATCCCATGACCATGTGTCTGGTAATTTTCCCTTGCCATTTTATTTTAGTACTTATGATGTTGCAGATGAAGTCTTAAAGAGCTGCAATGTCCTCCCAGAAGGAATGTCTACTTGGAACAGATCCTTATTGACAAGGCAGCTGTGTGGGGACCGGAACGGAGCCTTAAACCCGGCTCTAAAATCAACTAATACCCTAAAGTCTGGAGCAAGTGCGCAGAATTATAAGACATGGGCTCGCCCGCGGCCGCGTCCTGGAGGAGCAGCGCCCTGCCCAGAATAGGGACGGGCTTCCCCATCCCTCATTTCTATTGTTATTCATTTTAAATTTTATTTTCTTCTTTCTAGTGATAGGCTTAGCTCGGGAAGACGGACCTGAGGGTTTGTAACTTTTGGATGAGGAGGAGACGAACGCAACGCGGGACTGGGGAAGCCCCTGTGCGTTGTAACGAGAGCGAGCTTCTCCTGCCCTCACAGTTCTCCTTTTTTTGTTGTTGTTCTCTTTTTCTTTCTTTTTTTTTTTTTTCCCTCCTGTAAAAGGCCGACCAAAACAAACACCGCTCTTGCTGGGAATAAGCAAATTATCCCGATGCGGCCGGCGGAAGAGCTGACCGACACGGGCGAGGGCTGAACAGAGGCTTCCTCGCGATTCTTGAGCGGGACTTTATTATTCCCTTTCATCAAAATTCACATAAGGAGGGGACAGACCCTCCGGGCTCTACCTAGGAGCTGCTGCAGGCAAGGACCGCTGAACATCAACGTTCGTTAAGGCTCCAGGGCCGGTTTTCCTAAAAATTGTGAACCTTTCATTTTGAACCACGGAAAGAGACAAATGCACTTCCAGAACACCCCATCCCATTTAGCCCTCGAAAAATTACAAAAGCGACAACAAAAAAGAGAGTTTCGAGCCGCTTAAAAAAATAAAAACATAAACAAGGAAGACGCAAATAAGCAAAAAGCCACCGAACAAGACAACGGCGCAGAGCTGCCGCCGGCCGCTCTCGGTGCTTCCTTTGCCGGCGGAGCAGGAGCAGCCCGGCAGCATCACCCGGCAGCATCACCCCGCTCCCCGCCCGGCCGGAGCTCCCGGGGCTGCCCCCGCCGCCGGGCCTGGCCCCTCCGCGCCCGCGGCCGAACGAGGGGGCCTCCGCTGCTCGCCCCCATTGCCCGGGCACCCATCGGCTCTGTTTGTGCGGGAAATTCATTTTTTCTCTTATTTATTCGATGTATTTATACAACGCAGGGCGGGGATGAAGATGGAGCCCACGCAACGCGCTGCGGGTTTTTCCTCGATTTCGCCAGAAAATCAAAACAAAGCAGAAAAAAAAAAGTAAACCAAAGGCATCGCCCATCTCCTCCCGAGCTTAGAAATAAAGCTCTTCCCCAATCAAAAGTAAAATCTGATATTTTTTTTTTCTGTAAGTGCTAGGGTTTAGAGGAAACAAATAGCGCAACAAAATAAAACCAGCAGCGGGTTTTTGGGAGCCGCTTCTCGTCGGGATGAGAACCGGGGCTGGAGGCTGGGAACCGGCGGGGCAGAAACACAACGCTGCCACTCGCCGAACGTTTCGAAGGCGAAATCCAAAACCGACCCATTAAGTCAATGAGGTTTGTGTTGTAGAGGCTCCTTTCCCATCCACTTGCTGTTCTGAAAAATAGATCGCATTTCGTTATCTCGAGTGAGGATCTGCAACGTGATACCGGATCCGCGCCGCCTTCCCCGCCGAATGCGAGGCGCAGGGAGACAGCCAGCTTCCCGGCTTATTCCCCAACAATAAAGGATTTGTATTTTCTTTCTCCCCCCCCTCTCCCCCCCCCTTTATTATTCTATTTTTTAATGAGGAAGAACAAACCCCTCTCCATATGCACCGCTCTTCTCTGGCAGGAGCCTCTGGCCCGGCTCGCCTGCAAACCGGTGCGACCTTTAATTACTTGTTAGTAAATTGCCCTCCCGACACCTGTAAAAACAAAGCCGGTGTCCGCGGGGCGGGGGCCGTGTCCCTGCCCGGGCCCCGCGCCCCGGGGGTGCCCGGTGAGGGGGTCCCCCCGCACCCAGCGGGGTCAGGCCGGCCCGGGGCTGCCGGAGGAGGGCCGGGCCGGGCCGGGATGCTGGGGCAGGATGAGGATGAGGGTAAGGCCTTCCCGATGCGGCCGATCCCCAGGGCACAAAGGGCTCTTTCTTCGCGCACTTACCGGGACATTTTTCAAAGGATTAGAGGTGCTCACGCGTTGTTTTCTTCTCTCCGAGGGCCGATATGTCTTTCTGTCTCTGTCCCCCCACCGTCACCCTTATTTCCTCCTGCTTTTGCCACGGGACCCCCAGATCCCGTCCCCCCCCTTTCCTAATGTACCTCCTGGATGCTGATTCTTTTAAGCTACGAAGAATTTCCTTTTGAGAGGTGAAACCCTCCAGCTCCTCCTGTTCAGAGGAAAGTGCTAGTGATGGTAATACGGGGTGACACTAAATAAACAGTTAAAGCAGGGCTGGAAAGATGGAGTTAATTATCCAGTGAGCTACATTTAAACCGAGACCAGGAGGGGCTGATTTGTTTTGGCGCAGGGAACTGAGAAGGAGACGAGCCACCGAGGTCTCCTTGCTCCTCTTTGGTGACTCTTTAACTTGTCCTTGCTGTTGCCAGCCCGGGGACCGGCTTCCTCTGGCCCGGGAGGGGGAGCCCCCCGTTGGAACCCCCGAACCGTGGCTCACCCGGCCCGTGGCCGCAGCTCTGGGAGTCTCTGTGCGAGCAGTGCATGGGAGCAGGAGATTTCAGGGGCTCCAAAGGCGACTTTTTCCATGTTTGTTTGCTTTTGTTTCCCAGAAGTTAGATAAATTCTCGTCCGTGCGGCTCGCCGGTGCCTGCGCTCTCAGGTAAGTCTGAATCCGAGCAGCAGCCCCGCGATGTGCTTTTGTTTTTTAAATTTTCCCTCCTGCTTCTTCCCTCTTTTCCTCTGTTTCTTCCTCCCTCGTTTTTTTCCCTTTCCTTTTTATTTTTTTCTTTGAGAAGTCTGATATTAATAATCCCCGTATGCCCCGCTTTCCGGGTCATTACGGTACTGCTGGTCTCTAATCAATCCTAATGCGATGGCAATTGGAGTCTCTGATGAATGCATCTCAGGTTTCTTGTAATGGCTCTACCACATTTTCCTGGACCTCCTTCTTTAACCTGAGATGCCAGGGGGACGTCTCCGTTCTCAGCTGCTGATTACTTCAAGATGTTTGGGCTGGTGTGGGGAGAGAGGGAGCGAGCGAGGCAGCCTGCCCCTGAATAATCTGGAACTGAATTGGATGAGCCGTTTCCTAAATCAAAGGACAACGGCGGGGTTTAACTCCTTTTCTGCACGGAAGCCTGCCGGCTCGCCTCGCAGCCGCCCCGGGCTGTGCTGCCTCTCCCCCGCGCGTTCGTGTCCGTGGCACGGCGCTCGGATACCCGAGCTGCGCAGCCCCCCCTCATCAGTTTGAGTCCCCCCACTCGAAGGGGGAGACCCCCAAGCCTCCATCCCCAGCTGCTCGCACCGCCCCAAAACCCCTCAGTGCCCCGGGGGTGGGATCCCCACGCCCAGGGGGGGAAGGGCTGGTGGGATCCCCCCGCAGGGACGCGCGGTGCTAGCGCTGCGATTCGCTTTTTCCCGACATTGTTTTTGTCCCTTTTCCCAACGTAATACCGTTAGCTGCAACTTCTGCCTCTTTCTTAATTTTTAAAAATTTTTAAAAATAGGATACTGCAGCAGGAATTAGGCTGCGGCCAAACCAGGCGCGGGGCTGCCGCGGGTTCGAGGGCTGCTCCTCTGCAGCCGGCAGGATGTTCCCTCGGGATGCGGCTCCTCCGTGGGAGAAAAACACGCCCCAGCCGCCCCTCTGCAGCCACTCCTGGGCGGCAGCTCGGTCTGTCCCAGCGCGACCCAACACGCGTGGGCAGCTTCGCCTGCGCCCCTGTGAGATGAGGGTGTGCTGAGGGCGAGGGGCAGAATAATATTTGGAACGAATAATTGAATCTCTCAGCGCCGGATGCGATGTAAAAATGAATCCCCGGCAGAAGAGCAGCGAAGGGTAAATCCAGCCCCTTCCCGCGGGGTCTGGCCCTGCGTGGGGAGGCAGCGGCACGGCCGCGGGTGGGTTGTTTGTAGGGAGGGGTGGCTGGGTCCCCGCTGCACCTCAGCGGTGCCGCATCTGCCAGGAATGAGTCACTCGCAGAAGCGAAACAAACCGCGGAGCCATCTCCGCGCCGTGCGCCCGGGGAGGCGGCTCCAGCCCGGCCGATCGCGCCGGGGCTGGACTGGCAGTGTGGGATGTCGGGGCCGGGCTGGGGGTGCGGGGTGCTGGGGCTGGACTGGGGGTGCGGGGTGCTGGGGCTGGACTGGGGGTGCGGGGCACCGCAGCCCCCGCCCGCACCCGCGCTGCGACACCCGCCCGTGTGTCACCCTGCCCGCGCCCCGTGCGCGCTCCCACCGACGCGCGCACACCCCAAAATCCACCCGTGGGCACTCCCCACCCGTGGGTGCGACACTCCCCCTCCCCCGAACGCACTCCCGCGGAGCTTCTCAGGTGGCACAGACACCCTGCCCGCGCTCCCGTGGGCACACACCGCTCACCTGGGGCGGAGCCCCGCGTGTGCTCACGCCGAGCCGTGTGAGCGCTCTGGGCACTGTGGGCACGCACCCACCCGGTTCCGCACCCCACCCGCATCCGTGACACCCGCCCACACTCGCAGGGACCGTCCCCACACATGTCTGGGGCAGGGAGTTCAAGGGTGGCGTGGGAGTGGGTCCCGTCTGTCCCTGCCTTAGTGATGGCAAGGACGGGGACGCTGGACACCAGGAAAACTGCAAAAAAACCCCCCTTATTTATAAAAGGAACAACAACAAAAAAAAAGGCAGCAAGGGTGAGGGTTGATTTTCCCCCAATACAATACATTATTGTAATGCCTTCCTTGCAATATGCTTGGAAAAAAAAAAAAAATTACGTTTTGTGTCCTCCCTGTTTCAAGGCAGGCACTTTGAGTGCTCTCCTCTCTGTGTGCCATCTCCCAGCACAAATCCTTCTCCCCACCTGGCCAACTCATGATCTGCACTGGGAGCAAGGTGCTGACTGGGGACTGCGAGGGTGGCAGCTGGGTTTGGGACAGGATTTACATCCCAGGCTCTGTTTGCCTGTATGCTTTGCATTCGAGTACTGAACAAATATTTCCATTGCTGGGGGACTGTGCCACTTTCAGCTGGGCCAAGGGAAGAAGCTCCATCACCCTTTTGGGTGGGTGTGAGTGCCTGTGATGGGTCAGTGGGCACCCACGTGTGGGAATCCGGGGCAGTGGGGTCCTGCCTTCAGCCATCAGCACCGGGGGGCCCATCCTGCACCCACCGTCCCGGTGGCTTTCCAAGCTGGCTGCAAGGAGGGGACCTTTCACCTCTCATTAGTGATGCCATCAGTGGCTTGGCAGAGCAGTGCCGAGGTCATGTTACATATGGCACACAGTCTGTTCAGCGCCGGCAACGCCAGCTTTGAAATTTTAGAGAGGGGAAAGGTCACCTTGCGTAAGCCGAGGTCTGCGGGTCCTCCGGTCTGTCTGCGCCCTGGGTGGGTCTCCATATGCCTCTGTTGTCGCCAGCCTCTCTCTGTCTGGCCCTGAGAGATGCTCAGCCCTTCTCTTCTCTCCCATCTCCTGAATTTGCAGGGAATACTTTCACACTTTCCTTTTCCCTTACAGAAATCCTCTCCCAGCGTTGTTTTTTTTTTCTCCTTTCTCTTCCTAGCACAAACCTGTCTCTAACATCTGATTATTTTTTCAAACAACATATAATGCAGCTTTCCAGGAGAAAATGAGTTGTCTCTGTTTATCAGCAGATCTCTCCAGACGGATAAGTTTACTCTTCTCAGACCTGGGTGTATAATTTCATAGACCTTCAAAAGTGTCGTGCTTCCATGGTGATTAAAACTCGCTCCTGAATCTTGCTGGGGCATTTCAGGTTTCATGCCACTGGAGCCTAGAAAAGCACATCTGTACAGCCATATATCTTTCATCTGAAGGGCCAAAAAAAAAAAACAAAACCCACCAAAAACAAACTCAATACATTTTGTATTTGGAAAAATATGACACATTGCAATAATTTAATTCACTACATTGAATTTCAGCAGGATCCTGTTAGAGTTTCATCTGGAATGATTCTGGAGGTGGTGACTGCAAGGGAGAAGTTACCAGTTTCCCACGTATCACAACTGACAGGTAAGTTCATGCCCCTCCTCAGCCCCGCTGCAGAATCTTATTTTGCACTTTGTTTTTTTAAATACGTGGGGCCTGATCCTTAAGCTCTTCGAGTAACTTGGCTGGGAGTCTCTGGCATGCAGCTGTTGCAGCGAGATCTTCAAAAGGACATTTGCTTCTTCACAGGTCATAACTAAGAAGGCTCTAAATGAAATAGATGCTTATCTTGAGAATTGGGGAGAAGCTGGAGCTGAACCAACATGCAGTGGATTTGGGATACACCTTTCTGTTTGCTCCAGTGAGGCATCCAAGCAGCCAAATTAAAGGGAGCTTGATGTAATTTCCTACAAATAGGGCTACTTGCATGGATTTTAATTTTTAAGTAGGAATATTCTGCCTTTCAAAGAGGGAATTTGGGAGCACACGTATGAAAATAAATTTTCAATTTTTCAGAAACTGAGATGGTGCAATCTATTTATGTTTTTTTTTCATAAACAACGTTTTCCTAGCACGGGGCTAAACTGTGCCCTTGGTTATTGAATGCAAATCTGCTGATTTAAATGGAGTTCATTGCAAGTGGGAACAGGACTTAGCCATCATTTTCCTCTGCTGTCTAATCACTGTAGTCTGAAGAAAAGCAACATATGTATAATGGTAGCTGAGATGCAGGAGGGGGTGGAAGCTTTCCACCAATGAGAACCACATTAAATAATTAATTCCCAATTGCCTTTCTACATTAGTGCTGTCGGCTATAAAAGCTGGTCAGCTTTGTAAGGCCCCAGGCAATGAAACATTTGGTGCATTGTCAGTCCAAAAGTGGAGGTAATAGATATCCAGGCTGGCTGGAAAAGTGCTGCTCTACACCCTGCCATTTACGTATTCCAGCTGCACAGCCTCATTCCTCATCCCTTCCTTTGCCTTACTGAAGTTTGACAGGACAGCATCTCTTCTGAGGTGGCTGCTGAAGAAGCCAGAAGTGTATTTATTCCATCAAAAAAGAGAGGAACTTAACGTCTGAGTCTAAAAATGTAGTGCACAGAGCTGGTCTCTCTTATCAGCAGACAAATCTGACGGGTGAATAAGGAAAAGACTGAAACTCCCCCTCCTTCTCCATTTGCCCCCCTTGCCCCATCTGCTGTCCCCCAAGCCCAGGCTGTCACCTCAGGTCACGATGGGATCTTTTGGGCTCCGTACGTGGTGCGCAAGAAAGGTCTTGCCAGGAGAAATGACTTCACAAAGCCTTTTGATGTGCGAGTCATCAGAGGCTGCTCCCTCACCTTCTGAGACAGAGATACCTGTGCGTGTGTGTATGAAGCTGAAGAAGAAAAGGAAGTGTTGGAATAAATTGCCTGGGGAGGTGGGAGATTCTCTGTTTAAAAACAGGTCTAGACAAACATCTGTCAGAAAATACCGGCGTCTATTTGATCTTGCCTTGGAGCTGGGGGAAAGACTGAATGCTGCTGTCAAGTCCTTTTCAGCCCTCAGAGAACACAGTTATACACACATATTTATATCTGCTCAGGTGTGTGTATAAATGTATGTATTTCCACACTTTTAGGGACAAGCTCTTGGCCCCTGTGATAATTTGTGTCTGTGAATCTTGTAGGTTAATTACACCCAGCTTTGTTCTCTCTTGGCTTCATCAAATTTGAGTTTCAGTTCTATTTTAGCATTCTTTGTGCCTTGAGTGGATCGGATCACAGTTTCTAATCCACTGACTGTGTTTTTCTCCCCTCCCCTTTTTCTCATGTTCAGGTGAAGTTCCTTCAATTCTGGGAGATTTCCAGCAATTCCACTGAACTCCCAAAGCACATCTGTGAATGCACGTGGGGTTGCACTTCTTGAGGTAAGGTCATGGTATTAAAAACTTACCTTTATCACCAGTTGTAATGGATGGGTGCTTGTGGAAGTTGTTAGGCTGAGCATGAGGATGGCATGAAAAATTTGGGGGTTTTAATGATTATTTTTGTAGACAATCACTTTCCAAAGCTTTCCTCAGCTTTAAAGACAACATGGTCATGGCTGTTGTTGGCACCCCTATAATTTCCTTCCAAGCATGCAGACCTCAATGGGATCACTGAGCTGCAGGATGCAGCTTTGAGGAGTGTGTTGGCAGCTCATGCATGTTTGTGCACAGAGTACTGGGAGACACCAAGGGCCAAGACTTGTGATCCTTCACACATCTTCCAATATTAATTACAAATACTTCCATTAAAATATATTTGAAAGGGAGTTTTAACACTGTGATGCTTCCCTAAAGATGGGATCCTGTGCAACTCAGCACTGGAGATAGAGGAGAGTGATAGAAAACTTATATTCCAGGGAGGTGAAAAAGGGTTTTGCAGGGCTGAAGTGGAGGAAACTCTGCAGCAATTCTTCTGTTGCTGCCCCCAGAGCACAATTACACCAGGCATTATCAGTATTCCCTTGACATCCTGGTGTGTGGAAGCAGGAGGTGCTGCAGCAAGTTGCAGAAATCAAGCACTACAATTTTGCAGCATAAATTGAACTCTTAATTTCTGGAGGCAAAAGCTGGGATGAGCCAGGCTGCAAAGGCTGATCTAGGATTTTAGCCTTCACGAGGTTTCAGAGGTGACTTGTCTTGCTTACCCACCTTATCCTCCCAGCTGATCTTTGTCCCCCCTGCAGCAGAACCCTGTGTAACCACACTTGTGATCTGCTGTCCTGGCTGAAGTCACCTGCTCCTGCAGAGTGCATTGGTGCAGCAGGCTGAACTCTGCAGTGACCAAGGGGGACGCATCATTACTTCTGCCAAGACCACAGAGAAGCAGAAACCTTTGTCCTGGGGACAGGCAGGGGCAGAAAGCCCTGACAGTGCCTGAGAACGAGCACCCAGAGCTCCTGAGCGTGTCCTTGGACAGGGTTTGAGGAGCAGCTGAGAGTTAAGTCCACATTTTGGACACACCTTCCTAGCAGAGCTGAGCTCTCCTGCGTGTTCATTCAAGGGCTGTGAGCTGCAGGGAGGAGAAGGTGAATTATGAACTCCTTGGGTGCAGAAAACCAGAGGGGCTCTTGCAGAGTGTGTTTTTTCCGAGCCGGTGATGGGTGTGGTGCAGGTTTTGACATCAGGACAAGGAACTCTTTGCAGGCCAACCTCAGGCAGAGCTTGGTCAGGAAAGGCAGGGTGACAGAGGGACGGTGACTGTCCCCTAGAGCCACACCCAAGAGGAAAGAGCTGTTTCGGGGGGGCAATGAGCACACAGAAGCTGGATGCCGGGACAAGGTCTCCAGCACACGGTGCTCTGCAGCAAGGGCCACAGAAATCACACTCATTTTACAAAGGAGCCCTGTGGAAGTACAAAGGGCTGAGATGGGCCGTTCCCCTTCTCTTATCTCACCTTTTTTATTTTAAACACCGCTTTTCATAGGGTCTGCCTGCAGAGGGTGGGGCAGGCAGGACACCAGAGGCAAAATTCCTGTCCAGCAGCGCCTGTTTGCCCTTCCCAAGTGACACATTTGCATGCACCGGAGGCATCGTGTCAGATGGTGTTTGGGGGTAAGGCAGAGGAGGAAGGGGGGGATCTTCCCCTCATTTTGTTTTGTACATTCCTTTTGCTGGTGAACCCTTACCACTGTGGCTGTGGTGGTTTTTCTGGTGCCTCTTGGGTTTGTTCTGCAGCCAGCACTTCTGATTCTGTCTGGCCACATATTGTATTTGGCTGGTTGTCTCTCTCACTCTGAAAATTCCTATTTTTTTTTTGGTTTAAATTTCTTTTTTCTCTGTGGCATTTTAAGATCTCACAACTGGCACCTTTACCAAGAGATTAAAGGTCTGTAAACAAACAGCTGTTTTACAGGCAAGCTTTAACACAGGCAGCAAGTAAGAACCTCTTGTAAAAGAGAATTTGGGGAAAATTTCTTGAGTGTGGGTAACACTTTTAAAATATTTCTTCCACAAGACAAAGGTATTACCAACAATTCCTGAGTTAACACTCAAGTAAACCACCAGGAATTATTCAGGTAATTAAAACTTCAAAACCATTTTAGGGGAAACTAGGAGAGAACGAAGCATTATTGACCTTGAAAAGTTTCTACAGTGATGAGAGAAAATCCAAGTACTTTTGGATGGGTGGTAGAGGCAGTTCAGCTGTAAGGAAGGAAAGAGAAGAGCCACAAATTTTTTATTCTAATAATTTGTTTCACACTCTAGTAGAAAACCCGTTGGAAATATATCCAGAGTTGTGCTGGAACTGTCTTGGCACTGTAGGTCTGGCCTTTTTGTTGAGGTTAGTGAAAGCACTTCAGGGCTTGGCCCTGGGAATTGGGGAGAGCTGGCTGGTGGGGATCATGCAGCCAACAGGCTCATTCAAGGAGCAGGGATCCCTTGGCAGGGAGACCACGGGTGGCTTTGTCCCACTGCGAACCTGTGTAAAAGCAGTTTAAACTCAAATCCCTTCCTTTTGGCAATCTAGAGGAGATCTGTTTCCCTTCATCACCTGAGAGTTTCCATGTTCTGTTCTCCATTAAAACCTTCAATCTGGTAAGTTCTGGGGAGCTTCTTTCCTGGCAGGGTGTCTTCCTATCCTGCATCCACCCTCTCCTGCCTGGCACGTGGCATGGAATGCCTTAGCAGGTGCTGGAAGAGAGCAAGGGCACAAGTCAGGAGTGACAGCAGCTCAGAGCCCTTCCCAAGGGCTGCCTTTGGCAAATTCCAGCCTGGCCCAAGGGCTCCTCAGCTCAAGGGAACACCGTGGCCCTGGCTCTGCATGGAGCTGGCGTGCTGTGGGACAGGCTGAGGCTGTGGAAGGTGCTCAGTTACAAGGACTCCAGGATGGTGGTGAAATGAAGCACAAGGGACAGAGCATGGAGGTGGATTAGCTAATTGATGCACAGCTTGATTAGGAAGTTGGAGCCAGCTCTGCTCTCCTCCTCTCCTTGTTCTGACCCCTCTCACCATGAGTGTGACATAGGGAGCCACTGGAGTCCACTACAGGAAAAGTAAATATTGTTGTTTCAAACAAAGAATGGTTCATTCTACAGCAGAACAGAGGGTGTGTTCTCGTTGAGAGGCCACATGGAGCTCTGGGGATTGTAGCCCACCCAGCTGCCACTGAGGCTGCTCCTTCTGGCAGGCACAAGCCCAGGTGCCAGGTGTGCCACCCTAAACCCACAGGTGACAAGGGGATGTGGGTGGGGCTGCTGTGAACACGTCAGTGGCTCCAGAGATGGTCCATCACCTCCTCCCTGTGAGCAGGTCCTTTGCTCATGCTGGGGCCAGTTTTGGGCCAGGTGCCCAGGGCAGGATGGAGTCACTGGTTGCCAGTGGAGCTGTGAGGGGCAGGATGCAGCTGGGGCAGGCAGAGAAGCCAGAGATGCTGGGGGAGAAGAGGGTACAAGCTCTGCCCTTCCCCACTGGAGCTGTGTGATCCTTTGTATAATCCCTTTAGCTTCGATGGCACCATGGTGATTTACAGCACTAATGCTTTGATCCAGAACATGATGGACCATGGGACACGAATTAAAATGTGAGAGATGACTGCAAAGCACAAGTTTCCATTTGTGGCCAGCTATTTTGTGAAGACGTGACTGCAACCAGGTGTGAAGATCTTGCAGATGAGGGAAAATCAAGCCAGTCCAAAGAGATTTGTTAGAATGTGAATGGGAGAATGGGAGCACAGCAGCGTAAGTGCTATTAATAGGATTTACACAGATTAGTAAACTAATCTGTGCATTTCAGATTGGATTTCATATTATGGAAAAGAAAATTAAGCCACATACCACACAGACTTTCCAGGCAGTGATTTGTGAGTGTGATCCATTTGCTGGTAGAAGTGGCTGCTCAGAGAAGTTGTGACAGCTCTGCTGGGTGGGTCAGTGACACCCACTGGAGCCCAGGAGGGGGGACAGTGCTGGAGCATGCAGGGCTGTGCTGGTGGATTTGGGAGGCAGACAATGAAAGGAGCAGTCTGTTTAAGGAATGGCTCTTAAAGTGCATTGCCAGGAGGTAAAGCAGGGTCCAGCCTTGGCTGCATCGCCACTGGTGAGGAGTTGTCCTCCTGACTCAACTGAAATGAGAGGCTGTGGCTGCCTCATCCATGGAAGTGTTCAAGGCCAGGTTGGATGGGGCTTGGAGCAACCTGGTCTGGTGGAAAGTGTCCCCACCTGGGGGATGAAATGAGACTTAAGGTCCTTTCCAACCCAAACTATTCCATGTTTCTGTGAAAAACAACTTTCCCTTCTCTGTACGTGGACTGAAGAGGAAGAGAATTGGTCAAAAGTTACTCAAGTGGGGAGGCAAAGGGCTCCCCAAAGGGGAGGGCAGAGTTCTGCTGCTGTGCCCTGCTCCTGGTACCAGTGTGCAGGAGGTGGGCAGGGGCAGGGAGGTGGGAGGCATTGGCACAGCTTAGGGAGAGATTGAACACCCAGGACAATTCTGAGCAGTCATCTGTTCAAGCTGAAAGTTTCATATATTATGTATATATAATATCAAATAATACATTTAGATTATATAAATACAATATATGTTAAGTATGAAAACATAACATATAATATATGTAAATATATATATTATACATTTAAATATATATTTTACATAAATGAATATGTTTGATCAGTAGGGTCTGGCCTCAGTATTTTAACTGTGCTATTCCAGCCTGGCTGTGCCTCTTGCCATGGAGGAGGGAATTGCTATTGCTGTTGTTGTACTGATGGGGAAATGTAAATCCAGGTATTTAGGACCCGGACTTTTGGTTCCAAGTGGTTACCATCAGCTAATCTTGGGATAGTTACAGTTCAAGCTGCCTCTGAGTAGGGCTTGAAAAATAAAGTATAACCCGTCTTTCTCTTTGTGCTTCCTGTTATTTTGCAAAAATACAAATATTCGGAACATTTAAGCACTCATTATAGTCATGACTGAAGGAAAACCACCATTAGCCTTTCAAATTTCTGTTTTAGGCCAAAGCTTTAAGAGGCAGCATGAGCTGAGCAGCCCAGTGATTTTTCTTCTTGCAACACCTTGTTGGGTTACAACAAATAAAAATCCCAAAATTGATTTGGTTTGTCTGGGAGAACAAACACTTGGGATTTTTCCTGGGCCAGGGATGAAGGTGGCAGCTAATAAAAGGCACTTCAAGAAGGTTTCTCTCCCTTTTCTGCCTCCTTTCCCACAGCCCTTGAAGGTTCCTCTGGTCCTTGCTATGGGTGACAACTGAGCTGAAAACCATTTGTTACAACTGGGGGCCATTTGCTTTGGGATGGTTGTGGATACACCAAAATGCAGTTTGTATGTAGACATGTACTGAGGTGTGGTGTGGAGCTGGGATCTCCAGTGACCTGCCATGGAACGGTCTGTGCTGCCAGGAGCAGGATGCTCTGGAAATCCTGCCTGTGTTACATACACATGTAGAATGAATTGGCTTGAATTCCTTCAAAACAGAACTGCTTCCACAGTGCTGATTTTAGGAAATGCATTTGTATGCTGGTTTTGGGGGGTTGTTTTTAGGTCAGTGAAATGTATCTCTAACTTCGGTTATACTGAGGTTTTTGGTTTTTTTAAAAATCAGCTATTAGCTTTACTGATTATACTGCAATAGTCTAGGAAATTAATTCAAGAACATAATTTTAAGTTTATGGAAATTTGGGCCCAGAGGCAGCTTTGACAAATATTCTCTTGAATTTATAGACCATTTATCAGTTTTATTTCTAGAGCAGAACCTATGTTATACCCTTGTTTATTTTCCTGAAGTGTCTTGTTGCCCAAAGTGCTATCAGACCCAAAGGCTTGGAGAGCATGAGGCAACATCAGATTTGAGATAAAATGCAGATAGATAGATGGATGTGATACACCCCAATTTATATGTATTCTGGCTTGGAGACCTTCAATGTCTCCAAATTTCTTTCTATATTTTAAAACCAGGAACTTAAGAATGAAGTTGAGCAGGAAGTTGTGGCTGTAACACCTTTGCCTACTTCCCCTCTCTCACCATCTACTAAATATTGCAAAGCCCATAAATTGTGAAAGCTGACAAATCAGAGTATTGCTTAAGTATAAGATTGAGACTTGGGGCCAGGAGATTTCAATCCTGCATTACCTGGAATATATCATTACTGACAGACTTGTTGGGATTCAATTTCTACAGGCTATAAAGTGGGATTCTCAAATTATGTCGTGCCAGCCTCGTTGCCTTTGAAGACATGATACTCTGCTTGGAAAGGGAAGAGCCATCAGATGTGACACAGCTTGGCATCCGCCAGCCTTTGGTGCTGTTCCATGCCCCAATGAACTGGGGAAATGTGATCTGGGCAAAGCCTCTGCAGGGTGGGTGGGAAATTGTTCTGAAACAGTGATTGTCTGGTGGTTCCAGGTCAAAATGCCACCATCTCTTGATCAAAGTGATCTCTTGGTCAAGTGTTTCTGCTCTGCACGGCTTTAGGCTGCGTTTGCAGGGACGTCTTGGGTGTTGGAAAGATCAAACACAGATGAACTGCTTATCAAGTACAGATGAACTGATGATTCAGCACAAGTTTCACAGGTTCAGACCTGGATCCTGAAACATGGGATCTTGTGGTGCCTGTGCTGGGAGTAGAGCTTGCAGGACAGGAGGCACCTCCTTCACTGGATGTGGCTCTGGTAAAACCTAAGCAGGAATGTTGTCTAGTTTTGGGCTTAGGTATAGCTCTCCTACTGCTTTCCAGTGTTACAAGTATGTTCAAAACAGCTGCTTATTTCACATTCTTTTATTATGGCTTCTAAAAAGACCCTAATAATTGAGAAAAGTTAAGAGATGAACAGAAACAGGCTCTACCCTGTACTTTAATCTGCGGATCTGGTCCTCCAGGCCACCACCAAAGGACTATTCCTCATTTGTCATGAGCATCAGTCACCTGAAACAAGACTTGCTTTTGTTACCCAAACTGATCCAAAACGTAAGTGAAAAAGATTCAGATCTTGGTGAAGAAATCTGGAAGGAACAGGAGCACTTCTCACCACGTACAGGGGAGCAATGCTTCCTCCCATTACTGGGTAACAAACACAAACCCTGAGCGACTGCTCAAGTGGTTTCATTTGCTGGGCCTGACTTTTCCAAAGGAATGGGATGAAGCTTTCCTGGCTTGAGGCTCAGGTTAACTCTGCCTTTGGTTTGCACAAGAAAAAAAACCACAATAGCTACAAGAAACAGGCCAGAAGGGGTTTACTGAGACCTGCTGAGCACAGCAGGAGGTGCCAAATGTCCTCCTGGCACCTCTGTACTGGGCCAGCGAACTGTTCTGCAGCCCTGGAGGGCTGGCTGGTGCTGTGGGAGCTCTGTCCTGGGCCCAGGCATCCTGCAGCACTGCTGGTCAGTGCAAGGTGGCTGTGCCTGGAATGTGCAGCATGCCCTGTGCCCTGGGAGCACTTCCAGGCCCTCCCTGATAAAGGCAGACCTCGAAATAGGCTGCTATCAGCAGCCTGCTGCCAGGTACTGCTGGTTTTGGAAGTCCTGGGTCCCACCTCGTATCAAGAGGTCTGCAGGGCTGAGGGGAAGATGGCAAATGAGAGCAGCCCCTAAATACCTCCCTTGGAATTTATCTGGTACATCCTGAGGAGGTCACAAGCAAAAAAAAAAAAAACAAAAAAACATGGGGAAGATGCCACAGGGGCTCAGCTGAAGCCCCTCAGTGCTGACTGGCCTGGAGGCTGAGCCTGCTGTGGTCTTGCACCCAGTCCTTGTCCTCGTGGGCAGATGTGTAAAAGAGAGTCTTACTTTTCTGGTCTGGAGTTCGTTGCTTTCTTGCAAAGCTGCGGGACACCAAACCCTGAGGGTGATGTAAGGAGTAAAAACACCTCAGTGCTCTGAGGCTCTGGGAAGAACATCACTGCATTAGTAAGGAAAAGGAGGATAAATGCTGTAGCAGCCCTCAGAAGCTGATGTGACTCCCCACACAGGGGTGTGATGTGCCTGAATCCTTCCCCATGCAGGTGGTGTCGCTTTCCTAGAGCTTGCAGCTCTGTTTCTTACTGATTCTCTTTGAGTCTCCTTCTCCTCCAAGAGCAGCACCTGCTGCCTCTGCTGCTCTTCTGCCACAGGCTCTCAGCAAGGGGACAACACCTTTAGAAGCAGCAGCTCAGAAATCTGAACCTGTCTGTGGTGGAGTTTTGGGACTGGGCTCTAATATACGCTGTCTGCAAGAGGGAGAAGAGGCTGCACCTCTTGCACAACTTCATAGTGGACCTTAAAATAAAGATACTATTTTTTAGTCTTAATCTGGTCAGTGCTCACTTCCACCTGCATGCATACAGCACAACAGATAATGTTTTTTAATACAGACAACTTGTGTATCTGTATGTGCATTGTAAATGTGCTTGGGATGGTATTGAGTGCTGCCTTTCAGAACTGCCTTCTGGTCCCCATGCCTGCCTTGGTTTGATTAAGCAGCAGTAAAAAACAAAATCCCAGCATCTCCCTAGGACATGAGTAACATCCAAATTGTCATTTGTTCTCAATGTATCCTTTAAAGCAGCCACTGACTTAGGACATGCAGGAGCATGCACAGCTCAGGCTCTGGACTAACCCACCCTCATTCCCCTGAGCATTTCTCCCCCTCAGCTCCTTGGACTTGGTGGGAGATGAGTCAAACCTTTCTCAGATTGCCTTGATCTGGAAGAGGGTGGCTTTGGAGTCCCGCAGTCACAAGCAAAGGATCACCCTGAGCTAATGATCCAGGCAGGAGCAGCTTTTTGGAGGCTGGGTGCTTGGAGGCTCAGGGACGCTGCTCCAGGGCCAGTCTGGTTATCAACAGGGCTACTGGGCAGCCTGAGAAGGTGGCTGTGAGCACAACAAACAAACGAAAGGAGCGAGCTCCGCTTTGGTGCCAGCAGCAAGTGCTCCTGCTGCTGTCAAGGCACGCTGCCTCCGAGCGGGACCGGGCTCCCGAGGAGGCGCCGTGAGCCAGAGGGCAAAGCAACAGGGGGAGGCAGAGACCTGGCTTTGCAACCTGCCTGTGCCACCCACTGCCTGCATCCCCGGGCACATCCCCTCCCTCCTCATCTCCTCCCGGGCTGCCTTTATTCCTGCGCTGCCTCAGGGGAGGGGCTGCGTTTGCAGCTGCGGGCGGTGCAAGGAAACCGCGGACGCCGAGCTCGCTGCCCGGCAGCGTGCGGAGCGGGAAAGGAAAGGATGCGCTGTAACGTTCTGGGAGTCCTCTCCTAACGTAAGGTCTATCACAAAGCACTTTGGCTGCCACAACAAAGCTTATCGATCAGCCTCAAGTGTTCCAAACTGTGTCTTACTGCCCGAGAAGTAGCAGGATGGAGAATTAAAGCACTTACACGGGAGAATATGGTACATGAGTTATTGAGTAACCATCAGCACTGCTCCAGGGCTGCTCCGTTCCTCTGGACTGCATGCAACTTCTGAACATTTTATCTCTTTCCCTCAGCTTTTGCAGGCATGTGCCAGCTTCTGTAGCATATAAACTAGGTGCTATTTTTATTGAATCTGGCTTTAACGCTGTAGATTTTTTTCACACGTGTGTTGGTTTTTATTGTTGGTCTCATTCCTGAACTTTCTGGCACCTCTAAGTGTGAAATCGGTTATGTGCACGTTGCTTGGCAGATGAATTCCTATTTCTGGGAATCATTTTCCTGCTAAAATGTATTTTTATATTAAAAATGTGATCTGTATCCATATACTGGCCTAAGACTCCAGCCCAGAGATTTCTGCAGGCAGAGATCACCACGACAGGAGATGCAGCCTGGAAGGAGACCTCTGCTTTCCAAGCTGTGAGTATTCATATTAAAATCATGTTTTACTGACCCAACCTCTGCCTCTTGGAGCAGCAAAATCCCCTTCTGATCTGGCACCAGGGAAAAATCAAGACAAATATAGAGGATAGTAAGTGCTGTCTTCCAGCATCGTCTCCTTTCCCAGCTTGTCTCTCTGCTAGATCAAGAGAAACCACCCAGCTCCCCGAGCCTTCCTACTATCAGCTCCATCCCAGCTACTGCCTTGGCAGCTCCCCTCCTCCCTCCAGCATCCCCAGGCCCTGTGTGAAAGGCAGGGGCTCAGGGAGCCAGCTGCCCACCCTTCCAAAGGTGCTGTCCCCCCTTTCTCCATCTGTGCACAGGCTGCCGGGGAAGAAGGAACCGTGGCTGTGTGTGGTTTTCTCGCCCAGGGTGACCTGGAACACATCTGCGAAGCGCTCCGAAGTAGCAGGAATGCGCTCCGTTAGGACATGATTCATCCTGCATACCGCATGGGTGGCTGCTCGGGGAGAATTTGGACATTTGCATACGCTGCCGAGACCTTCCGCTTCTCGCTTGCTCTCAAACCCCTGCACTGCATCCAGAGCGTGGGGGCTGCACAGCCGGGAATCCCTTCCCGGGGGATTGCCCGGAGCCAGCCCGGCAGCGGTGGTCCTGGAGCTCCTGCCCTGCCTGCATCGTGAGGCACAAACGGTGTGAAGAAGCTGCTCCCAGCCAGGTTGAAGGATGGCTTTGTATCCTCAGCTCCCGCTGCAAGCAAAGCTGGGGCAGAGCTGCTGCCCGGGGATCAATTTGGAATTTGGTATCTGCAGGAAGAAAAACACCATCACGGTAAAAACCAAGGCACGGCAGAGGGAAGCGCCGCGAACGGGGCTGAGCCAGGCGCCCGCTTCTGGGAAGGAAACAGGAATTGGGCAACGAGGCAATTGGCTCCACTTAGGGCTGCTCCGGGTAACTGGATTTACTTCGGCAGCCGCAAAAGTCGGATCAGCCCCAAGCAGAGAGGGAGATGCTCCCCGGGCTGGCAGTGACTCCCTGCGCTCTGCCAGCGGAGCTGCGAGGAGAGAGCGGGACGCGGCTGCGATGAACGGGAAAGGTGAGGAATGGTGAAACACACCAAGGTAATGTCTTAGTGAGTAAGAAAATAACGAATTTCATGTTTTTAACTGTATCTATTAAAAACAAACAAACAAAAAAATCTCCCAGACCTCACCTTGCTTCCTACGACCTAAACACAGTTTAAGGGGATGGAAGGGTGTTTTCCTGCTGGCATGTGCAGGCTGTTAATTATCTCTGATGTAGATATGGCTTCAGCGAGGGAAATTATTTCACCTGCACAGATCAGTCTGTTTGGATTTACTGTCATTCATTTTGGCATCAAAATTGCAACCAGGCAATCCTGGTACTTGGAACGCAGATCTGAAGTAATATGGTAATGTGTTTAAATCCTTTAATATCAGGAGAACATAACATTTCAAGCTGTTCTCAAAAGGCTGCCAAAACCAAGCCTGACACTATGTGAAACATTTTAAAGAAAAATTTCAACAAACAGGGATTTAGCAAATAGGAGCACACCTACTCAAAAAAAGCCCCTGACATAGAAAGCATGCCAAAGTCATGGGAACCACAAGTAAATACTGACTAGTCCTAACTAGCAGGTGGAAATAGATTTTAATAGTATCTAACTAATTATGGTATAAACTCGGTTTGAGACACAAATAGGTTCAATATGAGGAGCAAGATTTATGTTTTTTTAATTTAGTATTTTAGAATTCCGACAAAACCCCGTCAAGTCAACAGAAAGTCTCATTCTTGCTTAAATAGGGATCAGATCAAATCCCTGGCAAGCACAGGCATTCCTAGTTGCCATCACCTTTCATGATGAGTCATTAGAAGCCAAGTTTCTACTTCAGATTGCTTTTCCAACTCAAAATTCAAAGCCCTCGCATGACATCCAAACAGAAATATTTACACAAGATGTGTATAAATATAAAGTTTATTCAGTATAGTGTTTAGAAAAATAAGTTCACATCATCTCAGAATACAAATAAAACACTTAATTGTCCAGGCACAAACCCCTATTACAGTACAACAAACATACATACTTTAGATCTCTTTGGTTGGGTAATTAAGCACAGATATGTTTGATGATACACTCTGGGGCAGCATCACCTAACAGTGCAGTAAAGTCTTCTTGATTATTCCCTCCTCTAACGCATACATTCCACTTAAATTTAATATTTGTTGTAAGGCACAATAAAACCCATACTGGAGAAATAACCGGTTAGTTCTGGACAAACAGTACATGCAGCAAAACAACAAACATCCTCTGAATGTGAATCCTGAAAGCCAGAAGATTCACCCCCTCCTTGAGTTCAGAAATTTAAGAAGCAAGTTTTAAATTATATGAAACATACAACTAAGGTATAAAATATCCTTCAAGATAATAACTGCTAGGAGATACAGGAAGACTTCAGGCATCCTTGCTTTTAAAAATACCATTATTTTTGTTTTCAGGATTATAAAATTACTATTTTGTTGATGGTTTGACATTCTTCTCGACCACAAGCACTGGGCAGTTCACGTCCCCAGAGCC
Source organism: Irena cyanogastra (assembly GCA_013397155.1). NCBI lineage: Eukaryota > Metazoa > Chordata > Aves > Passeriformes > Irenidae > Irena > Irena cyanogastra. The sequence continues at coordinate 1,227,989 of VWZV01012663.1, read as the reverse complement.
CTGCACACATATTTCACATGATACTGGAGGGGTGCACCCTCTTGTTCACCTGCCCTTGCTAAGAAAAGTGCACAGACACTGGAAATCTGTACATGAAAAGCTCCTGTGCACACAGGGCCAAATTCCACCCTGATTTACTTAACTGAAAATCATTACTGAGGTGATTTTGCACGATTTGAAGTCGGAACCTGTCCATTATTGTCATCAGTCTCAGACTGAGAGCAGTAACAACAGTTCCAGCCTCACTTCTGGGTGAAGTCACTTTCTGAATGAGTCTTCCTGAATCCACAGGTAGGGAAAAGCAGTAAATGGGAAGAGGTATATGCTTAGACAGACTGTGACTGCTTGGTTCTACCCCAGTGTCAGCCTTGTGCTGCCACTGTGTACTGGGCCAAATCTGTGCCTGACCTAACACCAGTGAAATGAATGGACCATATTCCCAGCTGGCATGAAAGGACATTAAAGTCCATGGAAACGTGCTAGTTTAGCCCAGCTGAGGACCTGGCCAATAGATGTCTGTGATTTACTTTGCTGAAATGTCCTTGCAGGTAAGACCATAGGGATAATGCTGCAAATAGTCCACACAGAACATTCAATTCATCGTGTTCCTGGTTTTCTGCAAAACTCTGGGTGAAACAGAGGCAGCTTTAATCAAAAGTAGTAAAGAAGAGAGGGGTTGTTAACATCATGCTTTGTAAGAATTTCCTTGAACTTTAAAAATATTTTTCAGAGCTAAGTCTGGGACTAGTAAAGCAGTAGAATTTGGCAATGTTTTCTGTAAGATTTCCAGTGGACTTAGAAGTTACAAACATATGTGAAGTTGAAATGATCCTTTATTCTCATCCATAACAGAGAGGGAAGGAAGAGAAGGAATGTGTATGCCAGGTAGACATACCTTCCATTTAAACAACAGAATGTGATAATAAGGGCTGTCTGTGGGGCTTGGACACTCACTGCCTCCCCATGTGTGGAAGACCAGGATCCAAATCCCCTAAACACCACGTAAAAATCCTTGGTTTGGGAATCAGTGGAGCAATGCCTTATTTACAGCAGCCAAAGATATGGCCCTGGACACTTTTTGGGGCTTTGAGTACTGTCTATTGAGAGCAGTGAGCCTGCCTGCCTGAGGGCCACAAAATAAAAACTTACTCTAGTAAGGAATAAAACTACTTATTTAAATTTCTATTTTAAACACATTGTACCGTGCAATGAGTCTTTATATTGTGCATATGTACCTGCAGAAAACATGAGGTTATAACTACGTTATCTGGAGGGAACGACACTTATTTTCAATGGGAGAAAGAAAGAAGGAGTAAAAGATAATAAGAAGTTACTCGATATCTGGAAGACTAGAATAGATTAATCTCACTTTGCCCCAAAACACTGCTTTTATGTACACCCTCCACTCCCACTGAAGGGTGGGAGGTCTCCTATTAGAAGTACTAGACACTCCAAGAAACGTGCCACTGTAACAACATACACAGTTTTTCTCATCAACTGTGCTGCAAAGCCGTGGAATTCAGAGCCTCAGTAACACAACGAATGCAAAGAAGGAAAAATTAAAAATAAAGTAACAGGTACTGTTGTAACACCACAGTCTCTTCAGTTATGAGAGATGATCACACCAACAACTGCTCTGAAATATTCCCTAGCTTGCCTCCAAATATAGTCTGAGCTTCACAGACCAAATGTTAATCCACCACCAACTCCTTCAGAGCCAAGTACACATTCTCCATTAAAATGACAGCGATACAGGGTATTTCTAATTTTCCAAATGGCTGAATGATTTCATGCAAAGCATGTACAGCTACTGCTACTGTCATCACCATCTTAGTTACATGGGTGAAGAAGAGGTGGGAAACAGATTGCTCATGCTGGGGCCCAGCAAACAGATAAACAAGCAGAGTGGTTAGGAGAACTCTGGACTATCCGATTCCCTGCTCACATGGAGCTCCCAGGAACGTCAGGGGAAGTTGTGCCAGGGGAACATACAGCTCCATGTCCTGCTTGTGATAATCTCTGCTTTAAAGCACTTGCCTCAAACACGCTGTTTGCCTGGGAGCACGTGGGGACAGCCAACTGCTGATGGGCTGCTCCTGCCTGCAGAGCGCCAGCAACTCCCTGCAGCTGCAAGTGCTCCCCTTGCACACTCCTTCTTCCCTTTTCCTGCACCTTTCCCTGCAGTCCCAGAGACTGGCTTGCAGCGTGGACTCCAGGGCTCACTGACAGAGCTCAGCCCCAAGGTTCCACAAAAAACCTTGTAAAATACTCAATATAGTGCAAAACTACAACGAGAACGCCGACGCCGTGCTCACGGTGCACAGAAAAACCTTCATGCCCCAAAGGCTTTCCATGGAACCAGTTAAAACCAAGACAAACACACTGGGATATGCCACCTTAATTATCTTTCCTTTCCATTTTTTTTTTGTCCTTTACAAGCGATCTTGTTCTGTCCTGAGCCTGATTCAGAGCCCACAGAAGCTTATGGAAACATTTCCCATTGCCTTCCAAAGGCTTCGGACCAGGCCTCAGATGAGGATGAACACATGCTTTAGTTACTGTATATATTCACATTAGGATAAAATATAACAAAACCAAACCCACTGGGATTAACAGCATGTCATTTTTGTACATCTGAATTCTTCTTCTTATTATTATTTTAAAGCTTAAAGGATGTGCTTTTCCATGCTACAAAAACTCCTCTGGAGGAAAGGTTAAAATCTCTTCCACCTGCCCACAGCCCACCTGCTCCTGCTGTCCCCAGGGAGAAAGGTGTGGACACCCACCCCTAGCCAGGCAGGGACCACCATCAGCCCCCAGGCTGCTTCTCCTGGGAGGGTATACACAAACACACACTCAGCTGCACTCCTGGACAGGGGCCTTGCTCCACCAGCAGCTGAAGCCCTTCCACAAGGGCTGTTTGGCCAAAGGGCTCGTGTAAACATGGGCTTCCCTTCCTTGGCCTGCCCATCCAACCTTTCCTGCTCATCTGCCCGGGGCTGGAGCCAGCAGCTTGCCCTCGGCACAGCCCTGTGGTCCCTCTGCACACCCCTCCTGTCCTGCTGACCTGGGGCAGAAGGACCCACCCTTGGCTCCCTGCACTGCCAGGAAATGTCACCCTCCAAGTCCAGAAGACTCTTAAACCTCTTCTTACTCGTGCAAGCAGGGGCACCCAAGTCAGCGGGGTCTGCTTGCAGAAGTAAGGCATCAGGATTTGGCCCTGAGGACGGATATTTGCAAATCAGTGTTTTTATTCCTCCTGCCACTGTGCTTTAGTAACAAAGATAAGGCCACTAGGAAGAAAGGCACGTGGAATTCTGTAAAAAATACACAAAAGGGTTCAACTAAATCGCAAATTACTAACAAAACAAACAAAAAAAAACCCTGAACACAAAGACAGAGGGGGTAGAAACAGTGACCTCCTGGGTTTGTGAGACTGGGAATTAATTTTCTAGTTTCAGTGTGATTAACATTTTACTTTTACAGTCTATTGCTTGAAAAAAACTACAAAAAAGTAAAACCTTGTCAGAAATAACTACGCTTACTTCCTGCTCAAACAATAAAATAAATTAAACAGCCAGAAAACGTTTTCCTTTTCAATGCATTGTGTCTAAAGTGAAAGGGAACATAAACCATAAATAAAATCCATTGTACTAATTAAAAAAAAAAGTCTCCTTTATAAGAACTGAAACAATATTTACATTCATACTGGATAGAAAGCTTCTGAATTGCATAATTAGAGTTTCAAACGATGCTTTTTCTCATGCACTGACAAAATGCTAGCTGTAGCATTTAGAAACCTGTACATGATTGATGTGAGACTTTTGGTTTAAATGCAAGTCTGCTGGATAAAAAAGCAAACATACCAGTAACAATATTATGATTTTGTTTTGTTTCTTAACCTCAAACAACATAAAAGTAGCCAGAGAGGTATCGTCTAGAGTTCCTTAGAAATCTCTCAATGCCCATGGACTGGAAGTAAACAGAAAAAAATGTCTGCATTGTTTCTACCATTTTGGAGTGAGATTTTTGTTTTCCATCTGAAGCTAGGAGTGTATACTTACTGTTAAGAGTATGTTGTACTATGGAGAGTCAGTTAAATTTTCAGGGTAGTATCTGGTAGCCAAACCTGTACTTATTCCTCAGTACTTGCCCTGGCCATTTCCTTTCTCCTTTAATCTGCTTAAAAGAGAATACTGCATGCAAACCAAGTGTGGCAACCTAATTCCATTGCTTGAGATTCCTCTGTACATGGATTCAGACCACTTAAATGCTCTTTTGGTTTCTTTAAATGAAAAAAACCCCACCAAACAAAAAAACCCACAAACACCCCACTAGGTGTTTGTTAGGGCCTCAACAGGAGACTTATCTATTAAAACAGAAAGCAAGAAAAGAAAGAAGTTACAAGTCTTGCATAACTTCATCCATCTGAACCGTCTGCAGTTTGGCAAGTTCTTTTTTGTCCGTTTCCAGTTCTTCACATACCGTGTCAACCATGTTACTCATAACATACTTAGATTTGGAATCCAGCATCATTAAATTGCCAGTTGACTTACTCTCAGAATTAGGTAAGAAATTCTCTTTGACATCGGGTACGGCTTGCAGAACCAACCTGTGCTCTCTGCCAAAATCCTGGTGCACTTGGGCAGGGGGCTGGCTGACTCGGTCTCCACTTGTCGAGACTATTTCTCCAAGCACGGGCTGTGCTGTGGAAATGGACAACAGCTCCTGACTGGTGATGAGGGGACAGTTCTGAAGGGTTGCATAGTTAGTGTTGCTGATAGAGATCACCGTAGAGGTACTGGTCACAGGTGAAGACATGGACTGGCTCTCCGAGATACCAGAGCTCAGTTCTGCAGCATTTAAAAGAGTTGGTGGTGTGAGGGAAAAATTATGTGAGGGCGTTACATTCACTAAGGAGGAGGCCAGGGACTGGAGTCCTGCACTGGATATATTTTCAGAAGACATGTTGACGTTCAGTTGCGTGTTCTGACTGACTGGCATCAACTGAGAAAACACCAGGCTTCTTTCCAGTCCTTCTTGCTTGACAGATCCTACTGCCTGGCCCGAGTTGGGAACTGTATAAACCACTGCACTCGGAGTGAGGGGGCTGAAGAAAACCTTTCCTTGCTGCACTGTTGAAGATTCAGTCGTAAAAGTTCCTCCATCAGATGTGCTGGGGTTTACTGAAACATTACCTAGGGAAAGAGAAGCAAAAGAAAAGAAAACAGAGATGACAGCTGGCAGAGAGTTATGCAGTCCTGGTCTTTTTTACCTTTGCAGTATATACATACACTAACATTTCATGCAACACTGAAAAGCAATTTTTGTGGCAGGGGAGAGAAAACTTGGTGTAAAGAAATCAATGCTGTTAATAGGAGTTGCTTCTAGAAAGTTTAAAAAAAAAGTTTCTGATGTACTAGATTAGGTATCTTTCAGACTCTCATTAAGGGGCAAACAGTGCCCAGCCATGTGACTAAAATGAATGTGCTTTGGCCTTCACTAGTTGCCACCACTCAATTTCTATCTAAGAATAGAAGCATGAAAAGCTATTAAAGATAGTTCAGTGACAGACTACAGCTTGTGTGTGGGAACTGGAGACACGTCACATGAAATCCACTACTGCTGGGGAAAACCTGCCTGAGTCAACCGGCACAGAAAACACGAAAAACTGGTAATTTCTATTGGTCTAACTAGGCAATCCTCAAGCACTCAGCTCTATTCCTTTTCACATTGCTTCATTGTGTTTTTCTAAAATCCTAATCCCACCACATCCACCATGCTGTGAAAAGTCACCCAGCACTGCCTGCCCTTGCTGAAAGCCAAGGCACTGCTCGTGTGATGTTGTAGCGAGCCAAAGCAAGGAGAGGTGGCCAGAGATGACCTGAAGTTGTTTTCACTGGACTTGCCATGTCAGTTGTCAATATGGTAATTCCTAAAATAAGAAATACTGGCTCTTGGGATTGAGTCCCACTTGGAACACCTCTCTTTCTCAAAAGCAGTTTAATTATAAGAGACTACAGCCGGACACAGCTGAATATTTTAGAACAGCACCGAAGATGAATTTCTCACATAGGGAATATTTTAGTTCCCTATTAATTTCAGTTAATAAATTATGATTTTTTGGAAGATGTTATGCATATAGATAAACTAGAATAATAGAGCCAGGTAACTTGAAGTTACCTGTCAGTATTATTTAGTGGCTTACTTGAAATAGCCTGCAGCATGCTTCACTTGGAATAGGAAGCCAGTTATCCCTCCAAGACAACCAGAACTTTTCTCTGCACCAAAGATATGGTGGATCACTCTCCAGTGGGCAGTCAGTATTTTTAACAATGGGAAAAATGGTCAGAGAAGAGCTTATTATGAATCTTAGGACTTTCAAACACAATAGTCCTACAATACTTAAAAAGGACAGAACTTTCTTTCTCACCTTTGCTGGCTCTAAGTTTATGCCTTGGAGCATGTGGATTAAGTGGCTTTAATAATTACAGGTGGCATTCAGACTGAATGTCTTCTTTTTAATCTTGGTTAAACTATGTGCCAATAACTTCCAGCGCCCGTAAGTGCCACATTTTAGGACTTTATAATTGTGCACCCATTTGAAATGTGGTTGCACAGCTTCAATGCTCCTCCCTGTGCTTTAGCAAGAATAATTCACACCCTACATACATTAAATTCAAAGAAGCACGCGGGCACAATTTGACTTTCATGATAGTATTCCCAGCTCCTGAAACTAGAGAGAATCATTCCAGTTTAACCATTTTCATAATCAAAGATAAAGTGGCCAATGAGCACCAAAGATGTTCAACTGTGCTTTTTAACTGATCTGCTTCAGAAAAGAGATCCAGAACTAGGTTTGTGCTCCCTGGGATTCTTCCTGGCCAGCTGCAAGATTCAGACTATGGTATGTTAAGACCAACTCTAAAGCAAACTTGGGGAGGAGCCTGCACACTTGGCACATGAACCTGTGATGACATATTTCCCTTGGACTGAGGGCAGTTCTATCCAAAAGAGCCTCACATTTTATATCTACAAGCTAGTGCTTACTTCTGTTGTTTCCCTCAAGTTTAATCTTTCCTAATTATGGAACAGAAAATGTACAAGCAACTGCTTGGTCTTGTTGTGTCTACAGTAATTCAAACTGTATTTTTGTGAAATGCCTTCATTATGAAAACGAAAAAACTAAACAGCTACCACAAGAACAACAACGGTAACAATTTCCAGCTGCCATAATTTTCATTTTTATGCACCTTCTCATTAAAAGAATTCAGGGGCAAGTGGGGAATATTTGCAATTACCGAAACATATAACATTTACAGATATTTGTGAAGACTCCTATCACAGACTTCTGTGAACAGCATGAGATGAAAGGGGTGTAAATTACCAGACCTCCTTCCATGCTCTTAACAGAGGAGCTCAGCTTCATCTAACAGTCTGCCCACGAGCATAGCCCACTATAAAGGGAGGCAAACGGTATTATTTGATGTTCTGTGTCTGGCCATGGCTGAGATACTATGTTGATACCTTGGAAGAAAAGGACCACAGCTTCTAAAATGCTAAGTGTGCCTGATTCCAACTTTTTCTCATACCTCTTACAGCTAAAGGCAAAGCTTTTACCTTGTGAAGCTGCCACAGAAACTGGAGGCAGCTGCAGAGAAGAAAAACCAATGCTTCCGTTCAGCAGCTGGCCATTTGTTCCTGAATTGGGGATCTGGACAATGCCATACTGGTTTATTTGGACAGGAGCAGTAAAAGTAACTACGGAGCCTCCATCCTGGGAAGCAGCAGTTTCTACGCCTTCCCTTTTCACCTCCGAGCTTGGTATCAATCCTGGGAAAGTGACTGGGATGTTGCTAGGGCTGAAGGCTGCTGTGGCATTGGGGACCGAAGCCTGAAGGAGTTTGAAGTCTTTAACATCTTCTGACGACGATGACGACAGTATGTCAGTGATGGACACCCCGTTGCTCACAACACTCGACGCAGTTTTGGGCGAATTTAAGGTAACAGTCTGCGAAGTGCCCACGCTGAGTCCATTGAGTATGACACTGTTGGGTCCCTGAAGAAACGAGCTACCGTTGAGGAAGACAGGAGAGGTACTGGCAGGCATGAGGTTCCCATTCAACAAGACACCAGACGAGCTCAAAGCTATTTTAGTGTTTCCAAGCTGCTGCATGTAGACAGGCTCCATGTGGCCAGGAAGGCTGAGGCTGGTAACGCCGTCGGATGAGCTGGAGAGTGGATGGGGAGATAAATCCTCCCGCCCCTTACTGGATTCATCTTCTGTGCTAGGGTTGCCATCTGACTCGCTATGGGAAAAGATGGAGAGATGACATTGCATTACCATGGTGTACCAGGATCTCTGCACCAAGGCAGACTTCTTGCTTTAACACAAGTATGTGAGAGTTTCCACGAACAATTTTTTTCTGTGTTTTGCCTTTACAAGGCGCTTTAAACGAATATTCAAGCCAAGGGAGGAGGTTTCTTAGAATAGAAGACATCAAAACCAAACACTCGCCGAAGGAGAAACTTTACAGACTGGGTTATGGAGTTGTAAATAAATTCCTCCACCCCGGCGACCGAAGGGGGATGCCTAGGCCCCCCTCCGCCGGCCCGGGGCGTCCACACGTGTGAGACCAGCCGCGGCCATTTGGCAAAGCGCTGGGAGGTGAGGCAAGGCCAGGCAGCGCCGCCGGACGCTCCGGGCTCAGCCTGCCGCCCCCGGCCCGGGGGAAGGGAGAGACCCCGGCCCGCGCTGCCGCCGGTGCCGGCGGAGGCACCTCCGGCCGTGCCCGGCGGCC
>VWZV01012663.1:1161169-1219180 GCA_013397155.1 Irena cyanogastra | reverse complement strand
GGGAGGGACGGAGGGATGGGGGGCGGCCTTTGTGCCTCCGCCCGGGGCTGCGCCGGGCTTTTTCGCTGACTGGTCCGCCCTCGGCTGCATTTTTCGGTCGCTCTCCCCTCCCTCCCCCCTCGCCCTTTGATGTGTCCCGCGGAGAGGGGCCGCGGCGGCACAATCGCGCCCTTGGTTGAGAAATGCCTTGGGGCCCCCTCCGCCGGCCGCNCCGGGAACCGGCCCCGCTCCCCCGCTGAAACCCGAGCCCGGCCCGCTCCCGAGTCAGGTTTCAAAACAGAGGGAGCGCCGGGACCCCGCGCGTCCTCCGGCCGTCAATGATTAACTCTGTCAGGCGCGACAATTGAACAAAAACAAGGAGCGGGGGGGAACAAACACCCCCGTCCCGTCCCCTCCCGGGAGTCCGCCCCGCGGCTCCCCCGTGCCGGGAGCTCCCCCGGGAGCGCGGGGCGGCGGGTCCGGGAAGTTTCCCCGCGCCGCCTCGCACGCCCGGGCCGGGTGGGTGTGTTGGGAACGAGGGAGCGGGGAGGAGGAAGGAGGGGAGGACGAGGCGCACCGAAGGTAAGCGCCATGTTTGCAAGGGAAGAAAGAACCGGGAGAGGGAAAGGCAGGCGGGAGAGGGGGCGGGGAGGAAAAGTTTTCCCTCACCTTTTGGACTGGGTCTCGGAAGGGTTACGGTCCCGCTGCCTGCGGTTCTTGAACCAGTTGCTGACCTGGGTGAGGGACAGCCCGGTGATCTTGGCCAGGTTGCGCTTCTCGGCGGGCGAGGGGTATCGGTTCTGCTTGTAGAGCTCCTTCAGCGCGTTGCGGGACTTCTCCTTGAAGCAGTAGACCGTCTCCTCGCCGTCCCAGATGGTCCTGGGCAGGGGGTATTTCCTCCGCAACCTGTACTTGTCCACCGCCCCCAAGGGTCTGCCCCGGGCTCGCTCCGCCTCGGTGTAGCGAGCTTTGTACCAGAGCTCCTGCAGCAGCGGGTGGTTGGACGAGTCGAAGTTGTGGCTCTCCAGGATGCTGTAGAGTTCGGCGTAGATGCCCTGGTGAAAAGCCACCAGCGCCCGGGCTTTCATCAGGCTCTCGTTGCCACGTAGCAGATCGCTCGGGGGCAAAGACCACAGGAACCTGGCCAGGCGGTCCAGGTTCCCACCTTGCTGCAGCGCCTCGCACACGCAGGCGACGTGGTCCGGGGAGAAAGCCAGGGGGGTCTGCGAGGAGGAGGAGGAGGAGGAAGAAGAAGATGAAGAGGAGGGAGAGGAGGCAGCGTGGTGATTCCTGGCCAGGAGTTCCGTATGGAGCAGTACCTGTTCCGCGGCTCCCTCCTCGCCGGCGGCAGCGGAGCCTGCATGCTCCATGGGGAACTGGGCAGCGGCGGGAGGGGGCGGCGGCGCGGGCCCGTCGGGGGCTTCGGAGAGCATTTCCATCACATTTTCCTCCTTGATCTCTACCGCGATCACGATGTCGTCCGTGGCGGGGGAGGCAGAAGACATGTTTCGGTTTGTTTTCCTTTTTTTCTTTTTTTTTTCTTTTTTTTCTTGTGGGGTTTTCTTTTCCTTCCTCCCTCNCCCCCCACGTTCCCTCTCCTCCTCTCCCCCCTTCCTATCTCTCTCCTCCTCCTGCTCTAGCCGATCAGGTTTCCCCCGGCCCCGCAGTGACCATCCGGGATCGTTGCTGTATCCCGGCCGCGCTCCGCCGCTCCCCCCGCCGCGACTCCCGCACCCGCCGCAAGACTATGTGGCCCCGCCCACCTCTGCCCCGGCCGCGCCCGCCCATTGGCTGCGCCGCGCCGGGAGGGCGGGGCTACTCCGTCTCCATGGCAACCGTCAATCAAGCGGCCGCGCTCCTCTCTCGGCTCCCCCCCTCCCATCTCCACCTGGAGCCCCCGGGGAGCGGCGGCTCCGTCACCTGCGGCTTTCCCTGGGAGGGGAAGGGTTAAAACGCTCCCGCCGCTGTCTGCTGTCGTTACTGGGGGAGAGGGGGTTTTGCTGTGCCCACTTCTGGGCCCCTCACTTCAAGAAAGTCATGGAAGTGCTGGAGCGAGTTCAGAGCAGGGTAGCGGAGCTAGGAAAGGGTCTGGAGCACAATTCCTATGGGGAGCAGTTGAGGGAGCTGGGGGTGTTTCGGCCGGAGAAAAGGCGACTCGGGGTGACTGTCACTGTCTGTGACTCCTGACAGGAGGGAGCCAGGTGGGGGTCGGGCTCTGCTCCCGGGCTACCAGCGACAGGACGAGAGCACAGGGTCTTAAGCAGTGGAGGTTTTGGTTGGACACTAGGAGGAATTTCTCTGCAGAAACGGTGATTAAACATTGGAATGGGCTGTCCAGGGAGGCGGTGGAGTTACCATGCCTAGAGGCGTTTAAGGATAGACTGGACGTAGCACTAAGTGCCATGGTCTGGTTGACACGCTGGTCGTTCCCGAAGTAATTGATTCTGTGGTTCCTGTTGGTCAGTCATGGGCAGGTGTCCCCCGTCTCCCCCTGTTACAACCGGGGCTCTGGGGCCCGGACAGCCCCCCAGCCCCGCCGCCGGGCAGGCACTGCCGCCCGGGCTCGTTCCCGCTCGGGCGGGCGGTGTCGGGGCCGGGGCGCGTGCGGAACGCGCGGGGCGGCGCTGGGCGGCGGCGGGGCCGTTTGGCGGCGGCACCGGAAGGCGGAAGGCGCGGCGGGAGGAGGGAGGGGAGCGGGAGGCGGCCATGGACGATTTGGGCTGCCCGCGGTGCAAGACCACCAAGTACCGCAACCCCTCCCTGAAGCTGATGGTGAACGTCTGCGGGCACACGCTGTGAGTGGCGCCGGGCCCCGGGGGGGAGCGGGCGCGGTGCGGAGCCCCGGCTGCTCTGCGGGGCGGCGGGGCCTGGGGGAAGGGGTCGCTCCTCGGGCCGGTCCGGGGGTGGGGGCGACACCGGCTCCGCCAGACCCGAGCGGCGTTTGCGAGGCGGCTCCGGGCCGCTTGTGCCGCCGTTTCCTCCCGGGGAGGGTCCGTGTCAGCCCGGGCTGGCTCCGGTGCGGGTTTGACGCGCTGCCCTCGGTGTCTTCTCTGCAGTGAAATTCGCGGGGACAGCGGGGAGGAACCTGCGGGACATGGCGTGAGTTCGGGACACGCTGCTGTCCCGCAGGGCTGCCACGCTTCGGCGTGCCAAGCGGGCAACGCAGGGAAAAAATACATTTCCCAAGGAGTTAAACGTGTCGTGTTGAAAATTGTGCTCGAGTAGTAAAGAAGAAAAGGTGTTTTGTTGTATTATTTTAATGTGTTAATTCTGCTGAATGAAGAGTGCTTTGCTGAAGGTTTGGTGCTGGTTTAAATGCTGGAAAATCCTCTTGCGACCCTGTGCTGATGGTAGTCTTAACTCACTCGTGGTTTTTTCTTTTTAATTTTTTTTTTCCACCNTCCGTCACCTGCGGCTTTCCCTGGGAGGGGAAGGGTTAAAACGCTCCCGCCGCTGTCTGCTGTCGTTACTGGGGGAGAGGGGGTTTTGCTGTGCCCACTTCTGGGCCCCTCACTTCAAGAAAGTCATGGAAGTGCTGGAGCGAGTTCAGAGCAGGGTAGCGGAGCTAGGAAAGGGTCTGGAGCACAATTCCTATGGGGAGCAGTTGAGGGAGCTGGGGGTGTTTCGGCCGGAGAAAAGGCGACTCGGGGTGACTGTCACTGTCTGTGACTCCTGACAGGAGGGAGCCAGGTGGGGGTCGGGCTCTGCTCCCGGGCTACCAGCGACAGGACGAGAGCACAGGGTCTTAAGCAGTGGAGGTTTTGGTTGGACACTAGGAGGAATTTCTCTGCAGAAACGGTGATTAAACATTGGAATGGGCTGTCCAGGGAGGCGGTGGAGTTACCATGCCTAGAGGCGTTTAAGGATAGACTGGACGTAGCACTAAGTGCCATGGTCTGGTTGACACGCTGGTCGTTCCCGAAGTAATTGATTCTGTGGTTCCTGTTGGTCAGTCATGGGCAGGTGTCCCCCGTCTCCCCCTGTTACAACCGGGGCTCTGGGGCCCGGACAGCCCCCCAGCCCCGCCGCCGGGCAGGCACTGCCGCCCGGGCTCGTTCCCGCTCGGGCGGGCGGTGTCGGGGCCGGGGCGCGTGCGGAACGCGCGGGGCGGCGCTGGGCGGCGGCGGGGCCGTTTGGCGGCGGCACCGGAAGGCGGAAGGCGCGGCGGGAGGAGGGAGGGGAGCGGGAGGCGGCCATGGACGATTTGGGCTGCCCGCGGTGCAAGACCACCAAGTACCGCAACCCCTCCCTGAAGCTGATGGTGAACGTCTGCGGGCACACGCTGTGAGTGGCGCCGGGCCCCGGGGGGGAGCGGGCGCGGTGCGGAGCCCCGGCTGCTCTGCGGGGCGGCGGGGCCTGGGGGAAGGGGTCGCTCCTCGGGCCGGTCCGGGGGTGGGGGCGACACCGGCTCCGCCAGACCCGAGCGGCGTTTGCGAGGCGGCTCCGGGCCGCTTGTGCCGCCGTTTCCTCCCGGGGAGGGTCCGTGTCAGCCCGGGCTGGCTCCGGTGCGGGTTTGACGCGCTGCCCTCGGTGTCTTCTCTGCAGTGAAATTCGCGGGGACAGCGGGGAGGAACCTGCGGGACATGGCGTGAGTTCGGGACACGCTGCTGTCCCGCAGGGCTGCCACGCTTCGGCGTGCCAAGCGGGCAACGCAGGGAAAAAATACATTTCCCAAGGAGTTAAACGTGTCGTGTTGAAAATTGTGCTCGAGTAGTAAAGAAGAAAAGGTGTTTTGTTGTATTATTTTAATGTGTTAATTCTGCTGAATGAAGAGTGCTTTGCTGAAGGTTTGGTGCTGGTTTAAATGCTGGAAAATCCTCTTGCGACCCTGTGCTGATGGTAGTCTTAACTCACTCGTGGTTTTTTCTTTTTAATTTTTTTTTTCCACCCAAGAACAGTCATTACTTTTTTTTTTTTTTCCTTTTCTCCCAAAACTCAACCCTTAGATAGTACCCAGCACTGGCTGCTGCTGATTTAAGTCGCAGATAGTCTTGCTGATTTAAGTCACAAATAGCCTGAACTCATTCACTTTCAGATCTGGAGACCATCCTTAGTTAGTGTGGAAGTTTCAAAGGCTGTGCTCCAAATTCTTTCTGGATGTACACCATAGAAGTCCAGTACTGCAGTAGCAGCCCTTTCTATATTTTAAATTTTTGTCTTGTCATCTTTCCTGTGATGTGTATTTTTAAACTACGTGTGAATTACATTGACAAGATACAGCCTGACAGCTTTTGCTTGCCTTGGTACATTGTTGTAAGTGAACAAGATGAAGGAAGTCAATTACAAGAAAGGATTTATCTTGTTGTCGTAGGAGAAAAGTGTTCCATTTCATTCTGTTCCCTGCTCCTGTTCCCTTCCCTTGCCGTGAAGGTGTGGTGGTGTGGGAGAGGTGGCCTCGGGAGTGTCCCTTTGGTGACAGCAGTGCTGCAGTTCAAAAGGCAGCAGCCCCGTTTAGGCAAAGCTGTGGAGGTTTAAAACGATGCCTCGATCTTGCACTCACCAGAGATCAAAGGAGTGATCAAAGTGGTCCCGATGTGCTTTCAGGCACCTCCAGAGCTGCTTCCAGCAGAGGACAGCATGTCTCAGTTTGCCCTCCTGCTTTGCTTCTCAGTTGTTTTGGGCTTTTTTGTAGCTGAATTTTGCTTAAGACAATTAATGGTGTTTTCTGCTTTACTGGGTGCAGTTGCTGACGCTGTGTTTGGGGTTGATGTTCTTGTCTTGCTTCTTGTTTCTGCACCCCAGCTCTTGTTGTTTGCCTCTCTGTGGCAGAGTAGGATCTCTGGGTTTGTTTTTGTTGTAATTAAGGACTCTCCGTCTCAGTGTGGTTCAAGTGTGCCACTTTGCTTCTGTGTTTTCCTTCCAAGGGCTCCCTCAGGGTTGCACATCTATTATTGTTTCCATCCAGTGGTACAAAGCCTTCATGCTGGACGTTGTTTCTAGTAATGGTTAATAAACTTCCATAGTAACTCATCTAGAAGCTGGAAGCTCAGATGACCCACCTGTGAATGAAGGGAAATGACGCTTGTTCTCATAAATTCACCATATTTCAGTCACAAGGAAGGAATGTTTAATTAGCTCCCAAAGCAAATGAGCTAACGTCAGTTTCTGATGGACACTTATCCTTAGTCAATCTATTTTGATATTTTGCAGTTGTTACCATTGAAAATGCTGCTCCTAATTTCCAATCTAAATTTATTTGTTATTATTGAAGCATTTAAAAACTCTATTTTTACACTTGTGAACTCTTTATGACTTCTCTTTTGTAGGAATGTCTGAAATATTTTGAGGTCTTTCTCTTCGGTGTTTTTCACTCTGAAGAAATCCCATTGCTTCAGTCTCCTCTCTTCAGTGATTTTAATTTTTTTTTTGTTACACTTGGGGGCTGTTCTCACTGGGGGTTTTTTTAGGCCTTTTCCACTTGGTTTGCACTTGGTAGCTGGACATAGTGTTCCATCTGAGTCGTTAGTACAGCAGCCAGAATCAGAATTATTTTGTGTTCTTTTCATACCTGCATTTCATCCAGGCAGGATGATGAATCTCAATGTATATTTTTTTTTTACAGTGGTAGGTTTGATTCATGTTGAGCATAAGCCCCAGATTCTTTAGCACTTTACCACTCAGCACATCTGTGGGCAGAACAGAATTCAAGCTTGCTTTCCATGTTGTGTTGTGCAGGTGATTACTATTATTACCTTTTTGCTTTGTTAAACAGTTTGTTACTTCAGGTGACTTTTACTTGCTTCCAGTGACTGTGGATTGTGACACCCTCCATCCAAGTTTTTGGAACTGTCTGAGATTCTCTGTTAACATCCTGATATTTTCCCATGTGTAGTTTGTGGACAGAATGTCTGGGAGATATTGGAAATTGTTGCTTGTTGTAATAAGAAATCCATAGTGAGGCAGAGCAGAATATGAAGTTGCCTACAGTAAGTTGATTGCTAAATCACCCTCTTCCCCTGGTTACTTTCTGTAACAGTGGAGAATGTGAAAAGATTAGAGCCATGTGAATGGGCTTGCTACCAATTTTCTCTCTGGCTGAAATAAGGGTAGCTTATCTCTGGGTGTGGGTTTCTAATCATCTCTGAGTACTTCAGTATGTTCCGCTTTTGTTTAGATTATATGGCTGTCAGTTTAGGAGTGTCAAAAGTCCAGTTAAACCAAAACTCTATTGCCTGTGGTTGCTGTTTCACTACCTATATTGTTACTGTGTCATTGGAGGAATGATATTCCTTTGATACGGTTTGTTCCTATGTTTGTATGTTGAATCTCATCTGTTGTGTTATCTGAAATATGCAGGAGATAGGTTTTTTTCTTAGATTATTTTGGCATCTTCCCAGGATCTGATGGTAAGCCTGCCTCTGGTCTGTGTTTTCCTGGGTACTTGTTTCCTGCTCTTTAGAGGCAGGTGCTTTAGTCCTTCTTTAGGTTGTTGGAACTTAGTGCAGAGAGCAGAGATGATCCAAAACTGTTTATGTCAGTTTTCAAAAGATAAATATTACATCTACCAGATTTGAAAACCTTGAAGTACTCCTAATGCTGTAACCCCTGGATATAGTCCACAGGTTTATGGACTACACGTCTTTGGGTTTATGGAAGCTCATTAAGCTGTCTGCAGAGGCACATTGCCTTTCTGGTGCTTTTTGTTTGAAGTGTGCCGATAAATCTGCATGGAAAATTCGGAGCCGCGGCTTTGCTGGCTCGGGAGGTTTGGAGCAGTTGCTGTAATGCATTTCCCAGTTCTAGCCTGGGCTCTTGCTCCTTCTGCTGTGCTATGAGTTACATTAGCCAGCTAATCCATCTTACTGAGTGGAGATTGATGCAGAAAATGCCCCAAGTGCTTTGGCATCATCTGTTAGAGATTTTCCCTCTCATTGAATAGTGGGTTAATGCGCTCCTGCTTCAGCTGTGCTTTCTTGCATTGCAGGCATTCTGAAAGAATATTTTCATTTTGCCTTCAGTGCTGCCTCCTGGTAGTTTCTTTCCTAAAGCCCTGACCTTTCCTAGTCTGTCATCTGTGCTGTTCACTTAATGAAGTGACCTCCAGTGATTCGATTTGGACTTGTACAAAATACGTCGAATATTGAAGAGCCTTTACTTAGCTGAGATGATTTGTCAGTAAGCTTCAGATCTTTGTTTCATCTGAGTTTCAGAAAGCTTGTGGTTTTATAATGAGTTCATTTTATTCATTTTGTGACTGTTTTTCCTTCTGAAGAACTGTGAGAGTTGTCTTCTTATGCCTTCTGTCAGCCGGGTTGTTTCCACTTTCATGTTCTTAGGTGGTTCTTGCCCTCTGATTAGAATGAAATTAGAAGAGCCATTCCTTTTGTCATGGTTTATTTTCCTCTCTTTTTTTTTTTTTTTCTTTCTTCTCACCTCTTATATAAACAAAAACACCTCAGAATATCTGAGAACTTGTTGGGCAGCAGGTGTCCTGTTTTTTCTTTAATTTTTGACAGGTGGCTGCACTGAAGGTTCTTCTTGCTATGAAATCCTGTGCTTTGGAGGCTTGACTGTTCATTCTTCTCCTCTCCCTCACTTCATTAATTTAAATCTCATCTGAAGTAGATGCTCTGTGTGAAAGTCCCTGTGCTGGCCTCTCATCTCTTTTCTTACTGTGACCTTGACCCTGCCATCAGATTGGTTCTGGATTTTGGCAGCAGCATGCAGGTAGCATTTCTCCTCCCTCATCCTTTGCATCTCTTCCCGTGTCAGTGGCTTGACCCTGTGTTAGAGAACTCACAGTTGCTTTCTCCCAGTGCTGCACGTTTGGCATGGGCAGTGGGGCTCCGGAATGTGCTGGTGGCAGAGTGGGGTCAGAGTGCTGATAAGCACAGCAGTGCTGCAGTGGAGATAAGGATGGGCAGGTGGCTGCAAGAGGATGAAATCAGACATTTGATCTTTTATAAACAACCTTCAGGTTGGGATTCCGCTGCAGTTTATTCCAATAGAACCACGCCAAGCCTTAAAATTGTGGGAATGGGTTTTTTAGGGGGTTATTTTTTGGTAGTTTGTTTTCCTTGGTTATTGCTTCTTGACCAATATTGCCAAAAGTGTAACATCATGTGTTTTTGGCATCAGAGTAACATTAAATAAGACTTTTCCACTATAAATCTTCCTTGTCACTGGGAGGGAGGATGATAAATTAGCAGTTAAAAGTTGTTCTAGGATGGGACTTAGTAAAGAAATGCTTAGTTCAAGAATAATGAATGTCTTTTAAGGTTTATTTTCTTAAGTATAACAGAGGTTCAAGGCATCAGATACTTGGCTTTAAAAAAACTTTTGTGCAGGGAGAAGTGTGTCTAATTATGGAGCAATGCTTGATTAAAGTCCTGTAATGCATTAGTTTCTGAGGTGCACTGATGGCTTTGCTTTCTTTTAGAAGTTCACTCAAGAATTATATTCAAAATCCGTTGTGCATGCATGACAATTTTTGGTTATTCAGACAATTCCTAGAGTCTTTTCTAAGCATGCAGATCCTGGGTGCGTGCTTGCCAATGGAGTTGTAATCCACCTGGCTTCACTTGAGACCATGAATTATCTTTTACTCTGCCTGCTTGGATTTCATGGCCTGTGTTGAGTTTTAGGAGGCAGGTTAAGCATATACCACTGATTTACTTACATAAAGAGGAAAGGAAATGCATCCACCCAAACCTGCATTAAAAGAATGTTAAGGTTGTTACTGCAAACAGGAGTGGGTGAAGAGATTTATTCTTGGCTGTAAACTTGGACCATATGGTCTCCAACAAGGAGACACAAAAATGTTAGGTAAAAAAGGTAGTTAATTGGGGCTGCTGGTTCACCTTTGTTATCCCACTGCCTTTTATAGGGAGCAGGAAGGAAACTGGTAAGCTCTTCCTTAGGAGTCAGTCTTGGTGCTCAAGCTACCTGTGAGCTGTCCTGGCTTGTAGAGAGAGGAAATGCGGGTGTCTGCAGACCAACAAAAGCAAAAAAACTCCTTTTGGAGATAAGTGTCATGCCAGCTCATTTGCTGTCATTTGCTGTCTTGGCAAAGTGTCTTTTTCAAGCTTGACATCTCTGGAGGACAAGGGCTCAGGGACCAGAGCAGCCTCCAGAGAAAACTGGGAGGCTCAATGTCAGCTGCTGACAGTTTGGTGGTTTTAGGTTTGTTCGTGTACTGCCACAGTCTTAGATGGTAGTTGATGAACTGACTTTATTATAAGCTTTTCTGGTCTCTTTCCTGTCTTCAAGTTACTTATATAAAGGTGTCCGGGCTCCTTACTAAAATGTAGGGTTTTTTCTCCTGTTCCCAGAGGGAGATGTATTTATTTCTCATTTTGTTTGTTAATAAGGCTTCAAAACGAAGACAGTGTAAAAAAGCTCACTGTCTCTAGGCCCAGCTTTGTTTTGCTCAGGGGAGACATCAATTCACCAAGTTGTGTTGTGGGGATTCTCTAATCTGCCCTGCACCCTGTTAGGGTGTTTCCAGGGATTCATTAGGGGGGAAGTGCATCCTTGGAGAGCTCTAATTGTGGTGTTAACAGCCGCAAAGATGAAGAAACAGAGGTTTTATTATTTGCGTATTTATTTAATGTCAGAAGCTTTTGGAGTTTTGTGGCTATCAGATTCATTGGGAGGTAGAAGTAGGAGCATCCCTGGTGAATTCAGGGGAATGGGGTCTCATGCCAGTGCGTGACTTGTTGGAAAACAGTTTGGAATCTTCTTGTTTAAACCCCTTCCAAGTGAAAGGGTGGCTTGGCTTCCTGCTGCATTCTTCTCTGCAGTGTGGTTCAAGAAAATGCCTTTCTTCTAGGATGGGGAGAAGCCCTAGAGACTGTGGAAAATAATGTAAAACTGTATTTCAGCCAAGTGAGTTTGAGTGAAGAAGTCTAAAGTAGAGGTAGGCAGTGAAGATCTGTCAGACCTGTAACTTTTAATTTGAACGTCTGGGAATTAGGGGGGCTTAAATATGCATTTGAATTTTATTCGGCAAGCTTTTTTTCTAAAGAAAATACCTTGGATGCAAGGTATACAAGGACAATGATTCAGGGCTGTAGTTTGTAAACATAAAGGTTGGCTGTGTTATATGTGATTTTTAGATCAAAAAAATTGGTATGTGGGTTTTAGAGCACAAACAAGTATGGGTGTGTTGGTTCAGCCATGAAGTGTGGATTCAAGATTTGTGAACAGGCAGCAGGCACAAGGAAACGTCCCACCAGACTTTGGAACTTACCAGACTCCTGCCGGAGCTGGTCTGGTTTGCTGTCTGGCAGAAAATGAGCTTTTTTGGTCAGTTAATGCTGTTTTGTACAGAGCTAGCAAGTTGAATTGGCTTGTGAATGGTTAGTGAGTCATCAGAGGTGGTGCAAGGTCGTCTGTAGGAATCTGTGTCTACAAATGAGGTAGGAATAGGGTGGGAGGAAGGACCTTCCTATGACACAGTGTTAATTTGGCTTCTTAAACCATTTTGTGAAGCTGCATGCTTTAAAAGTTGGCTTATCTGGGAGAACGAGAGTTCTGTTTTGTCTCTGAGGCTTGGTTTTTTGCTGTTATTACCATATCGCACCTCAGCTTAGATTCCTGGATGGCAAATACTTGCTTGTATGAATAGCATGAATAATCTTGGTGGATTAAAGCAGATTGGGACTACGTGCAGTTGAAAATCTCAACCAGAACAGGAACTTGGTGTGGTCCTGAAAATGCCTGCTTTGCTTTGGGGAGATAAGTAATGAAAGCTATATAAATGTATTTCATTCCCAATAATTTAATTTTCTTAGTTTCTTCTGTGTGACTTGGGAGACACATTAGGGAGGTTTTTACTAATTTTGTCAGATCTACTATGAGACTTAAACTGATGCTTGATTGAATAAATTGCACAATCAAAGCCTGTTTGCTTCCTCAGAGGCAAAAGCAAAATTTTTTTTTTAATCTTAAGTGGGATGTATTCCCTGTGAAAGAAAGCTTTTCCCTGACTTCTTAGGGAATAAAAATCTAGGTCATCTTTCTTCTTTGTCTTTTTGGAGTTATTCCTGGTTTTATTAATTGGGATTAGATGCTCTTTGGATCCAGTTCCATCCCATTAGTCTTCCAAAGTCTCTACAAGTTAGTCATGGGAGGTGATTAAATCGTTGCTGAAATACCCAAGAGGTTATTTCCTTCTGCCATCCAGTTTTGACAGTGAATATTTTCTTTTATGTTTGGCTCTGAGTCATGGTCTTGATACTTTTGATGAAGTGGTGTTAATGCCTCAGTTTAATTCTTTTGTTTCAAAATGGCATATTTAGAAAATCTTCTCTTTTCTCTGTTGAGCTATCAATTGCCATGTCTGCTTGGTAATACTTCTTGTCTGCTTAGCAAAGCTCACAGAGCTCTACTCTTCAGTTCCTGTAAGTACTTTTTGGAAATTTAAGTTATGGCTCCTTGTGACCTTGGCAAAAGGAAAGCTGTTGTTTATATCCTGTCTCTCTAGTCAGTAAATGGAAAAGTAAATTCTTTTTTCTTGGTTCTGATAATTCAGTCTGTTTAAATCTGCAGCCTGGATTGGAAACTTTACAAGAGCATGCAGTGACAGGACAGGGGGAATGGCTTCACACTGAAAGAGAGCAGGTTTAGATTAGTTATTAAGAAAAAGTTCTTTACTGTGGGGGTGGTGAGGCTCTGGCATAGGTTGGGCAGAGAAGCAATGGCTGCCCCATCCTTGGGAGTGTTCAAGAACAGACTGGATGGAGCTCTGAGTCATCTGTTCTAATGGAAAGTGTCTTTGCCCATGGCAGGGGATTGGAATGAGATTATCTTTAAGGTCCCTTCCAACCCAAACCATTCTGTGATTCTGTGGTGCTGGAAATGGGTTTGGGTGCCCAGCTTGAGAAGTCTTCCAACATGCTTGGCCCCTTCTGGTTTGGGTAAATGCTCACCCTGTTAGGGGTGAATATGGCAGTGGTCTGACACAGGTGTGCTAAATCTCTGTGGTGAAAACAAGTGCTTCTCAAAAAGAAGGCAAACACAAGAGCTGTTTAAACAATTTTATATTAGCCAGGTTTTTCTTCTCCCTTTCTTTTAATTGCATCTACTTCATTTTAATTGAAGCCAATAATTCTGTGGGTTTGCGAGGAAAAAGGACAATGGGCTTGCTCCTGTGTGGTTGCATTGGCTGTCAGATGTTAATAAGCCCTATGCATAGGTTTAATATTTATGAAATTAAGCAAATACATTCCTGAGTCATTTTAGAAAGCTTGTGTGTCTTGGTAACTGTAACTTCACAGCAGGGCAGATCCAGAAGTATCCTGTTGCAAATGCCCAGAAGTTGCATCTGTGTGCATGCTCTTTGTTTGGGGCTTTGGTTGGTTGTTCCTCCCCCCTGGACGACTGAAGGTGAGGTTTAAAGAAAAGCCAGGTCAACATTTTGGAAGTTGAATTGAATACTCCACTGTTCATATCTGGTGAGGAAATAAGGAAGAAAATTCCCTGAAAGCGACAGACTGTGGCACAGGCACTGGGGACACTTCAGTTTCATGTTGCTGGTTCCCTCTCTTGGTTTGATGATATGTGCGGAACAGTGGATGTTTCCTCACAGACCACTCTGGCTGCAATAGAAGTCACAAATAGTAGTCCAATCCTAATAGTGATCTGAATTTTGTAAAGGCATTTACTTGGTTTCTGTTTTTAAAAAAATATTTTGCAAGAATTAATTTTGACGAGACCAGATCTGAAAAAAGATCTTAACAGAAGCTGCTGCTATATGTGACAAAATTAAACTTCGTCATGACTAAAAACATTTTTGATGGTCTGAAAATGATACTAAGTTGTTCTTGTTTTGAATATAACGTGTAGGGGGAGAGAAATTCTTGCAGTTTTTTTGTGTGGAATGTAGGTAAGTTCAGCTCAGTGAGAACAAGATGGCTCTGTCACAAAGGAACAATGAGGAAGTAATCTGTCTGATAAATATTTTGGCTTCAAATGGGGAAAAATGAGGTAGTGATTTTTGCTGTGCCCACACAGTCCTGCCTCAATGGCTGCCACTAAGGTTAGATTATGTTTCAGCATTTGCAGAAGCCTGGGCTTAACGTGAGCATGACAACTTCTTGAACATTTTAGAGAAGATGAGTGGCTCTGCTGAGAGTTAGGAAATAGTGGGATGGGACAGAGTGAGAAGAAATGTATTTTGTTGATTTTCCTCTTAAGGAGTGTTGAGGTGAAAGTTCCCAAGAATGTTGTGCTCTTCAGTTTTTTATTAGTTCCAAGAAGTGTGGCCAGACTGCCAGTCTCTGCCAGAGTGGCCAAGGAGGACTGATGTTCCTAGAGAGCAAAAGGCAAGGGAGTGGTTTGGCCAATGTTGACACCTTCAGACTGCTGAGCCAGAATGGGAAGTGTTGGGTCTAACTGGGCAGGAAAGTCTGGCACTGGGATTAAATGTATTGCAAGAGCTGCCCTCAGAGCCAGGGTGAAGGAGGAAGATCTCTGGTCCCAGACAAGTACAGGCAGACAAATGTTTAACTTGTCTTACTTGCAGGGTGTCATGTGTTTATCTGTAAAAAAAAAAAAAAAAAAAAAAGATATCTTTGTGGGGATTAGGAGCTGAACAATCTGTAGGTGTAACTAGTGGCTAGGTAATCTTTACTGTGAGTGTATGAATAGCCTTGTGTAAACAGAAGAGTCCAGATTGTTCTAGGACTAGTGTCTGTAGGCTTTAAAAGACAGAAAAAATAGTCCTTACACACCCTGCACGGCGTCAGGAAAGACTATCAGTGGCAATTGTGTAGTTTGTTAAGCTTGTGACTGATGTGCTGTGAACTAGAAATGGGAGGCTGCCTTTAAATCCCCAAGATCCCTTGTTGTAGGAAAAAAATGAAAAGTTATCTTTAGTTTTGGGGTATGGTTGTGCACTGCAAAGGGAGAGAGGGAGGTTAACAGGACTGAGGGTAATGCCAGGGTGATGGGATGTTGCTGAACATTGTCAGCTGAGCAGGCTTGGAGGAATGCAGGAGCTGGAGGGATACTTGTCTGTTGAGCTTAGTCTAGAAGTGCTGCATTTCTTTGAGCTTCTTAATTTCTACTCTTGCAACAAAATTTTGCCAAACAAGCCCTTGATTTCTATTCTGTCTGCTTGGTTTTGGGGAGAGGTAATACAGGAGATGTATGCAGAATTAGCTGCCTTCATGTGGGCAGGATCTCAGTGATGTGTGAGCGAAACAGCCCCTTGGCGATTTGTTTCTTGGGATGAAGTTAGGGAGCTCAAATTGCATGGGATCTGTGGGGGAACCTTTGCTGCCAGCTGACAGGTTTTGGAAGGGAGCCTTCTGTTGTGCAGGGAAGGTGTGACTGGGAAACACCTTGTGGCTCTGGGGAAACTGGAATGCTGGAGTGATGAAAGGGGAGGCTGACTCTCAGTCTGGCTGTATGGCAGTAAAGGAAGCTGCAAAGATCACAAGGGAGACCTGCTTGGAGAGAGGGACATGACTACATGAGAAACTGAGAGAAGGAGTGATGACTGGGCTAGGGAAGGTTTTAGGACAATCTTGGAAAACTGAGGAGAAACTGGAGTTCAAGAAGTGTGTAGCAAGATGTGAAGCTCTTGGAGGATGAAGGCGTGCGAGTCTGTGGCTGTGGCAGTCGGAGGTGAGGACAGTGAGTGTGTGTACTTGGACATTGTGGTGAATGGCTGTAGGTGGCTAAATGGAAACTAGCCAAGCCTGGGTACGAAAGTTTTGGCCAGGAGAAGAAGAAGGGTGCAGAAGGGCACTCGGATCCTGTGCTCCCTCACTGAGCTGGAGCAGCACCCGGGGGCTGGAGTTGTTTTACAGTGCCCTAGGGTGGAGTTGGCCGAGTTCCTGGAGTGCAGCGTTTTGTAGGGGCTCTGCTGTGCCCATGGGATGCCCCTGTGGAAGTGCAGGCTCTGGGCAACTGCTCCTGCCCTCCCTGGGAGCCAGGCTTTGAGCAGAGGAAATCCTATAGAGTGCTAATGCTAATCACTCTCAAATCAGGAATGTGAAATTTGGGCATGTTTCAAGCATTAATTATAGTGGCTTAATTTCCTTATCTGGTAATGTGAGGATAATGCTACCTCATGGTGGTTTTGAGAAGGTCAGTTATTTAATGCTGACTGTGCATGCCAGAGAAAACTGGAAAGGGGGAGAAAAACAGTAAACATGTTGAAGCAGGATTTGAGCAGGGCAGAATAAACAAGGTCTGAGGATAAACTGGCATTGCCTGTGTGTGTTAGCTGAGTGTTGCCTATCCAAAAGGCTGAAAGAGGTAGGATCCTAACAAACTGGAAAGAGCAACCCCTCATCCTGGTGCCTGCCTGGCAGGCCATGCACATTCACTGTAAGGAAAACATGTAATACCCGGGCCATATATCGTGCAGGTTAGAGGAGTAACATGACATTGAGGCCTCTAGCCTGCTGCCTGGCTTAGTTGACATAATGTAATGGATGTTGAGGGGAGGAGCTGGGTAGCAGCCTGATTGCATAAGCCTTTTTTCCAAAGGAAACTGGCTAGCACAATGTGGAGATAAAATAAATTTATATTGTGGTGCACGACCACAAGAGGGATCAGACGGCTTGAATTTTCACTTTTGCGTTTTTGATTCTGCCTTCTTTCATGTAGCCTGTGTTACATATGGAGATTTTAATTGTCTCAGTTGCCAATGGTAATATGAGAAATTTGGTTGAGTAGTGGGCTTGGCTATAGTTTGCTTTCTGTCTGTTTCTTGGCTTCAGTCTTTGCAGTAAAAACAAAGCTGCATTACTGCATGACTTTGATAAATAGATTTATGTTTCTGCTTGCACAGGAAGTTATCTCTTACTGTTTGCTAGGTAAAGCTTCATTTCCAATACTCTGTTTTTTTAAAGTGAATGTTCTAAAAAGTGACTATGCCATTGAGTTAAGATAAAATAGAGAGCCTGTATTTTATATGAGCTTGATCTTTCAAACTTGATTTCTCTCTCCTGCTTTCTTTCTTCTGGAGTATCAGTTGTATAATTGGCAAACATATACGAGAAAAATGCTGACCTGAAAGTGACCATTCCTTGAATATAATGGACCACAGTTATTTTCTCTTACACCTAATTAGTCCAACATTTTGTTTTAAAATCCATTTGTTTTCTAGGGAGAGTAGAAAGATGCAAAATTAGTTGAAGGAGAATTGTCCCAACTTCTTTCTACTCTGTCCTTCCTCCATAAATATAGAAGCAGCTCTATCATTGAAAATTTAATGAAGCTTTCGTCAATATAATGCTGTGCCTCTGCGTTCTCTGAAATGTATTCATTTTTAATGAGCTTCTAATTCTAATTTCAGGTAACAGGAACAACTGAACATAACCATAAATCTGATTTATTTGTGAACAGCGTGTCCCATGTAATTCACAATTCCTTAAGCTGTCACTGATGACTTTGGGTAGTTTGGTAAAAATGTTTTGTTTCAGACCTTTTTTTTTTTTTTTTTGGTAAAAATCAGCCTCAGCAAACAGAAGCCATGACCTTAAAACAACAAGGTGGTTATCCCAGTGTTGTATTGGAGTATTTGCATTTTTTAGCAAATCTATTTGGTGGGTTTTTTTGTAAATTTCTTAGCAAGCCTGGGGTTAGTTCCTTATTTAAAAAGTACAATAGTGGAAAAATATTTTGAGTATGTGGGAGAGTTGGTAATACTGAACAAAATATAGTATTGTGGATAATTAATTACAGAAGTCTGTAATAGTCTAGGAATAGCTGTGTAAATACCCTACTACCCTCTGGACAGTCTCAAACTGGAGATATTTATGAAGCATCCAATAATGTTGCACTGCTGGAAGAAGCAACCAGGCTTGCTTGGCTTTTTCTTACTGAGAGTGAATCATAATGCTGAAAAAATAGTATTGTAAAAATAGTATTGTTTACCAAATTTTATGCAATAACGACACCTATGAGTACATAATTACA
This sequence comes from Irena cyanogastra, assembly GCA_013397155.1. Taxonomy (NCBI): domain Eukaryota; kingdom Metazoa; phylum Chordata; class Aves; order Passeriformes; family Irenidae; genus Irena; species Irena cyanogastra. The sequence continues at coordinate 1,201,324 of VWZV01012663.1, read as the reverse complement.
TTTTCAATTAGAATAAGAAAACATTAACACTGAAACATTGTTTTGGTCATGTGAAAATACTTTATTGTTCTATCTACATTATTTAATTTATGATCCTTTTATTGTTTCTCATAATAATAATTGACATTTATCCATAAATATTTCATTTGTGTTTTGGATGTTAATTGCAGAAAAAGGCCACATATAATGTGATGCCACTGAGTAGGGAAACATAAAATTTAATAACCAGAAACATTCTCTGCTGCACATAGTATTGCCTTTGTAATAATACAAAGAGTAATGTAGAAAGAGGGGATGGGATGAATACTGTTCTTGGCAACCTGCAATTTTTTTTTCACCTATTGACTTCCTTGAAAAGAAATATTAGTTTAGTACCAGGAGGAAGCTGCACTTGCATGGCACATGTTTGTATCCAGATTTCTTTTGACAGTTCTTATTTTCTTACATTGATTTGCTTGGAGCATTACACCAGCAGGATGTTTTTCCATATGTATTTTTAAAAGCACTTTTTAGCAGCTGCACAAATGGAAACAGTATGCTGAGCCTATTATATGGATATCCTGAACTGTTTCAGGTGTGTGAAGCAGCCCCACGATTTTATTCAGCTTTTAGTGAGACTTAGACCTTGCTGACCTTGGTGGTCTCTGCTTGGTGCAGACCAAGAGAAGGTGTTGGGCTGGCGTCTCCTGGGAGGTGCAGCTCTGGAGCAGTGTGCTTGGCACTGCCAGCCTTGGCACAGGCTTGGGGGCAGTCCCTGAGAGCACAGCCAGCCAGGATGGGCAGGGGTGATGCCACTGCTGCCCTCAGTCAGCTCTGCCCTGCTGCCACGGGAGCCTTTGCCCAGGGAAGGAAGCTGTGGGAAATCGACACAGCCTGTGGTTGTAATCCCTGCTCGGGATTGTTCCCTAGTATATGGCCCTGCAAGAACACTGCTTTTTGAATGCTTTCCTAAATGATTTTCAGGGCTTTCAGAGACTCCTTCCTTACAAGATCAGATTGAAATCTGACATCAATTAAATCTGACATGTCCTGAAGTAGGAAACTAAATGTTTGCTGTGCTGGTCTGTTCTAGAGACTTCACTCAGGGCAGTGCCAGCTCTGTATCAGAGATAGACACTTCCACTGTGGACTGATATCCATATTTACTGAATTCATGATGGCTAATTAAAAAAAAAAATCCTACTTAGAATTCCCATTTCCTAGTTGTTTGGAATGCAGAGCAGTACACCTGAAGTGTGGATGTAGGAACTGTGTTAACAAGGCTGTTGTTTCAAAAGACTGGCTCAGTTCTTCAGGTGCTTGAGTGCCAGAGTAGCCTCACTCATGCGAGTAGCCCCAAGAAATAGTGAAAATCTGCATGTGATGATTACTTTCAGGATCAAACCTCTACTATTTATTTTCACTTCTGAAAAATGTACATCAGTTTTTCTGACAGTTGTTTTTCTGTTAAATAGTTTACTTAACACAGACAAACAGTTTATTTAAGATAAGTTGATAGCACCAGACTTGGAGTTTGTCCAAATACAGTCACTTCTCATATTTGGCTTGGACTATTTACAGTAGAAGCTGAAGGTGAATGAGGTGAGGGAGAGGTGTAGGTTTGTGTCATCTGCCCCTTTAAATGTGAAAGGTCTTAAGTGGCTGTTGCTCATCTTCTGAGTGATACCAGACCTTCTACTTGCCAGTCTTTGGTTTGACTGGTCAGCTTTTGACTAGGGATTGTAATAAATACACCAATCCAACTTCTTTTCAGGATGAGAGAGCATATTTTTTTTGTGCAATATTGGAGCAACTACGTTAATAAAACTCTGCTTATTTTTCTTTCCTAATATCTCCAGAATTCTTTTTCCAGTTTCTTCAATGATAATTTGAGTATTGTTACCTGGAATCTATTGAGGAATGTATAGATAGTGCATAAAAGCTGTATTCCAAGCTTTGTTTTAGAGTTTAGCACCCAAAAGTTAGAAAATTGCAAAATAAGGACTCACACTTAGTGTGGTTCCTCTGTATATATGGTAGGGTACTATTATTGACATAGAATGGTATTTTTCATCTTGCAGGATGTGGTTTGTGCTATAATCATGGTATTTTAATCCATTACTGTTTGGACATATCAAGCACATGCAATGAATAAGAGGATCATTGATTTCTTCCTTTTCTTTAGCATTATTGATATAAAACTTTTTATGCCTATGTATTTCTCCTGTGATATTAAAGCAGTGCTGCCTCACCTTACTGAAGAGAAAAATTAATGGTTTTACAGGGTCTCTACATGTTTATGTGTGCTAAAAGGGGAATGTAGAACTTCTTTTCAATCAGCACTTCAAATACACAGCCTGCTTCCCCAGCAAACAAAATCAGCCTTTTGAAAGCCTCCTGATGTCAAGTGTTAAACTTAGAATGTGCCAATCCTGTGAGTAGCTGCTGGGCATTCCAGAAAAGGGTATTTGCATGACTTAAGGAATTTACCTTTTCTCTGCAGTATAATTTTGAAAGTTTTACAAGTTTTATCATAGAGTGTTGAGGAGCTGGAATGGACCTTAAGGTCATCTAGTACCAAACTCCCCTGCCATGTGCAGGGATACCTCTGAAGGTCTTAAATTTTGTGTTATGACATTTACCTTTGCCAGGCATCTGTGGTCGTACCCTTTCTAGTGGTTTTATTATTGCTTGGGCCCAAAATGTTTTGGCTCTCCCCACACTCTGCTTCCAGCACAAATGAGCTTTGTTACTGGCCAGGTTGGTGTAAAATATTTTTATGCTTTGAACGTGATCAGAGATCACTGGTGATGCCTTTTATGTATAAAGACAACAGGAAGACAAGTGGTGTAGTTAAAAGAACAAGTAAAAATTACTGGCTTCAGGTGTGTATTGACTTCCACTTGGGCCTCACTGTCACTCCAGCTAATTAAAATCCAAGTGTTGCCTGTGTCACCTGCCTGCCCCATCCTCGTGTTCCAACCCTTTTCTTGGCATTGAATGGCAAATCAATTCAGGAAGGTGATCCCTTTTAAGGTTTTAGACTAGTTATCAGCTGAATTAGCTCCTTGTACTGCTCCTGGGCAGTGCACTGTTGGAGAGGTTGCAGGGCAGATCTAAAATAGGATAAGCTACTGTAAGACTAGACTTGACCTTGCACTTGTAGTAACTGTATTTGATACCAGTAAAAATAAATATATAAATCTGTATGAGGTACCTGCATGTGTCTTTGTTGATAACTTGAGTGCTGTGCCAAAGAGTGCTGTCCTGGTAACATTCCTGCAGCCTAAAGTGTCTGTGTAGGTGTGTGTCAGCCATGCAGAAAAAGCTTTGATCTCAAATGATCCCACGCAATTTCCCCAGTACCTGCTGTGGGAGTTAAGATGTTTGTTTTAGTTGACAACCTGAGCTTGCAGAGGCTCCATTTGTCTTTTGCTCAAGCACGGTGTAGCTTGGATTTGGATTTCACTTAAACAAATGGCAAGGAACTGCTTCTTCATGTTATGTAAAGTTTGCTCCTGAAAATAAAAGGATCACTTGTGGATTACTGAAACTGTTGCAATTTGCAAAGGGCTGTGTTGGGGAGGAGACAACTTTCTTCTTGAAGTGGGGGAAGAGTTTTCGTATCTCTTCTTGTTTAGATCTTTTCATGGTCTCTTCAAAACTTGTGCGGGAATTTGGTTCACAGTGGACAAGGGGGCTTGTAACGTTGTCACCAGGTGTGAATGAAAAGCTGGTATGAAAGATTACTCAGGAGGGTGCACAATATGGCCCTTCATAAGAGTGATGGGTTTTGTTTGGCCTGTTTTTCTTCTCTACATAAATGAAAGTGAAGGTAATACAAAGCAAAATCTATTTAGAAGGTAATAGGAATGGCAGTGAAGCAAGTTTGATAGTTGGTGTCTTGTGGCTGTTGTCACCAAGCTGCTTTTTCTCTTCTCTTCGCTCTTTTTTTTTCAAACATTGTTTACATTGGTAGTAGCCAGAAGACCTTCCGTGAGTCCCAACTCACAGTTTTCTTCAAGGAAAGAAAAAACACTTGAATGAGCTGTAGTGTAAAAAGCAAACAGATTTGGGCAGGGAAGGTGAAGATACAGAGGAACAGGAAACAATTTCCTCTTGAGTTAGTTGATATGGTGTCTCATGCTAAAGTACGTGCCCAGTTTCATGCATGAGTTTTCAGTGGAGCTCCAGGGTGGGATGGGCAATAACACCGGAATTAGAACTTCCACAGAGCATGGATTTAAGTATTTGTGGCTCCTTATCTTTGTGGTTTTTTTTTTTTTCCTCACACCCTCCACCACCCCCCTCTTGGAACAGAGGAGGCAGCTGGTGTCAGAGGGTGTTTGTGCATTATCAGAAAGATCACATGTATGCAAGTCATTTTTGTCCCCTGGCTTGGGAAGCCATCCCACAACTTCTGTCTGCGCTGGTGTGTGCAGAGGGAGAGAAGGGCAGGAGAAGTCACTCCCATGGGCGTCATGAGAGCACTTTGTGTCCTCAGAGTGTTAAACTTGGGGTCTTTTCAAAGCGGAATAGATGCTGTACAGGTGAGTCAGCCTTTTGTGCTGAGGCCCAGGTGCTTGACTTATTTTCAAGCTGGCATGCCGGGACACACTGGCATTCATCACGTTTGTAAACACTCCTCAGAGTTGAGGAAGGCTATTGTCTTGTAACCGGTTTTCCTTAATGCTCTGGGAGTGACTGGCTTGACGCATTTTCCCCACGTGGCATCGGCAGCCTGTGAAACATGGAGGAAGCATTTCTGCTCTGTGACCTTTGCAGCAAAGTCATCTTCAAGGGAGGACAACCAGGAGTGAGTGTCTGCACTTCTGGTACTGTGCCTAAATATGTACACTTTTGACTCCAGAACAGAGAGTGCAAAACTGCATGTCTTGGACCAGCCCTTGGGCAATGCAGTTCTTGTCCTCGCTTTTCTGCTGCATGTGAATTTGATGGTTCACAAGTCATTCCTGCAGAGCAGGAAGAGAAATCTTTTGGTTTTAGCAGTGGAAAGATTGTTTCTGGTATTGGAGTAGAGCAGAGCAGATTGTGGTCTGTTGTGCTGAGTTTTGTGTCACGTTTAGGCTCTCACTTTTCTGGATGAGCATTCAGGTTTCCTTTTAGTAATCTAAGTCTAAGTAGTCTAATATTAGAATAAAACTGAATGATTAGTTTTTATATCATTTGTTTTTGAAGAAAAACTGGAGAATATTTGTCTGTAGCAAAGAACAAGTGAAGAGTATTTCCTGGTGAGTTTTCTACAATATGTGGCATAAGGATGGCCTCAGTGCTGGGGCTGCTTGCAGAGATGAATGTTGGGCTGTCCTGGACCCACGCAGTGTTGCCAGGGAAGGCAAAAACTCCAGTTATATGGGATTTATCCAGTGTGTGTAATAAGTGTTTTCTCGAGTGTCTGTACTCTGTTTTTTTTTTTTTTTTTCCCCCTCCTTTCTGTGTAGTGGGTTTTTGTTTGCTTTCAGTAGGCCATTGTCTTGAGGGGCCTGGTCTTGCAAACAGTAATGAACAGGCTTTTTGTTTACTGGTGATACCTGTGAGACTGTTTAAATAAGTATATGGAGCTGAATCCAGGACCTCCTTGAAGCCCACCAAATCCTGAGGGTTTGTTTCCCTTTCTTCCTTGAGACCTCAGTTCTCAGAGTGCCTTGAAGCCAGTTCACCTCTCCCATAGTCACTGACTGAAGGATTAGGCCATTTTTTTCGTAGTAAAATAGACCTGAGCATATTCACATTTTGACATGTTATGTCTGAGATGTACAAGCTGCGAGCTGTTGTTCAGCCACACATTTTTAGCTTATCGATGATGAAGTCTTGAGTGTTAACATGCCTGTGAAATGAGCATTTTGGGCGTGTGAAAAGTGACTTAATTGTATATTGTCAAAAGCAAAGAACCTCTTCTGGCCTGGCCATTTAATAGACCGTTTATGCCTCACTAGAATCTGGTTTTGATAAAAGCTGCTGAGCAGAAATCACATGGGCTTGTCTTTCAGTGTTCACGGCTGTGAGGCAGGTGCTGGTGACAGTTTGAGCTGTCAGACTTTGTGCTCGGAGTGACAATTGCTGCCTTGCTAGCAGAACCTAAACATACATTATCTTATTAGTGCATTCACATCTTTATGCAATTAAACCGTATTATGTTTAAGCTGCCTCCGCTGTGCACGTTCCCACAGTTTTAACAGTTTGTCATTTAAAGCCTATGAGAATTTGACTGAGATTTAATTCCACCTGGACGGCCTGGGCAGCAGTGGAGTGTGATTGTATCTGTGTGGTTTAAGTGCAGCTGCCCTGAGAAGTGAGAGTGCTCCAATCAGTATTGTCAAGGTCTCCAGCAACCAGATAAGAGGGAATGACCAGCAGGAAATACTCCTTTGTGGGGGAGAGTCTTTGTTCCATGAGAACACTTTCAGATAAAAGGTGAAAACTGATCATCTTGGCATTCTCTTGCCTTAAAATTACTTAAGGGCTGGTCAGCAAGGAACTTTCCTTGCAGTGTTTAGTAATACTGGTTTCTGCAGAAACCCCAGTATTTCACACACATCTCAGTTCTATCGCTTGGAAGTTTTGCAGATGAGTACTTGTCAGTTCTGGAAGCTGTAATAGCTATTGCTGTTAAGGTGATATTTTGGGGTGGAGTATTTTTTTTTTTTGAGTAAGCATCTATGTCTTAAAACCATCTGAGTCATGTATTCTATATTTTAATACAAAATGGTTTTGAAGGCTCAGCATGTTTTAGTGGTCAAGATATGGCACTGAGCATAAAGAGCCATTGAAATGCCTCCTGAAAGGAGGGGAAAGAATATTATGTCCCTAGGATCACTGAATTAATTGACACATTTATTTATTTCTAATGACCTGGGCAAGGCTTGTTTGCAAGCTCATTAAGGTGTGTTGGTGGGTCTAGTTTTGGGGCTGACATCCCCTTGTTAACTGAGGGCTGGTGTTGGTGGCAGGGCAGCTGGTGATGGTTCTGCTTCACCTGTGCAGGCAGGGCAGTTCTTTCTCTGTTGGGTTCAGTCATCTTGGGAATGTGGCCTGATCTTTCTGATTTCCATGACCAACTGTAGCATGTTTTTTCACGGGGGAATTTTGTTAAACTGGTTAACTTTGTGCATTGGATTCAGGTTGTGCCTCAGTGGGTGTCACCAAACTCGTTTTACAGGGTTTTTTCAAGGAAAACACCCAGTTTTCTGGTGTTTTCTGCCCTGGATAGGCTGTAAATGGCTTTTTCAGTTGAGCTGTAGTTGCTTTTCAGGTACCTGAGTTGCACAATGGTACTGTGACTCATGAACCACAGCCTGTGTCCCTAACTGGATTCTTTTGAGGCTGTAATTGTTGTGTGCAATCTTCATTATCTACAAGCAATCCATCTTTTGCTTATCTTTGGATCTCTTTTGTTTTTTTTTTACTAGTAAACTTGGCTTATGTGCTTTGTGAGAGTAGGGAAGGTGATCGCTTTTCTAGAACATCCTAATTTTTCTCGGAGAAAATGCTGGTAAACTGTGGAATGCCTTACTCATCTCTCCAAAATGTTGCATGTGGTTTTTGGGAGTGGAAGCAGCATGAATTGCCCTTTAAAAACTGAAAGTTAAGGGAGTAGCTGAAGTTCACAGGAATCTGAGAGCTTTAGAGAAATTAACAAAAATGTGTTATAAATAGCAGGTATATAAAATAGCATCATAAAATGATGAGAGTAGATTTTCAGTGTGGTATCTCCTTAGAGATTAATTTTTGGGTAGAGAGAATTAAATATTTTGCACATATGCAGCTTTCTTTGGTCAAGAAAGTTAGAGGTGGGCACCCTAAAATGTCAGGAATTAGAGGGATCATTACTTTCTGAAAAACTCATCCTCTGCTTTATTTTGTGTCTTCACTGGATCTCCCAGTTGTTGGTCATCATGGATTTTGCTAGTGGCTATTGTGTTCTAGAAGGATCTGTAGAATCAAAAAATCACGTGTAAAAGAGATGTGTTGATTTTTAGTTTTTATTTTTTGAGTGGGTGTCTGTGAAAAAATCCTTTTCGTTATTGTGTACAAGCTTTCAATTTGATTGAGACTAGGAGCATATAAAAAGCATGAAATCCTGTATTTCAAACTTCCTAGAGTTGTGTGCTCAGGGGTGTTCTCCCCTGATTTGTTTTAATTTGACTGCTTTAGTGGCACTATATCATATCAAGCATTTATTGTGTGTGATTTATATGGATAGGGAAAATACTATACACACTTTCTCAGGCCAGAAACAATGTTCTTTACACATGACCTTTAATACAGTTGTGAGCCTAAATAAATGCTGCTTTTGAATATGTGCACAGATCCTGTATAATTATGGAGCAGTGTGGTTTATTATGAGAGAACATGCAGCATTGTGGAGTGCTCCTCAGCTGATGTTTGGATAAAACAGATCAGCTCAAATATTGTCTGGAACTGATCATCTGAATCTTGGGCCAGATTTCCTTTTCCTTGCTTGTTTTCAATGGCTCTTTAGTTAATCAGGGGGAGCAGTGGGCTCTGGTGGCACAGAGCATATGGATGTAGCCATGGGTAATGATGGGGTTTGGTTGTCTGTGTGGTATTTACTGAAGTAGTGAATGGAAATGGAGAACTCTTGTCTTTCCCATTAACATTACAAAAATATTCTGCAAAATGAGTAAGTTAGACCAGTCCCACAGAGGGCGGCAGGTGGGATTTATGCTAAAACACAAAAATATTCTTCTAGGCTATTTCCACACATAAAAACAAGCCACACACAAAATCCCAACAATCTGTACTCTGAATTTGCTATACATGGGAGGAACTTCACATAATGAAGAACAGATTTGTGGATATTTGACTTCAAATCATTTGACAGCAATTTAATCATGATCATCACCAGTGTGAGGAGGCAGCTGTGTGTCCTCCTCCCTCTTGTCCCAGCGTCTGCATCCTCTGCTGAGTAACTTCACTGGGGTGTTCTGCCTCGTGTGGTTTGTGGCATAATGGGTACTGGCAGAAATACTAACAAGAACAGAATGTATTTTGTTAAAACTTTTTTGCTTTCATCTTTTTGATCCTCTGTTAATATGAGTTGTCTCGCTTCTTGCTCCCTCCGTGCAACTGATTCTCCTCCTTGCTTTTCCTACTAACAAACACTGAAGGGATAAATTTGCATCACAAATTTTCATTGTGATAATATTTGAAATGTGCTGCAACTTTGAGAGAACAGCTCATGTTACGTCTTTGCAGTGGTGAGTAATGTGTTTGCTCACTTTGTCCTTTGTGTTTGATAACCTGTGAAGCTCCTTCCAACTTCACTGGAGTAGGGCTGGGTTTTTATTCCCCACAATCTGTAGGAAATGATTGGGCTGCCAGCACAGCTAATGAAGGCCTGACATGTTCTCCTTATTTTTAATACCTAAAAGTAGCTCCATTGAATATGACCTTACAATTTAGCTTCAAAAAGTTTGCATGACATTCACCAAGTGGTTTAATGCACTTGAATAGCAATTGCCATTTATTTTTGAGCTTGAGGAAAAAGCATTTTTTTCAAATGATTAAATTTAACATGCAAAAAAAAAAATGTTCCCTACCATGCTTTAAGTAGGTCAGGATTTCTGCCACCCTTAAAAAGGAAATTGAAACCTGACCTGCTCAATGACCAGGGTGGGATGGGGGAAGGAGGTTTGGTGTGTTTTTCCTTTTTCTTTTTTTATTTTTTTTTTCTAATAAGCCAAAATATACTTTTTTTTGAGATTTGTTTCACTGGCCACGTGTTGTATATTGTAGGGTATTTCAAGACATCTCTGAAATATTTATCATGCTGTGTCGCACCAAGAATGTAATCTTAAGGTCTCCACTGTTTTTGAAGCACAGTCTATATTTTATCTCATGCTGAGAAAAGATGTGATAATGGTTGTTTGGGGATTATGTGAAAATGAAGTGAGGAATGACCCTTAAAAATTGGTAGGAAGTGGGAGATTCCCAAATGAGACAAGGGAGGCGGGGAAACTGAATTGCTGCTGTGGAGTTTTTCTAATGAATATCGTCTTTGCACTTACAATGGGGAAAATTAAGATTGGGGAGAGAAAGAAGCATTTAAAGAAAGTGCAATAAAAATCTGTTGGGCTACAGAAATGAAAGCTAAAGCTGTAATTCAGAGAACTTGTGTTTGTCAGTGGTGCAGTTTCTGGGAGTGCAGGCACAGAGCCCGAGAAGGTGCCTGTGATGCTAAAGGTCATCAGTGGATCCAGAGTGCTGGGAAGTGATCTGATGTAAATGAGCTTCAGGCACAAGGTAGCATAGCCACTCCTGAATGAGAGACCCATTGCAATAGGAAATGCTTTACTTGCTTTTGGGTTCATTCTTTACATCTCCTTTAACTTTCTTTAGGTTAAAAAAGAAGGTAGATTTGCCAAAACATTGCTTCTTAAACATACTTACCTAGGCTTATTTCTTGAAGGATTAAGTCTGAATTTGGATGAAAGATGGCAATAAAGTGTTACTGAGTTGCATCTTTTGTTTTTCTGCATCTTAATGTTCAGAATAATATGGGCTCTGCTCTGTGAGGTATTAAAGGAGTTCATAGAGATCATTCTTCCTTCTCTGACGTCCAGCTATTCAAATTGCAATAATAAAGCCAACAGAGATTTAGCAAGTCATTCTAAATGGTGCTTTAGGGCAGGGAATAAATAATGTCCTAATCAACTGAAATTTCAGTAGGGAATTGTGATATGATGTAAAATTACCTACATTAGTCCAGAAAACCCATGTGATCTCAACAGCAAAAATACTACTGAGTCCTTAGTATGCAAAGGCTACTGGTGCTTTTGGTCTCACTGAAATGCAGCAGCCTTGAAAAGCTGCAGCTTTAGTTCCCTGAGGCTGTACTGGACTGGAGAGGAGGGGAGGATGATTTGTTGAGTCATGAGCATCACCTTTTGCTGCAGAAAGGACTTTCTACATGCTAATAGAATATATCTCTATAACAAATTGCATGTTCTATCTGAGGTAGGACAAGCTGGGGATTCTTTTTCCCGCTTTCTTCTGTGTGTTGTGTTGGCTATTAAGGACAAGCAGAATGTTGGGATCTTACCTTTTCTCTTTCCACAATGTAAAAAAATTGGTCCAAGTGAATCAATTTGGGTCTCTGACATATACGTATTATGAGTTATGCCAGATAAGATGAATTACTTGCTTTTTGATAGAAGAATATTAATCTCTGTTGAATTTGGGAAGGCTGCTTTAGACTGATGGCTGAGAGTGATTACTGTTATGAGCAGAAGGAGCAGATGATGGAATACTGAAAAAAAAAATTAAAGGAAGCGTAGTCCAGATGTTCTAAGATGCACATAGTTTTAGCTTTTCTCTCGTAGTTTTTACTTTTCTTCCTAAGCTATTGTTGTTTCAGGGTTTCAGTCATTAGAGCACATAACCAGGACTGTAGATAAGACTGGAGACATCTCCTTTATTAAGTCTGGTTACCTATTGAATACTATCAGGTCATCAAATCCTCCTCTTGTTAATTTACCAAACTTTTTAAAACTAAGTAATGTTAATTTTTTGAAACTAATTTATTGTCCTGTTACTCCTGTTGATTCTGATTCCAGACCCCCACTGTTGTGACTGATGAGAAGTACAATTTCCAGTATGAAGTTCTACCCTATTGGTTGGACTTGTTATAGTTCAGTAGCCTTTCTGCTGTTTTTCCTGAAAAGCCAATCTTCCTAATCTTGTGGTTATCTAGTTGCCTTTTTGTGCATTTATAGGATGAGCTCATCTGTTTTGAGTGTGCTTGACCAGAACCACACTGGTCACTTCAGGTTAAACCTCACATCCTGCTGGTGACTTTCAAATATCAGCAGCTCTTCTGCTGCCACCTTGGGTTCCATGTGCCTTTTCCTGACTGCACCACATGGCAGGGGGACCACGAGGTGCTATTTAATTGGTATAGGGCTGCTATTTTCTTTAAGTGATGAGCTCCCAGTGATTCTGTGACTTGTTTCAAATGCATGAATTAATTTTTTTTCAGTTGTGTTGTCTTCTGATTGTATTGTGGGAGGACTTGGCTGTAAAGTAATCTTGTGTGCTTTTTGTGAAGTATTCTGAAATAATTTGTTATGGTCTTTTGGCTGTCTCGTTTTTAGCAATTCTAAAAAATAGTATTTACCCTCTGTCTGCTACCTCACATATTATTGCATTGCTTGTGTTTAACTCTTCACTGACTCAGCTTTTTAGAGGTGTGTTGACCAAGCAACTTGCAGGGTACCCTGAAATAATGATGGACACTTTTTGGGTCTTTTTTTTCTCTCCTTACACTTTTGGATCAAGATAAACTAGCTGAGTATGCTCCAAAAGCTTTGGAGCAGGGAAGGAGAAGTTCTAATTAACAGCATTGTGTGCTGTTGGTTCAGAGGCTGGGAAGAGAAGAACAGCTTTTTATGCCCTCCCACCCAGTGGAAATCCCTGGGGTCTTAGTTCAGGGATCTCATTCAAACTGTAACCTGCCTGTGTGGTGCACCCAATGGGAGAGTTTGTCTGGCTAAAAAATAACCCAAAAAATACCTGTGTGGCTGCACAAATGCAGGTTACAGCAGCTTCTTGGGTGTTGGTGCTGACTTAACATGTAGGGATACACTTCTGGTGTTCCAAGCTGAATATATAAACTCAGGGTCGTTGGGACTTCTGCTGCTTATCAGAATGGCACATAATGTCTTAAGCTTTGAGTCTGGCTGTTCATTTGTAATTAAATAAAAAGAAACAGTTGATTTTATTGTATCATAAACCCGGATTTATGCAGAAGCTCCCACTTGGTCATGGCAACTTGTTCTTTCAGTCACTTCAAACCAAGCAAGTTTAGTGGTAGGGAGGACATCACTTTGTTACACTTTGGTTTTTGAGCCCTGATAGGGGTTTCAGAGCTCTCCAGGACATGGGTGATGCAGTTATTGCTTCACCAGGCTGTTTTTTCAGTTGTTTTTAATTGTGTGTGCATACACCCACACTGTCTCTGTATTTGAATAGCTTGAGGAAACTGGACTGTGTACTTTTCATGCTTTGAGTCAAACACAAGTCTCTGTTCTTGGCAGGAATTTGGCTTGATTCCTCCCAATAGCCAGGAGAGATGAGCCAACATTCATAGATCACTCAACAGTATCTTTGCGAAAGATGGGTCAAGATTTTGATTTTTAAGAGATTTTTAAAGCCTTGCATGTTTCCCATTGAGACCCCAAACCACTGTTGTATTTTCAAAAACCTTGGTCCTGGCTCTCTGACAGATGTGTCTTATCAATTTTATCTTCTAACTCTGAGATTAGACATGAAATATGGGAGTGTCTCGTGACAAACTCTCAGTAATGTGGTCAGGATATCCCATCATGCCACAAATACCTTTTAATGTTTTTCCCCTTTTACAGTAAAGCCACATTTCCTTGTCTTGTTGCCACATGCTCTTGTTGCACTGTAAAATGCGTTGAAAATACAGGACAGAAAGTAGAAGTCTTGTTTCAGATCAAGTAGAAGATTTGTCGTGACTATTTTGGGACCCTCCAAAGTGTTTATTTTTTGTTGTCTATGTTTTAGTTTTTTTCCATGTGATTTCTGGCTTATGTAGGTGTTTGGTGTGATGGAGTAAGTGAATGCTCAGAGAACTTGAGTTAGTAAAACCTGTCAGCTCTGGGGGCAGCTCAGCCCACACCATGGTGCAGGACTTTCTCATGGAGAGAGAAGGGAGCAGCATGTCTTGTGGAGTCTGGTGTGAGATCTCACACTTGTTAGTGATAAATATGTTTGTCTGGTGGGACAATGGGCGATGTTGAGCTGGATTGTGTCTAAAAAATGCAGTTTTGGCAATCTGGACAGACTCGGAAGATTTTGTAATTGTGCCTTAAGTTCAGGTGTGCTGTGGGCAGCTGTTAATCCTGATAACTATTTAATTTGATATTTGCTGAGAACTCTGAAAACTTGCAAAGTTCTCATTGAAGGAGAATAAAGCATAATAAAAAAGGTTATTGACACAGTTGAATTATTATTTTAGTGCATGTGTTTGCCCAGTAGACTATAATGGATTTGGAGTAGTTGTTCTGGTACACTGAGTAAATTCTGGGTCGGTTTTGGTGTGCCTAGTCATTGTGAAAGCACTTATTTCTCAATGCCACACAGCTGCTCTTGAAGTGTCAAGAATTGGCCTGTCAAGTACTGGCCTGTTGTTTGACCAAACTGGCAGAATGATGCTGTAAGACAAGTTTTTATAATCGTGTCCTTAATTGACTAGGCAGCACTATGTCAGAAAGAACTACTTTTATTTGAATACTTATAGAAATATTTTTTTCTCTACTAACTAGAGTTAATAACATAAAAGCTTCTCTATTATTTTTTCCCTAGGGAAAAAAAGAAAGGCTCATCTGTACTGGATAAAAGTGATTTAAGTTTTAGCTTGCTGCAAATTCTCTTGTCAGGTCCAAGCCCCTTGAAATGGTTTTGTAGTAGAGATGTTGAAACACAATGGGTGGTGGAAATGTTTGTTTATTATTAATTGACTCAGTATGTCTTTTTTTTTCTTCTTTTGAAATGCCAGTCAGTCAAGGCTGTTGTTCAGCCACTACCTGGTCTGCTTTATTTCTGGTGCAGCTGAGATGAACTGGTCTATATAGCAGAGTATGTACATGGGAGTTTGGAAAATAGGGTTAACTATGCCTGAATGCTTCCTAAATTTTTCAGATGTCTGGGCTCATTTAACCTCCTCTTGTCTGCAATATGGAGCAGAACTTGTCTGACAAAACAAAAATGAAACAGAAGTGGTGTGCGTGCATCCTTTTCCCAAAAGATATAAACAGTCTAGAAGGAGGGTTGTGTTCTCAGAAGCTTGGCAGATGAGAATTGACATAACACAGATATAGGCAGAGCACCAGAGTCTCTTTTTGCTTTTGCTTTGTTGCTTTAAAGGAGAGGGTTCAGATCAGCTCTCTGGAGTCGTGGTACTTTTGAAAAAAGATGGAATGTTAGCGAAGCAATCTCAGAGATTTTGTGTCACAGTGTGTGTGACTGGGCTGAAGAGAAGGGAGCTGCAGATAACTACAGATAGCTTATCAGCACTGTATAAAACCCCAAAATTCTCACCTGAATTGAGCACTTCTCATTTGAATCTGATAGAGTTGTGATTCCTGGCTGAAAGCTGGATCCTATTGCCATGACGAGCTGTAGTCTCTGCATGGCACGTGGGCTGCCTGTGAGACCTGTTTATTTGCTAGTTGAAGACAAGACCCATTGTGTGGGTTTTTTGGCCAAATAAGGTTTTGAGAGCATTCTGAAGTTGTCTCCTCACAAGATAAGGACAGCAAAATCTCCAGTGGTAGAACTTAACAGAATCTGGACAGGAATGACAGAGAGAGTAATTGGTATCACCTTCTCCCACTCCCTCTTGTATTTGGCAGTCAGGGAAGAGATGGCCCAAAAAACATAGGCAGCAGCTACTGCAAGTACTTGAATAAGGGTTTATGGATTCCTGAAGCTGAGGTGTGAGAAGGAAAAGACTGTTTTTTATCCCTAACTCTCTGTTGATCTCTTGAGCTCCTTTATTGAGGCTCTCAGAAGCGCTTGATGTCACTGGAGTCACACTTCTCTTTTCCCTGCTTTTGGTCCCTGTCCTGTAATGTGGGAAAAAATGGCTTTAGCTAGGTGCTTTTGACTCTTTTGGATCACAGAGGTCATGGTTGCTGCAGACTCCAGGAAGAACCTGCCTTCTAGGCTGTGTCTGTGACTCCATCAGCCCAGAAAATAAAGCTGCAGTGGCCAACTGCAAATCATTGATGAGCTCTTGGCTGTGTAGCAGAAACCACTGTGACTTGTTAAATGTACTGAGGGTTGTGAAATAAACAGGTTTGACAGCTGCTCTCCCCAGATTGGGCTGTTCTTGTCTTAGTTAAAGAATCACTGCTTGAGAATATCAAATTGTCTAATCCAAGCTAAGCAAGAAGCCCAGGAATGTTTCTAGAAGCATCTTTGATTTAAAAAACTAGATGTCATTCTGTAAGCTTTCGCATGTGTGTATTTTCTGTTTTTTAATATTCCCTCCCCATAAATCAAGTCATTCCACTTTTATAAGTAAATTTCCCTCTAACACTGAAATTGAGGAGCAAGTGAAAACACATCATTTTTGCTGATTCTTTCCACTCCTCTTGTTTGTGGTTCAAGTCTTGGCTATGTATTGAAGACTGTATTATTATTTTTTAATCAAAACTGTTTCTTCCATAGTAGAGAGGATAATTTGTTTTGTTACTTTAAATAACAAACATCTTGGTTATAAAAGCTAAAGAAAGAGAGGCTTAGAAATTCTAAGAATTTGATGCTGTGTAATGAGTCTATCTACTAAAAATAGGCTTTGTAAAGAAGGGTAGTAACTCATTCTGTAATACTCCTAGTCAACAGCAAAAGCTATAACTTTTTTTTTTTCACTGAAATGATTAATGGCTGCATATCTAAAGTCCTGCAAATTTTTGTAATGCTCAGCAGAATCTAAAATTTAGAGAGAATATCTTATGTTCCTGCTTGTGAAAATAGCTGTTCCTTTAATTTGTTTTGTTTGCTCCCTTGCCAGCCAAGCTAAAAAAGTGAGCAGCACCATCAAGCTGCGCTGATGTTGTGAGCCATTTTCATCCCTCAGTATCCCAGAGGGTTGATTCCTTGTCTGCCATCATCCCTACATGAAATGAATGTGTGCATGTGTGAGGAATGCAGGATTGGGCACAAATCCTGTACCCTTTGAAGACACTCTGTCCTAAACAAACACTTAGTTCCCAGTCAGTGTAATTTAGTTGATAGATATCTTAACAGCTTTCTGGGGAGGAACCTCTGCTTGTTTTCTCCAATGTACCAAAAGCATTTTTAGTAGGATCCTGAAGTCCTTGAACATGAGGACCTGTAGTGCTGTTTGTGCATTGATGGTGCCAAACCATGTAGATGCTTTATTGTTTGCTTCCCCCAAAAATGTGATGTTCTAGACTGCTCAGAGACTGGGCCTTTTGTTTAATATTTCACGGGGATTAAAGAGAAGAACAAGAGAGAAAACCACTGTCCATGAAAAGAAAATGAGCATTCTAATTGTGTTGATTGATGTCAAAGACCAGGAGACTTTATTGTTCCTGGTTGGCATTACTGATAGTTGTCCCTGTTGTATGTCCATGTGTAAGTCCTTGGGCATTTTCTATTGATATCTTCATCCTGATCACATGTTCTCAAGATACAAACTCAAATCCAAAAGGAATTGTTTCAGTGAATGTGTGAAGTAGAATATAGGTTGCAGAGGCTGTGCAACATTTGTGTGAAGAGGAGAAGCAGCAGTGTCACACTGTTTGTTTAGATCTCACGTGAAGCTGTTGTCTTCAGACAGACTCCATCTTGAACAAATGTATGGATGTGATTTTTTAAAGTACAAACTTTTGTCATCATTAGTTTATATGTAGCATATCTGCATACATAATACACATGCAAATGCAAAAGTGCTTATTTAAGGCTCCTAATTTAAGAAAACACAAGGCCATCTGTTTTGGCCCTGATTTGAAGGTGAGTTAAGCAGGTGCTTTGGTGCTTTGCTCATTTGGAGAAAGCCACATATGATGTGTTGGCCAATGAAAGATGTACAGAATGGTGTCCTGCTTCCACAGTCAGTTGTCTGTAAAGTAAGGGCAGTGGGGAAGAGTTGGACTTGGAAAGAAATGGAAGGATCTCCTGAAATGATGTGGTCTGTGTGCCATGAGGAGCTCTCTAACGCCAGCTGTGGTGTTGGGGTATCCCTCTGTACTATTGAATGAGTTGGGTACCTTTGGTGAAGTCACAGAAATTGCTACATATCTTCAATAACTAGGTAACTGAGTAATCCAAGTGAAAAAAAAAAGTATTTTTAAACATTACAGTGCAAGGTTATTTTTTCTCAAGTCACATTTTGAAATCTTTGTTTCAAGATGTGAAAGAGTTCATTAAATCCACCTTTATAACAATGTGCCTTTGTGGTGATGACACATGCTCTGACATTAGTGGTCTGCACAAAACCAAAAGGAATTCCTTGGAGCAGGATTGGGGAAATGGCTTTTTTCCCTTCCTCAAGAAGCAGATGGAAATGTTGCCATTGGTGGCAGAGTGGCTGCTGTTTGTGGGGCAAGGATGACAGATCTGCTCGGAAGGAAGCTTGGGATCTGTGAATATTAAATCTGTCCGGAGATGGGAGAGGAGACAGGATGTGGACTGGGTCCAGCTCTGCCCTTGACTTGTCCCATACAGCCCCCTTTGAATTCAGAAGGAATTATCTCCAAATAAATATAAGGGTGGATGTGCATGAGTGAGTGAGAATGTGATCACCTGATGTGGGATTCCCATAGTGAGATGTTGACTCATCCTTTTATGTATGGAAAGCTATTTTGCAGCCTTAGAAACAGTGCTTTCAGTTGGGGAAGGCATTGAAGCACTTGTATGAAGTGCTTTTCCAAGGAGGGATTTTTTCCATAGTCAAGTCCTGTGCAAACTTGAAGTGTCTTTGATTTAGGGAAGGGGAGAGTGAAGTAGTTTCAGGTGCTACTGTCTGTGAATAATATCCTGCACATGGAGCCCCTGTTCTGTTGGTCCTTAGGCAATACTGTGATAACAAACAATGCAAACACCTGCACTTGGATCCACCTGCTGAGTTCTGTCTCTCCCTATTCTATAACTTAGGAAAAAGGAGGCAGGGACTTTCCTGTGCTTTGGCTGCTGTGTTGAGAGAGACACAAACAGCAGAGCTGCCAGAATAGAGGCAGTGAAGCTGCCCTGATGTCGGGCTCCTGCATGCACAGGCAGGTTGGGGGAGGAAGGAGAAAACCCTTTCCCTGCCTTGCCTGCTCTCTTGCATTTACTCTTGCTCCTCCTGAAGTGGAGGCATAAATTGCTTTCATTATGTACATTATATTAATTTCTCATTATTTTATTGAGTCCTTGTTCCAGCAGCTTCTAAATTTCAGGCGTAGTGTGCTAATGATGTTTAATCGTTCCCTACCCAGATAATTAGTATTTATAAATACACTTTGTTTTCTAACTAAAGGAATTCTGGAGCAGGAAAATGCCCAAGTAAATTCAAGGTTTGCTCTTGAGCATTGACAGCTGCTGTTCCAGATCCAGGCTGAAGCTGTAGTTCTCCATGTGTTAGCAACAGCAACAGAAAAAAAAAAAGCTTTTTTTTTTTTTTTTTAAATTGTGAGATACAATTGTGTTTGTTTTGCACTTTCTAATCTTGAAAACAGAAGCTGGATAAAACTGGTTGGCTCTCCTCATCTCTGCCTCTGTAAGGACTGGAACCAGTTTAGTTTGGGATAGGTCAGCAGTGTGAAAGTTTTGTTTAAGATCTTTCTCAACTGTGTCAGTGTTGTTTCTCTTAACTTGTTTAGCTTTTGTGCTGAGTTTGTGAAGGTAAAACATGGCTTAG
This sequence comes from Irena cyanogastra, assembly GCA_013397155.1. Taxonomy (NCBI): domain Eukaryota; kingdom Metazoa; phylum Chordata; class Aves; order Passeriformes; family Irenidae; genus Irena; species Irena cyanogastra. The sequence goes on along the minus strand of VWZV01012663.1, from coordinate 1,181,907 downwards.
CCCTTAATGTACAACTGTTTTGGCTTCAATATAGCAAAGCTATAAATAGGCTCCCCTTTGCCTCCCCAGCAGTAGGAAATGACTGCAGCAGGTGTTGTCCTCTGCTAGAAATTTGCACATTATTACTACTCAAGTACTTTTTTCTTGAAATCAGCTTTCTTATTACGTGTTCTTCCTTTATTAAATGCACACTGACTGGTCAGCAAGTGTCTTGTTAACATCTGATGTCTTCATTAGGTCAAAAGAAATAAAACCAGAAAGGTATTTTTTGTTTATTTCTGTGCAACCTCTGTGTAAAGTTTATTTTCTATGCAATTTAAAAAGTGTTACTAGAAGGCACAGGAGAGCTGCGTGAAGCTGGTTGCTGACTGAAATGGTTTTGATTCTTTTAGCTTTGCTAGGCTGGAGTTTAACTGGAGTTTGTTGTAGCAGTTCCTCTGTGAGAGGACTGGCAGTTGGATGTCTGCAGGCAAGATCTGTGTCCATGCTTGGACTGAATTCTCCTTGCACTGCAGCATCAAGAAAATAAACAGGGTTTTTTGTGCAGTGAGGTGGTGCTTAGAGTAAATAAGGATCTTGCAGTCTGGTCCATGTGAAATGGATTTGCTGCTGTCAGTAAACAAGCTTCCCCTTGATACAGACCCCATAATTTTGTTTGGATTGATGCTTGGTCCCAGCAAAGAGCCGGAGATGTTTGTGCAGGGAGAATCCAGGTGTTTGTGCTGCTGAGCCTGTTCTGCTCAGGCAGGGTGGAGAGCCCTGCCCTCCTGCCACTGGTGGGTGCTGCAGAAAAAGTGAAATCCAGGGGAGCTGTGCTGTGCAAACAGCAAAATGGGGAGCAGTCTTGTGTTTCCATTCCTGTTTAACATCTGTGTGCCTTTGCACCCCTTCCTTTCTCCCACAGATGTGAGAGTTGTGTGGAGCTGCTGTTTGTGAGAGGGGCTGGGAACTGCCATGAGTGTGACACCCCTCTGAGGAAAAGTAACTTCAGGGTACAGCTCTTTGAGGATCCTGCTGTCGACAAGGAAGTGGAAATTCGGAAGAAAGTGCTGAAAATGTGAGTGTCACTATTTAAAAGAACAGAAAGTGGATGTATTTCGTGGATCAAAATTTTAAAAAATTGACTTATTCAGTAGTACAGAGGAGATTTTTCTTTTTTTTTAAAGTAACCCATAAAACTTGACTCCATTTATCATGGGGGGATTTCAGAGAATCTGATTTTGTGCAACAATCGAGAGCTGAATTCTCAATTTAGCCTTGAGGGATTCCTGCTTAGCATTAGAAAATGTTGAGTGTTTCTATGTGGCCTTCTTTGGCAAAGACTTGGCTCCAAAATGAAGATGATTAGATATTGAGGGATGAACATTGCAGTAGAGCAAGAAACAGGACCTTGATTGTTTTGTTCCCTGGGGACCTGTTCTGAGAGTTGAAGGCCAGTTCCCTTCAAAATCAAAATGGGCAAAAGAGAGTTCATATTGTTTTTTGCTTCACAATTGTTAGTGGAAAGGGTTCCTTACAAGCCTGGTGTTACCAGTCTGTCATGCAGATTTGAAAGCTCTTGAAATTGAGATAAATGAGGTCTAAAATTTCATCTCACTCTTTGTGGCCAGTAGGCAGCATTTTATAAGGAAAATAAGCAAGCCAGTTGGTGTTTTGATAGAAGAAAATCTGATAAATGTAACAACCCAAAGAGAGCTGTGTGTGCCTAAGTGAACTTACAGGTAAATTATAAGCTTGTCAGCCTTTGTCTGAAATTTGGTACAATAGTGAATGAATCATGTGATGTTGCTGACATATGAGGGAACTGTGCCACTGAATGCCAAGATCACTGTGGAAAGCAGTGATAATTTTGATGTTGGATTTTCAAGTGTACTGAAGTTAACAGAAGTCAAACTGGAAGAAGTCAGTGGAGTTCATTAAACATGGAATAAAGTTTAGTTAGAAGAGAAAACTTTGGAAAATGCTTGGCCCAGTTGGGTTTGCCAGATTAGTTTTTAGGAGGCAGAAAAAATGCCCTCAAATTGGAATAAGGCCTCAATTCTTGGGATATTTATATTCCTGAGTGTCATGGTCCACAGATCAAGCAGAATCTCAGCTTTATATTTTCTTGGGAAGCAAGTCTGCCTGTCTTGACTTTCAAAAGCTGTCCATGTTCTCAGCCAGTTGTCCCTTCATTTTTTTGCTTTCTCCAGCTCTGAAGAGGTGAGTATGAGTGCTGGAATGGTCTATTGATATGAGATGAGATAATTGTGTAGCATTTTCAGTTTGCTGCTGACATATGCTTTCTGTTGGTGGCACAAAGCCAAGCTCCCTTTTCTGATGGTTCTAGAAAAGCTTTTTTTCTGTGGGTGTTACTGTTGCCTCTGTCTTTGCAAGGAGGCTCCCTGGGAGTTGCTCTGTCTTGGCCTCTGTGCTCATGTTTACCTGTAACCCTGGAAAAGGAATTGGCAAACAATAGGCAAAGATAGCACTGTTTTCTTCTAGGCTGCCTCCTTTCCTTTGGAGCAGGCACTTCTGTCTCCTCTTAAAGATTCTGGTTCAGCTTGGGAGTCACAAAGCACACAGTAGATACAACTAGATCAATGCTTAATCAGCTTGCAGCAAAAGCCTTGTTGAATGGAAATTGCATCTTTCTGTGTCCTATAAATACTTTTCTCTTCTCTCAAAGATACAATAAAAGAGAGGAAGACTTTCCCACTCTAGATGAATATAATGATTTCTTGGAAGAAATAGAAGAAATTGGTAAGTCTTAATGCTTGCATTTTTGATGTGCTGTGCTTATGAGACCATAGGCTTTTATCTTCTGACACAACTGCCTATGAGAATGTCTAAGTTCAGTTTCTGTAATATGATTTATCATAATATCAGATGTTTATCTAATTACTTTTTTTTCTGGATTTTAATCATATTTGCTGAACTGTAGGACATTGTTAAGTAAAACATTTTATCTGCCAGCGGAAAAAAACACAATCAAAAGAGGAAGCAAGCTGGAAAAGAAAGGCTTGCAGGGGACTGTCAATGCTGCACTGGCAAAGATTAAACAAAGAGAGGAGAAATTGAAATTTTCATTATATGCCTCCATTAGCTTTATCTACCATGACAGAAGCCATATGGTGTCTTTCATCATTTTTGCTTCTGCAAGTACAGTAGTTGAAGCTGCTTTGAAGCTGATGACCTTACATACCACTGTGGTAGCATTTTATGTTGCTGTGCAGAAGGAGAAGGTTTAGGAACAGACGTTGATTTCTTTCTCTTTGGATTAGCTGAAGCAGAACTTTGCCCTTCGGGGAAGGGACAATGTTATCAACAGAGTTTATTTTCTTCTTAGTTAGGGTGACTTGTGATTTATGGTGGAGTGATGGGTTTTGCTTAGGAAAACAAGGATGTGTTCAAAGGAGTGCCTCCTAAATGGTTTGTTCTTGGTTTTTATGAGCTTCTGAGGCTTTTATTTTTTTTGACCTGGAGGAAGAAGAGGTGACTTATAGCATGCAGGAGGGGCAGTGAGTGTGATTTGAAGGAAACTATGGAGATAACACTTTTTCTTCACTCTTCTCAAAGGAGCCCTTACTCCTTTTTGCATTGTGATGTTTTGTAGAAATGTATCCAGTACACTTACTGCTGTGAGCAATGTGTCATGTTTTTGTTGGCATCAGGAGGCTGAGGCTGGGAAGCCAAATTGTGTGGCTGGGAAACACCAGTCACACTCACATGGGTCCAAATATCTGGAGGAGATGATGTGGGTGTAGCTTTGTCCAATGTATTTTTTGGAATGGTAGGGGGAAGGAGGGAATGAATAGAAAGAATGGCCAGAGGGTCCTGGAAGAATCTGCGTGCTCATGGGAAGCAAAACTGCTTTTTTTCATGTAGCATTAAATATAATTTCCCACTTAACTGCTGTTGCAGGACTTTTCAACATCTTTAACAAGGGAGTTGAAGTTTTGCCTGAAATTGTCTGAACCTCATGAATTTGTGCAGGATGTTAAGATTTTAGCTCTTGGGATTAGGTGGTCACATTGGAAATGGTTCCAAATCCTGGGAACTTGGTTTTAGAAGCAGCAGAAACCTGGCTGGTCTTGGTAACCTTCTGAGAAAAAGTGATTTGACCGATAGTTTTTTTGGCCCTGCAAATGCATAGTGATGAAGCTTGATGGAGTTAGTTACCTGAGAGGAACACCTAAAATATTAAAAGGAATTGGAAGTCCAGCTGCATCCTAGTTTGTTCATGTAGCAGCCAGGATGATGAGAGGAAGGAAGGGGTGCAGTCAGAAGACTTTTAATTTTCACTGTCAGTGAGTTAAGTTATGATATCCCAACTCCAGACAGATCCCAGAGGACAGGTTAGATTCAACACCACCACTTCAGGCAAGAGTTCAAGCCCTGTTTGCTGTCCCTGGTGACAAAGCCTATTGCACATTTGTCCCCAAGCCCATCCCTGCTGTGGTCCTGGGCAGAATTCCCCACCTGGCAGTTGTCTGGTGTGACATTTTCCAGTGCATGTTGTGAATGGTGTGACTGATTGAACAGTGTGTTAAAAGTCATTGAGTCTGTATGATCATTTCACACTTTACTGCTTAGAGGAGTTTCTTCATTTTTGTGTGTCTCTGAATTCCCTGCTTGCTTGCTCTTGTGGAAAACTGGGCTGCAAGATGGAAAAGAAAGGATGTGCAGGGCAGCTTTGCCTTGTGGAGCCAACATTCAGCAGACTTGCAGTAGCTGGTGGTGGTTCGGAAGGTAGGGAGCCAGGGAACTGGGTTTCCCCTCTCCCATGCTCCAAACTTTCAGTTTTTCTGTGAGAGGGTCAAAGGGCACCTTTAACTCTTTTTTCCTCTTTGCTGGAAGGTTTTGTTTCTGGAGTTGTTGTAGGAGCTTAAATGAAGTAGTTGCTTAGCACAGACAAAATGTAAACATCCTGTATAGGTGTATTTCATGTGACCCTGATTCTGATAGGTTTTCCAAATATTCCAGGTAGGTCAGCTCCAAAACTAGCAATGGAATGAGACACAGCAATTGCTGACCTCACTTGAAACACATTTTCCCCCTTCATATCAGCTGTTTTATACCTACAGATTTTTCTATTGAAATAGAAGAGTTGGATGGTGCAGCAGCAGTGTGTGTGTGTGTGGGAAGGTCAAACAAACATTAGGGTAGTCACCTTTTAAGATTTCTACTATAAAAAACAGGTTTTTGAAGTGGTTTAGAGTGTAGCCACTGAATAATGCTTTGGGCTAAAATGTGTTAAACAAGGCTTTAAATAAAAACCACATTTTAAAGCGAGTTTTCCCCAGAAGAAAAATTGGTTGGATGATTTGAGAACATTGTAAGCACAGTTTGTTGTCATTAGCACTAGGAATAAAAATAAAGTGAAAGGGTTAAAACCTGCCTTTGGGAAAGGTGTGGACAGCATGTATGTGAGTTAAGTCAGGTCTGTGCCCATGTGGTGAGAGGGAGCTGGTTAAACCTTTGAGTGTTGCTGTAAGTTGCACTCTCTGGTCACAATGTGAATTTCACTTGCTCTTTCTACGAAGTTTTTTCCTTCCCCAGAATCTCTCTGGCCGTTTTTCTGAGCCCTGTGAAAGCTCTGGAGCAGGCTCCACCTCCCAGCGTGTGCCTGGCACCTTCTCCTGGTACCTGAGCGAGGCCCCCAGGCATTACCGCAGCAATAGCACAGTTGTTAGCGGTAATTGCTGCTTCTTAAAAACCTTCACTGCATTCCGCTTCGAAGGAGGCTGCTGTTGTTTGTGTATTCCTGTGTCTCCCTGATCCTCCAGGACTTTGTGCAATACCGGCTGCCTCCTGACTTGTCTTGCTCAGAACACTTATCTGACAAGTGATCCTTGGATGGAAAGGGTTTTGCTATCTCTGATCACTTGTGGGTTCTGCTGTTTATTGTTTTGTGGTTTGGTTTTTTTCCCCCCCTGTGTGTGTGTTTTCCAGGACGGTGTTGCTGGTCCTGACACAGCAATAACCCAACTGGAAATTGGGCAGCTTTATCAAAGATCTGTTTCAGTCATCACACTGTTCCAGCCAAAATGGTCTTTCTTAGAGTGATGAGGCTGAGTGATTTCAGTCATTCATTGCCGTTTACAGTTCCTAAAACTTTCTTTTTTCTTCTGGAAAAGATATTGACTCAATGAAAGACCACTGAGGATAAACAGAAATAATCATTGATACCTAACCAGAATTTTCTGTCTTAACTGTGGAATTTCTTTTGTTTCTGATAATTATTTTGTTATAATCTCAGAAATGTTGGTTGGAAGGGACCTCTTAAATTATTTTGCATATTTTCTCCCCCTCAGTCCACTCCTACCCCCTTTAAAAGTACAAGGATCAGGCATCAAAAGCACCAAGGGAAGTTGCCACAGTAGCCTGGGCCATCCCAGGCAGACTGAGGATGAGGTTGTGTCTCCCTCTGTAGCACTCTGCCATTCCCAGTCTGAGGTTTTAGGAAGGTGATAATTTAGGAGTTGTTTGTAGTAGGATGGGAGGAATATTGTTTATAATGAACTAATGCTAATAATTTTCAGTCTTAGTTTAAAACAGGGAGATTTTGAGGCACTTAGTCCTGCAGTGCAGTGGTATTCATTCATACTGCTACTGGACAAATTCTTGTGTCATTTAATTAAAATTTTTGTCTCATTTTCTTTTTTATAACTAGGAAAATATTTTTCCTTTTGTTGTAGAATTGTATAATGAACATTGTTGTTTTGAAAAACAGAGAAAGTCTCCCTGTAGAGACTGAGTTTCAGAACTCGGGAGTTTCACCTAAATAGAATGAAATGTTTCACAAAAACACAATAGTCTTCCTGTTATACTTAACAGATGTCTCAAGGCAAGTCATTTTATAAACCAACCAATGTGAGATGGATAAGTAGATAAATAATTGTTGCATACAAAACAGCTTCTGTTTCTTTTCCCTGAAGGGCTTCAGGCCTCTTATATCGGCTTATGCTATATTTCAACATGGACAAAAATAAGTCTGTCTTCTCTTTGAAACCTTTTCAAACCAGCCATCTGCTTTGCCACTCATATTCAGATCTACACCAATATTTTTTCAGGGTAGGTGTAGCATATGAGTTGGGATTTTTAACTCTTTCTAGTTCTTCTAGTTCTATTTTTTTTTAAGTTAAGAAGTATATTTAAAATAAATTTCTGGCAAAACTCAAAGCAAGCCAAATAAAAAAAATGCTCCACAGTCCTGGCTATGTTAAAGTTAATATGTTGAGTGTTAGCAACTTTGTTCTTTGGTTTTATAGTTGTTGGGTTTAAAATGCCAAGTAACTTTTGGAGAGAACAAGGGAGAAGAGAGCAAAATAATATCTTAATTATTTTTTGTGCCCTAGTGCCCCTTGCAAAACAGACTTGTCAGCTGTATTGTGGGGATACAATGGCAAGAATTTGTATTCTATAAATATTGATGAAAAGATGTTTGAAGCTCATGAAAAATTTATTAGAAAATATGTTGAAAGATGTTTTGGCTGGCTCGCTGGCCACTGGTAACCATGCAGTGTCAAGGAGCAGCTTGTTTTGCTGGTAGGTGTTTATTGTAGCAGGGGAGATGCTGGTTTCATGTACTAAAGGGCAGCTATTGACACTGAAATTGATGTAGGCAGATCCAGGTTACACTGTTACACTTTCATTATCTGTTTTACTTTTTTTTACACTCTCATTATCTGTTTTACTTTTTTTTTACACTTTCATTATCTGTTTTACTTTTTTTTTACACTTTCATTTTTTTTTTACTTTTTTTTACACTTTCATTATCTGTTTTACTTTTTTTTACACTTTCATTATCTGTTTTACTTTTTTTTTTACACTTTCATTATCTGTTTTACTTTTTTTTACACTTTCATTATCTGTTTTACTTTTTTTTACACTTTCATTATCTGTTTTACTTTTTTTTACACTGTCATTATCTGTTTTACTTTTTTTACACTTTCAATATCTGTTTTACTTTTTTTACACTTTCAGTATCTGTTTTACTTTTTTTTACACTTTCATTATCTGTTATACTTTTTTTACGCTTTTTTTGCACTGTTTCCAGTCTTGCAACAAAATGTCTTCAGTGTTTCCACTCCTGAAATGTGGACAAGTCACTGTTGAGGAGGAGATGCTTAGAACTAGACAATGTTCCTCATCAGTGGCTGTGTATCAGTGTTCTCTGGGACAATTTAGCTCTGACCTCTGAGGGGACTGGAAGTTTGAATCTCTGATTGCTCTGTGTCCTGCAATATCCTTGAGTGACAAAGCAGGATGAGATGGACAGAGCAGAGTCAGCGTGGTGGGAGCAGGTGTGACTGCTGAGAGAGTTGTAGCTCTGGTTTGGTTCCAGCCACAGCAGGAAAACAAGGGGGGATAAACACTTCCACCATGAGCAGAGCAGTGGGCTTTTAGGGTGCCTGTGCAGGTGGCTGCTGAAAATTTCCCAAACATTGATGCAGAAATAGATTTTTTTAGATAAAAACGTTACTTTCTTTGAAGTACCAACACACACCCATTTTTGTAAGCAGTTCTCAATAAAGGTAGGTGTCTGCACATGTTTAAAACATGCCTGCTTTTCCTCAGTATGAGTTTTAATTCTTAAGTTTCTTGTTTCAGAGACCAAACCGTGACCAGTTGAACCTATTAAAGATAACTGAGAAAGAAGCAAAAAAAGAAAACTCTGAAGGTTTCCAGCAGCAATAATTGCAAAATGGAAATCATCAGCTTATGGCTGGATTTATTTTTGGAGAAATATTCATGATGTTCAGGAGCCTAAAGGCAATTTGGCATCTCCTCATGCACCTGAAGGTGGCATCTGGGCATCCTGCTAGCACAGCATGGCTCATGTGCTATTTCTTTCTTGTGTCATCATTGAAGAGTTTGGAGAGCTGCTGTGTGGATTTAAGTTGTAGGAAGTGCTGACATTCCCATGCAGCTGCTGTCATTGCAGAGCCCTAGGCTGATGGTGTGCCAGGATTTTCACATGACACTTCTTCTCTGCCCTAATACTCAATTATTAAAACTTCTTGTCAGTGGGCAACTGTAGGCTGGAAATTTGGCTGCCAGAGTGCCATTAAAATACTAAAGATTTAGACTAAAATAATGTTTTGCTAAGGAGAGGTTGCTACAACCAACAAGTGTGTGCTTGTCACAATATGAGATAGGAAAATGTTATGCCTTTTGGAGAGGAAAAAAACCCCAAAACGTTTGGGATGGGTAGCTCGCTTCTAAAAGCCAAGGAGCTGAACTTTGAATGGCCTGTTTGGGTTATGGCAGTGCCCAGGGGTTCCAGCTGGGATGGGATCAAGACCACAGGGGGAAGTGCTGCCTGAAGCTGTAGCATGGAGATACAGCAGGTGGTGTGAAGGAGAAGGGAACCTTTATTCCCCTTCTCCTGGTTCTTGCCAGTGACAGACCTCAAGTACAGAGCCCCAGTGGTCTGCCCAGGAGCAGTAGCAAAGTTCGAAAATTCAGCTCAGGTGTTGATTCTGAAATTTTTAAAGCACAAACTCAGCCATCTTAGATCTTCCCTCTGAACTGAGGATGCTGGGGTGGGGCTGGAAGAGTTCAGCTGATTCAGGAGCCAGACTGAATTGAAATGTCATTCTCCTTGATACTACTTGTTATTTGGAAAAGAGGAAAAATGGAAAAAATAAATACAGCTTTTTTTTTTAAGGCTAGGAAGTTCTTGAACTGTATCTTGCTGAGCCCTTTTTTGCTGCAGTTTGAGGAAATTGAGTATTTTTAATAAGAGTAAGATGATGTGGTGGTTTGGTACTCCTGGAAAGAGAGTATTCCTATTCCCATCTGTACCCTTTTATTACTTTCCTGATACCCTCTCTGGCACTCAGCCCCTCTGTTGAGCCACTTCAGCTTACTGGAGGATTTCTGTTGACAGTGCAGAGTATCCAAGGGAGTTCTGGAATCAGAGCAGGGGAGAGAGTGAGACCTGTGCTTGGAGAGAGGGGCATAACAGCAGGAATGCCTCTCTTGGCAGCAGTGAGCTGGGCTTGTAGAACTGAGCTGCATCCCCCAGCTCTATCGCTTTGGACCTTCCTGTTTCTTCTTATCTCCATTTGCTCCTGGCACTGATTTCTTGATGTTTCCTTCACTGCTCTCGCCTGGTTTGCCAGTCTGGGCTCCTTTTGGTTTGGTTTGTTAAAAGAACCCTCCTAAGTGCTCTTTTCTGCCATATTACTTGTGTGGAGGATGAAAGAAGGGATATGATGTTCTCCAAACTGAGATGTGTGTTACCCTGATGGGTAACAACAGACTTCATGCTGCTTCCTTCTGTTCCTCTCTAGCAGCCTCACTGGTACAAATGACTTGGCAGTGGTGCCTGTGCCCAGGCTTAGCGTGGCCCTGGCTTCCTAAAAGCCTGGGAAGAGAGAACTGAACCAAAACCTCCCAAGTCCCATGCTGGTGTTTCCACCAGACTCTCACGGTCACTGTGCAGTTGTTTCTTGTGAAGGATTTATCAGTGGCAGCACCAGTTCTCCACTGCTCTTCCAGCCATGTGACAGAGCTCTTGGAGGCTTTGAGTGCTCTGTGCTGGCACTGTTTAGTAGCTTTAAGGCCACAGGCATGAGCCCAGCATGCACCCTGGATGGGGATCACCAAGCGACTTCCCAGTGATAACGGCGTTCAGCTGGAATTCACTTGACCCACAAGTGAACCAGTGACCTAGAGGTGAAGGGCTCAGGCATTATATCAAATTACAAATCAACCAAACCATCTACATCTTTCAAGCTGTTGATTATAGAAACTGTTCAATTTCTTGAGATATCGTCTGTGCCATGTGTAGATAATTGGGAATGTTGTGCTAAACTGTGGAGCTTGCTGGCCGACCCTGCTTGCTCGTAATTACATGAGATATAGTCTGTCACCATTGAGAGACATCAAAAGAATGTCAGCTGACCTATTAATCTGCAAGCATCTGCAGATTCCTCATATTAAAGGTAATTGTGCATTGGCGCCTTTTAAGTTATCAAGCAATGTGAATTTTTTTTGTGTACCTGAGAATTCAGTCACTGTAGTCTTTGTGCATTAGATAATCCCTGTGAAATGGAACGACTTAATTTCCAGCTTTGTCTTCATATGCCTGTGTTTGGTCTACTTTAATTTTACAGGAATCACCATATTCTTAGCTATAACTGCTACTTGGAAAGGTCAATGTTTTATGACTAGTATGATGATTATTCATGTGTATCATTACAGTGTCACAAAATGGGATGCAAGATTCAAATTTTAATTTCCTACAGATGTGTAAACCTACAGAAACTCTGCTGAGCTTTGTTGAAGTGCAGTGACTTAGCAGATTGTCTCTGTCTTTATATGGCATGTTTAAATAAGTTCTGTTGCTGCAATGTTTATATTTGGCTAGAAGGGATAGAGAGCATAAGAATAGTGTTTCTTTGTCACAGTCATGCATGCTGACCTAATACTTTTGCTTTCTGTCTTTATAATATTTATGCAGTATTTAACTTGACCAACAATGTGGACTTGGAGAACACCAAAAAGAAAATGGAGCTGTATCAAAAGGATAACAAAGAAGTCATTCAGAAGAATAAGTTAAAACTGGTTGGTTAACTTCTCTCCCCTATGATTTTTATTCATTTGTTAAAGAATTAAAGGATTTGTAGAGTACTTTTTAAAAACAAATCAAAGCTGAAAGCACTATGCAGAGTTCTTTGTATTTAAATATTGAGGTTGATAGTTGAAATGTAGTTATGCTTTATTTTGGGAAGGGCTTGAGAAGAGGGGCAGGCAGTAGAGCCTGTGTCTAATACATCACCACAGCATGTGTGCTGGCAGTGTCGTTGGACAATATCCAGGAGAGATGAAGTTCATTCCTACACCAGGACAATCGTTCCTTTCTCATCTGAAGGAAAAAAGGAATCCAGACTCAGACATTATGAAGCTCCCAGGAGAGAGTTGTAAAATTGAGGCAAAACACAGGCCTGGTTTATGCAAAATTCAAAATGAAAGCTGTTGAAACAAACATTAAAACTTTTGTTCAAGAGCTGATAACAGTAACATCAGAGATACTGTATATATGATCTGTATGCAAAACACAGGGTTCTTTGAAGATTCAGTCATTAAATTATGGCTCACATATCATTTTGTTCTTTAAAAATAAACTTGCAGGCATTTATTCCTGTAAGAAAAGTTTAATCTGTTAAATATTTTTTCAGCAGAAAAATACACAGTTATCAATTCTTGAAGGAAAATGTCTGCCCAGAGTGTGACATAACAAGGGTTTGTGTTTGTAATCCAGTTGCACTAAGGACTTGCTTTCAAATCAGTAGGGGTGAAATCCTCACTCCCCTGAAGTCTGTGGCAAAACTCTGAGTGATTTCTTTAGCTCTAGGATTTCACAGGAGGAGATTGGAATCTGAAAAATGTTTGTTTGAACCTCTTCCTTTTAAAGGCAAGGAAATTTCCCTAGGGGTCCATCTCTGATCTGTTATCCTGTCTCTGACACTGTGCAATATCCTCTGCTTCAGAGCTTGAAGGGACCTGCCAAAGCTTTGGCTGTGTGTCTTATTTTACAATGGAGCTGCAGCCTCTGGGGTCACAGTGAGAACAGCTCTGCCTGCAGCCCACCTTCCCTGCAAGGAAGTGGCTCTGACAGCCTGTGCAGGGCTGTGGGATGCTGTCAGGCACTTCTGTGATAGCTGTACCCACTGAAGCCCCCAGGACTTCTGTTTGCTGTGCTCCACAGTCCTGCTGTGCTGGAGGCTGGCTGCTGGAAGCTGGGCAAGCCTGTGTGAATCCAGACTCGCTGAAGAGCTGGAAATATTTCTCTTTTTTCTCTTTTTTAACATTTGAAACATTCATAATTTCTTTTTCAACAATTGAAATGTAATAATAGACTTTACACAGTGGTTATTACAAAAACTGCATGATCTTACCCATAAATTTACCCCTCTCCTAAAAGCTGAAGGGTTGCTTTTCCTCTCCAGCTCTTCTTAGCAAATTTTGGAATGTCTTTACTCCATGCATGGTAAAAGGTGTCCTGCTTTCTTGCCTAAACTGCTTATGGCCAGTCATTTTCCTTACATTCTTGACTTAAATTTTTCTGTCCCCTGTAATAGGTTGCTTCTGAGGGATATAGATGTTTTCTGTCCCTCTTGTTTTTGTTACCCTTTGTCTGCTCCAGTGTAATTTGTGTTTGGCAAGCAGAAGGGGCCAGAATTGAATGCAGAGATCTGAATGCCTCTCGTAAAGGAACTCTGTTTTGTGTTGATCCTAATTGTTCTTCTCTTGTAGTTTAGAAAAGAAAAGTGAAGATCTTGATGTTCTTGTAATTATAAGTTGTTTTTTTATATATAGATATTTATATGCACTTTTTATTTATTAAATCTTGCACTCCGAGTGGACTACAGCTTTTCCAGTGTTTCTCCCTTAAGTATTTGCAGTTCTCTGGTGATAAGGTTACTTGTTGCTTCCTACTTTATAGGAAAAATTAGATAAACTAGATGTTTAATTTCACTTGCTGCTTTGTGTGGTCATGAAATAGTTATGTCTGAACTCTGTGATGTAAATGTGCATGTTTTCTTGATTATCCTTTCTTGAATGTGGCAAAATGTGATTTTATTTTCTATTTAGTACTTCACTTGTAGGCTTGAGTTTACTCCAGGCTTCACTGTCATCATCTTTTCCTGCACATATTAGGACTGTGTTTAGGTTATCTTTAGTCTGGACACAGCCCTTGCTGCCTATTGAACTCATCTCTTCTCTTTTACTGTTCTGTTTGGTCTTCCTTTAAAGAATTTGATCTGACACGTGACAATTCTTCCATTTTCCTGTGGTCTGCTCTGGTTTAGGTTTGTTTATCAGTTTACTTATTTCAGACTGTAATTTTTCTGGGCTGTTTCTTCAACTAGGTCTGTCAGCACTTCCCTACAAGTTTTCTTCTCTTACAGTGCAAATTCCAGGCAGTCTTTAGAGACAAATGTGGAAGAGCCTTGGAATGTCTCAAAGGCCCTGAGCTCTTCTGTCCTGTTGACCAAACTGACTAAGTCCCTTAATTCTCAGGCATAACCTCAGTTAGAAATCTGGGGATTTTCGTGTTTGTTTTTTTTTCCTTTCATTAAATGCAAAGAGAGCCCAGTTCAAGGTGGTTGCTGGTTGGTGTCCAGCTTTTTACCAGTGTCACTGCACCAGTTACAAAATGGAAGCAGCTTCTGTTGGCTTGGTGGCAGGTGATGAGATCTGTCTGATGAGTTACTCCTGTCTTGCATCCAGGAGTAACTGGGCCTCACTGGGACACCCTGGCTCAGTCTGTCTGGTGGAGGGATTTTTTTTTTTTTTTTTTTCATATTCTGGCTTTTGTTAGGTAGCCGTGCTTTTTGGTATAACTTTATGGTTAGAACAAACTTGACTATGGTCTTGGCCACACTAATGATCACAGAATAAACTGAATTGGAAGGGACCCACAAGGATTATTGAGTCCAGCTCCTGGCCCTGCACAGCACCATCCCCAAGAGTCCCACTCTGTGCCTGAGAGCATTGTCCAAACACTCCTTGAACTCTGTCAGGTTTGGTGCTGTGACCACTGCCCTGGGGAGCCTGCTCAGTGCCCAGTCACCCTCTGGGTGAAGAACCTTTTCCTGATATCCAACGTAAACCTCCCCTCACACAACTTCAAGCCATTCCCTTGGGTCCTGTTGCTGGGCACCACAGAGAAGAGATCAGTGTCTTCCCCTAAGATGTTTTGCTGAAATTCCTTTCATCAATAAATCATCCATTTACGTTTATAAAATTTTAATTATCTTGCCATTTTTACTGCATCTCCCTTTGCTTTTAGTATATTTGATGGAGAAGATGTAGAAAATGTTTCCTGTATGTTTTTCCTTGTACCTTCTAGCAACCAAACTGACTTTCTTTTGATCCACCTTCTTTATAAAATTGTTTAATCCTCTTATTTTCCTCTCTCTGAGCCCTCTTGTTTTTTTTTATTCTTTCACTCTGATTTTCAAATACAGATTACCTAATAGTTTGCACATTAAAAAAATACTTGCCAAGAAATAGATCTGTAACAAAAACTTGTCATTTTATACTAGTAATCTGTCTTTTCATCTCATGTCACATGACTGCAATCCAGGTTATAGGAAAAATTCCTTATTTTCTGAAAATACAATGTTTTCACAGTTAAGGCTTAAACACATAAAGTTATAAACTTCTCTATTAATATTCACATATTTGTAATTTCTCATTTTTCTTCTACACCAGTGATAGTGTGCTTTGCAAAGAACATTCAGCTGATGAGTGGGATGATCAGGAACAGTATTGTGGGATTATGTCTTTGTCCACCCTACTTACATCATTGAGTTATAGGATGTGTGGGAGCTGAGAGGGGCTCACTTGAGAGTGAAAGTGTAGGGAAAACATTTAAGGAGTCAGGTCTGGACTCCAGCGAGCAGCAAGTTAAAAACCTTAACTTTATGCTGGACAATGAGAAGGTAGAATAATCATCCATAATCACCTTAAAATTCTGCTTTACAAAGTAGAATTTGGCTGCTTTCCCCTTGCATGGCCTGCCCAGGGTCCCTTGGGGGGCAGTGGAGCTGTGGGATTGCTGTGAGCCGATTCCTGCTTTCCCTTTCAGACGCGGGAGCAGGAAGAGCTGGAGGAGGCTCTGGAGGTGGAGCGGCAGGAAAGCGAACAAAGGCGGCTGTTCATGCAGAAGGAAGAACAGCTACAGCAGATGATAAAAAGGAAGAATAAACAGGCTCTCCTGGATGATCTGGTGAGTAACAAAACCAGAGGCTTTGAATGCTAAGTAGCATTGACATTCATCTCTATCACTGCAAACTGCGTGGAGTTAACAGATCTGTCCCTGTTTTGCATGTTTTGTGTTTCCATTCTCTCACCTGTTGTTTATTGTAGTGTTGCAGACCACTCTGGTTTTGGTAAGCTAGGGGCTGGATGAAGACTGCTTCTGGGATTTGTAGCTCAACTCTGCCACTGTTGGCTTGTTAAGCAGTTCTGAGTAGTGACTGAGAGTCTGGTGTGTGGAAGCAAAAAAGGTCATCAGGAGGTGCTTCTTGACTCAGCCACCTCTGCAGTGGAGATGGTGGAGAGCAGGGGACAGAAACCTCATGAATTATCCAAGCATTGGTGAGCCCTTTCTCAGTCAGATCACCTAAGTGGTTGGTGGTCCCTTTGTATGCAAAAATGACTACAATGAAAAGTTTTCTTGCCTTGAGTGTGTCATGTTCTCTTACTGCAACTTTTCCTGTACAAGTTGCTCCTTTTGAAGTGAATGAAACTTAGACAAACAGGGGAAAACTCAGACTACTTTTGGAAATCATGGTAATCTTGATTAATTTACTGATTTTGCATCTGAAATGCAATAATGTGTGGGCATAGAGGAACTCCTTAAATGTGTTACTTAAACAAGGCTCACGTCTCAATTTTTTCAGTGCAGGTGTGTGTACAGACATGCATACACACACATTCACAGGTTTTATGTCTAGGAGGACAGTCTGTGTGCACACAGTCTGTGTGTAGCCTTGAGGGAAATCAGAAAAAAGAAGTATGTATGCATGCATACGTGTTCAGTTGTGTCAGCGTGGTTTAAAGCTGCTTGGCATATCCAAATCATATTTTCTCTCTTATATCAGTGCATCTCACTAATAGAGTGTTAATTGCTGCTTTGTAGTCTCTTTGTAGTCAGTTCTTATTCAAGATACAGGTGCTTTTCTACTTTTCCTGAAAAAGTAGAGTTCCTCTTTGAGCCACTGCAGAAGGCACTGACATGGAGAGAAGATCTAAGTGAAATTTAGGAGTTTCAGGGCCTTTTTTCAAGCCAGGTTTCCTGGCAACCTGTTACTGGTTTTCCTTTTGTGGACAAAAGCAGAGATGAGCAGAAAGGTTCTTTAAAAAAAAGCCAAGCCTGTGTCTTTACATCCAGCAATCTATTTTCACTTTAAAGGTAAATGCCTTTACAGTCCACACAATTAGGAATAGTGGATAAATTAATAAAAACTCCACTATGAATTTAATTTCTCAGAGTATGGATTTTGAGTATCTGACTTTTTAAAACCCTGTTCTAAAACATACTCCTAACTGACTAGAGACCAGTGGTAATGTGTGGTTGTTTATTTAATTTTTTTTTTTTTAACACAGCATTTGATTTTACTGGAAACCTTCACCAGGTGGCTTGCAGAAAGAATAGCTATAAATAACCCTTAAAACATGACTAAAATAAGTAGTTTTAACTGTGATTGCATATGTATTGCTATTAAAACATATCTTAATATTCTAAAAACAATATAAAGGTGATTTTTAAAGGCTGAGGGAGAAACTGGACAGTTTCCAGTTGTATCTCTGTTTCTGAAGGGGCAGTGTCAACTTAAATTTGAGCCAAAACTTTTTTTGTAATATTACTAAGGTTTATAAAACCAGCACTGAAGTGTTTGTATGATGACTTATAAAGTCTCTGGAAAACCAGCAGTTGTTAAACAAATAAACATTTCCTATGGTCTCTGAAATCTCTCTAATGCTGTGCTGCAAATCTGAAAGTGAAGCTGATCGTGAGTAAAACTTAATTGAGAGATGCAGCAAAAGCCAAGCATAAGCAGCAGCAGTGTAACGAATTAACTTAAAAAAAAATATCTTATTTCTGTGGCTGCTGGTTCTGTGCTAAACCAAAAATAATTAATTTCTGGCTACAGAAATACCAGTAGTGACACCACTGACTCTGTAGGATTGTGAGAGCAGAGGAAGGTGGGAATCTGACATTGGTTTTGAATCTTCTCCTTTGGACAGATCACCTGATGTGGTCAGCCTACAGCCCAGACCTACTGAATCTTGGTCATTTTTTTTCCCCAAGTTTGCCCCTGTCATTGGACAGCAAAAAAAATTTAAGACACATTTGTTGTGTTGTACAAGTAGAGATGTCGGGTATTTTCCTTATCAAGAAATGAATTTTACCTTTGGTGCTGAAATCTTACAGAGCTGCAGATCTCATAGAATCATAGAAATGCTTGGGTTGGAAGGGTCCTTGGAGACCATCCAATTCCAGCCCCCTGCCATGGGGAGGGAAAACTTCCCCTGGAGCAGATTGCTCAGAGCCCCATCCAACCTGGCCTTGGACATTCACAGTGTTGGGGCGTCCACAGCTTCTCTGGGCAGCCTGTGAGAGGGCCTCACCCACCCTCAGTAAAGAATTTCTTCCAAATGTCTAATCTAACCCTGCCCTCTGTCAGTGTGAAGCCATTCCCCTTGTCCTGTCACTCCAGGCTGTTGTAAATAGTCTCTCTCTATCTCTTTTGTCAGCTCCCTTCAGGTGCTGGAAAGCCACAATTAGGTCACCCCAAAACCTTCTCTTTTCTAGGCTGAGCAATCCCAATGCCCTCATCCTTTCCTCCTGGGAGAGGTGCTCCTTCCCTCTCACCACCTTGGTGGTCCAAGTCATTGTATGTGTTACTTATGGTGGTTTCATATGGAGCAAAGGTCTCAGCTGTGTGCAAAAGTGCTTGAGGGAGCTGATAATTTAGGTAGTCCAGAGGCACAGAAAAATGTTTGGTATTCCAAATGTTGTGCAGTGGGCCCTGGTTTCTGGCCAGCCTGGGGGGTGCAGGGGCTCATGCAGAAAGGACTGGCCCTGGGGCCAAGGCTCCATGAACCCATCCTTGGCTGGGAACTGGGAGGGGAAGGCCAGTGTGAAGTGCTGGAGAGATCAGCAAGGCATCTGGGGGGACCCAGGCTCTGCAGGCCACTGGAAAAGCAGTTTGGTCCTTTTTGCCTCCCAATACTAATTAGGCAATTTCTGTGTTACCTGTGTTGTAGGTCACCTTTTTTACAATAAAACCTCTCACTTGAAAAGCATAATACCCTGTTGTAATTTAGACTTGCAGTCTCAAATGCACTTTATGCATCACTGGGAGAGCTATGTGAGTGTTTTATTTTGGGTTGTTGTTTGTTTGGGGATTTTTTTTAACCTTGGGTAATCCAAGATGAGTAAAATATTAAAGCACTTCCTTTATGTGCTGTACAAACTCTCTCACTTGTATACAGAGGATTCTAAGATGATCTCTTCTGTTTTATGGGACTTGCATTCTCCTCTTCAACAGCCCATAATTCCCAGGCATGAACACAATGGGATTGCAGCATGGAGAGGAGCAGGTTTTCCCTGGACTGTGGCATAGCTTGGAGCCAGGCAAAGGCATTAAAGACGTCATCTCCACATTTTCACCAGAACCTCAAGGGTTTTGAGACAGATCTTCCAGAAATTGTTACGTATAACCAGCTTTGTTCATGGTGTAGACAGTTTGTTTTCCCACACAGAAAATTGCTGGTATGGATAAACACAGGGTTGGAACTTCCACGTGTGTTAATAGTTAACAGAAGGGCTCTGTGCATATTCAAAAGGACAAACAATCAGGATGTGGTGCCTTGCTGGCACAGTGTGGGTTTCCCACAGTTGTGTAATCTGGTTACTGGTCATTGTGTGAACTCCTGAGAAATTGGTTGAAAGTTGGCTTCCTTGAATCATTTCATTAGAAATACAGTGAGCCTGTAAGGAATATGAACGACAAAATGAACAAGAGAATGATTTTCACTCTTCCCTTCTCCCCCTACATGTTAAATCTGGTGATTGAAAGAATTCAACATCCTTAACTTCTGCTGACAGCACATGCTGCTGCATGCTGGTTAGAGATGTACAACACTTGAAAGAAGCAGACTCTAAACTACTGCATTTGCGGTCCAAATTTTCTCCCAGTTGTACAGAAATTAGATGTCTCTACAATTTAGGTTTTTAGCATCTTCCCTCCCTCCTCCCAGTTGATGACAGAAATGCCAGTAAGAACCTGTGCCTTACATGTTGTATTTGTGATCCTGGACTAGATCTCATCATGTGAGATTTTTTTTACTTTTTTCTTGCATTCCAGTGGTAGGACAAAGGGAGTGTAATAAAATATAGAGAGGAGAAAAGACTGGAGAGTGATGTGAAAAGTCACTGTACAATGTGTTCTTCATGATCACTTCAGAGGATTTCTCTAGGTGCCATGAAAAGAGCAAGTCATCTTGTGGCATTAAAAATATCCANTTAAAAATTGGCTGGCTTCCCTAAAAATAAGTCGCTGAAGGAGAAAATAAATATGCTGTTGGTTGCACTTACAATAGTGCCATTGTGCAGAGCAGAGCAAGGATCATTTCCAAACGGCCTCAGGTGAAATCTAATGGGAAACAATTTCAAACTGGTCTGAGTTCATTGGTAGAAAGAATGTGTCTTAGATAAACATCTGATCCAAGTTATGCTACTCAGTATTATTCCTTCTCTGATTAAGTTCTAATTTTTTTTTATTTTAATAAATATTGTTGCATTGGCCAGTTGGAATAAGGAGCCTGTTATATTGTGTTTAATGTGGATTCTATAAAAATAGTTGTTTGCAGGTTACTCTGATTTATGGGCTTGCTGCAGCTTTTTCTTATTACTGAAAATGATGGTTTTCTGTAAACTGTTTCTGAGGGAAAGGATGCTTGGCATTCTGCTGTTCTCCTAGTGATGGCCTTGCAGTCACAGCTTGCAGTTTGGAAGAATATGCAGTGTTAATTAATATTTGTTTTTGTCTAGGACTCAAATTTATTCCTCATATGTTTGCAGGAGAGCTCTGATCTTCCTGCCTCTCTGCTCCTAGCTCAGCATAAGGACAGATCTACTCAGCTAGAAATGCAGCTGGAAAAACCCAAACCTGTCAAACCAGTCACGTTTTCCACTGGCATCAAAATGGTAAGATTTGCTT
>VWZV01012663.1:1080725-1161051 GCA_013397155.1 Irena cyanogastra | reverse complement strand
TAAAAAATCACATTCCTGTTAATAAAATCTGTTTGGTTTTGTGAGTAACAAATATGGTTCATAGTTCAGTATTTGCTTGGCTCTTTGAAACAGAAGTAAATGTGATGTGTGAGGACTTTAGGAATAAAATACTGTGCTAAAGCAGTGCAGGAAGAATCTGTCTGAACTTCTTCTCTGCTCTCAACTTCATGGTAATTCTAGCCAGGAATTCTCAAGGATTTCTGTGTGCATGTAGATAGTCACATTAGTCTCTTAGAAAATTACTTGGCCAATAATTTCTTGACTCTCTCAAAAATGCACTTACATATATGTATGTTAAAAATCATTCTGTCCTGACAGTTTAAGTAATTAATTTGCTTAACTATTCATTTTACTACTTTATGTGTATGTATATATATATCTATATATATCTATATATATCTATATATATCTATATNATGTGGATTCTATAAAAATAGTTGTTTGCAGGTTACTCTGATTTATGGGCTTGCTGCAGCTTTTTCTTATTACTGAAAATGATGGTTTTCTGTAAACTGTTTCTGAGGGAAAGGATGCTTGGCATTCTGCTGTTCTCCTAGTGATGGCCTTGCAGTCACAGCTTGCAGTTTGGAAGAATATGCAGTGTTAATTAATATTTGTTTTTGTCTAGGACTCAAATTTATTCCTCATATGTTTGCAGGAGAGCTCTGATCTTCCTGCCTCTCTGCTCCTAGCTCAGCATAAGGACAGATCTACTCAGCTAGAAATGCAGCTGGAAAAACCCAAACCTGTCAAACCAGTCACGTTTTCCACTGGCATCAAAATGGTAAGATTTGCTTGTGGTTTTTTTTTTTTTTTTTTTAAATGCCTTTCATAGGATTAAAGATTTCGTCATATAAAATTCAGAGATAGTTTAAACCTGAGTTGCATGTTACTTGAAATAGACTGTTCTCTTCCAATTAAATAAGTAATTAGGAATTAATTGAATAATTTCATCATTCTGCTAGTTGGAATATTGTGATGACCCACCCAGAAGGGTCATCACAAATCTATGGAACATTTTCATTGTGCAGCTGTCAAAAAACAAACTATACCTCTGTCCCTGTGAAGTTGTGGTATCCTTGAATTATTTTTCTCATTTGTGTACCAATTCTGGAAGTTGAAATTTTTGAAGTTCAAGAGTCATCTGCACTTTCTTCAGATTTATTTTGAGCACTGGAGTAATCTGTGAGTATGCGACTGACCATCTAGAAAATGATGCCAAGGTTAAGGACTCTATTTTCATTGTTATTTGGCTCTAGGAAGCAACAAGTGGTTTTGAAAATGTTTCACTGTTAGGCTGGCAGCTGAAGATCTCTCAGCATTCCTGTTCTGTGTACATAAATGTAAAGCTGGGGGTGGGAGCTGGTGGAATGACTGGTCTTTTCTGCACCTTTCTGGTTTTCTGCTTTGTGTTGTTTTAAATCTCTGTACTTTTTTTAGACTTTGTATTTTAGAATTGATAATGCTAAACTGAATGTCTTGAAAATAACCAACACACTCTACTCTCCTCAACAAACCAAGAAGTCAGCAAAGCAAAAATCCATGCATCAAGCTAGTTTCCTATCAGTAATGAATTTATTTTTGCCATGAATATTTGTGCTGCGTTCATTATCTGTCAAAGTGTTCACAGTGTGGAAGCATTTGCAGCTTCTTTTTCCAAAAGCAATGTCAGTTTTTGCAGGGCTGTGGGGATTGTTTGCTTGTTTTCTTGTGGTATAAATTGATCTTCTTCCTATTCCTTTTAAAATCTAACAGTCTGGGTGAGATAGATATGCTTTGTGAGAGATTTTTTGTCTTTGTAGAAAATCCAGTGGACAGAAAATGCCTGGTGTTCTGTTTAAAAAGTACTCTGTCTGAATGGCTGTACTTTTTCTTGCTGTTAAAATATATTGCCAGAATTTCTTAAAGCTGTGGCCTTTGTGAGAAAAGGAAGAAGATCAACTTATGTATGTTCTGAGGATGTGGAAGTATTTTCTAATTTGTTTAAAAATTAATATTAAATGCAGTATGTAGTAGTGGACATTTGAGATTTGCAGTCATAAGTAAACTTCATCCAGGAATGGTGAAAGACTTGGATGAAGAGGACAGCATCAGGACATTTAAATCCTAATGTTTGGAATAACTGGGGATATGCCAGGTAACTAATTGCTAATTCATCAGTGTTTAGAAAATGTGAATAGATAAATAATTTAATTTGTTCAATCCCAGGAAAAAAAATTACTTCACTCTGGCTGATCTTAGTCCTAAATTGAAAAAGAACAGCCTAACTGTACTTAACTTTACTGTTAAAAAACATTAATGGAAATAAGGGTAGAAGCATTTGAAGTTAGTGACTACTATTTATAGAAAATTGATTGCATCAAAAAATTTACACCAACAAAATTAAGATTTTGCTTAGAAAGGTGAATGTTTCCTTATTTTCTTTACAGGTGCTTGATTTATTTATTACATTAAAAAAAATAGAAATTCTATTACACAATAATAACAATATTGATACTCTGCACAATAAATGAATGAACTGTCTAACTTTGTCATTTTTGAAGAAGTTGGTTCCAGAGCCTGGAAAAGTTTCTGTGGGTGTTCTGCTAGGAGGCAGCTCAGTGTGTGGAAGCAGATGTTGAATTTCTGTGGATGACGTGCAAATTGGGAGTTTACAGGGTCGCTTTGACAAACTGGCCTCATTTGAATGAAATGTGTTTTAATAGGCTAAATGCAAAATGAGAAATAGAAGAGTAAATAACAGGCTCTGGGAAAAGGGTTTGGAAGTTTAGCTAAGCGAGTAAACCAGTTTGACCCTCAGCCACTGTTTATGGGGGCCCTTGGCTATGTGAATAGTCCAGCAATAAATAGGAAAGGACTTCTCCTCCTGAATGCAATGTTGAGAAGAGTTGTGGAATGCAGAGTTCTGCTGGTTGCATTTTGAGTGCAAAAATCAGAAAGAACGCAAAGAGAAACCACAAAAGTCCATTCAAAGGCAGAAAGATCTGCTCTGTGTGCAGCTTTCTGCCTCTGGTTTAGGAGGTGGTTAAGGTATGACTCAATTTACACTAAGTACCTCCTTAGCACAGAACATGCCAAGTCTGAGCAGTGCAGCATTAAATGTAGCAAGAACCAGAAAGCTTAGTTAAACAAATACCATCTAAATAGGAACTGAAGGAACGAATAAGACCTAAAGTTCACACAATGTTCTGCTGGTTAATTGGCCTTACTGTAAAAATTGGCTCTGGAATGCAATGAAATCTCAAATTCTTGATGTTTTCAGATGAGCATTGAGGTGCGTCTTGGAAAGTTACTGTAGTTATCAAGTGCCAGTTTGCTGGCCTTGGAGCAGGGTTAGTTTTGTTAAAAGCAGTTCTGCTCATTGCACATGATCCATGAAGGTGGGTTCTAGTGACAGTGTAAGGTGAATTCCCACCTGGCACTCACCTTAGGACATGCTTGTTTGCCAGGCTGAGTGTTTTTCTAAGAACCTGAGATGCTTGGTCCGCTCCTTTTGCGTAGGTGTCCACGTGAGGTGGGTGGAGTTTTTGTTATGTCTTTGTAGCTGCTTTGGCTTTGTTTGCCTCTGAACCGTGGGGTTCACACCACTCCTATTGGTGGGGGCAGCTGTAGGGGAGTACTGAGAATTTCTGAAGAAATACAATTCTAATTAATGCTCTGGCACAAGAGTTCTGCAAATTCAGTACATTTGTGTGAAAAGTCTGGATTGTACCCACTGTCAGAGGCTTAGCAGTGCATATTTAATGAATCAATATGTATGTCCTTCCCCATGGCTTTTATTTTTTCCTAATAGTTTGGCCACTGACCTTTTCTGATGGGTGTTTTCCTCTAATTTTGCTTCAAAAGAAGGGAAACCAGATAGAGCTAGCTGAGATGCTGGCTGATCCAGAGCTGGTGTTTACACAAAGGCTATGAAAACATGCCACTTGTGGCAATCCGCTGGGTTTTTTTCAGCTTGAACATGAGTGTTTTTCCTTGGTCAGAGATGTTCTTCTGCCTGACTGCTAATCAGACATGTTTCTTGGTGTCTGAGTTAGGAGCATGTCCATTCTAGTCTCCTGGGCAATGCTCAAGGAAGTTGGCTCATTTAAGGTGTCATATTAGTGCTGTGAGTTCTTCTGCTTGCAGAGGGAGGAGGGAATGTCTTTCACTTGTAAGATAAGCAAGAGCATCCCCTATAGCATGAGACAGACAATTAGCTCATGGGGACAGGGTCTCTTTCACTTTTCCTTTTGTGAAGCAACTCCAGCAAAATTCCTTTTTTATTTTTCCTCCTTTCAAGTGGAAGCAGTTTTTCCTCTGTAGTCTGCTCTTTAACTTTTTCAGTAAATTCTATCCTCTGTGCACAAAGCTTACATTCCAAATCAATCAGTTTGATTTACCTCCTTGAATAGGGGGAGGCAGTACTGCCAAGCTTTTTTTCCTTACCATGTTCATCATATTAAGAAATATACTTTCAGCTCATCTGAGTATTTTAAAACAGTCTTACTAAATCCAATCTCCAAACAGGGGAAAGCTACAAAAGAAACTGTAGCAATCTTAATTGCTGCAGTAGTGCTAAAAATGAGATTTCCTGTCAATTGTGATATGATACTTCAGACTTAAACAGCTGTCAAAAAGAGTGAAATTTGTCCAAAATCAATGATGTTTTCAGCATTTCTAAAGCCTGTCAGAAGGTGCAAAACAAGGTGTATCAAGAGAACCATTTTTCTGTTTCTTGGTGAATGTAATGACCATTTCTGGTTGTCAGGTAGCTTTAATGTGGAGCTCATTTTAAGGTGTAAAAGAGATGCTCGTATGTATTGCAGACAAATGGCAGTTTGGAAATGCAACAGGAATTAATTGTGTTACATGAATTTAGTTTCCTTCTTATGTCTCTAGTGTTTACAGACTGTAGAAGGCTTTTCTAGGTCTGTGCTTTACCTCATCATTGTGGTTAAAAATGCATAGAAGTGTGGATGTATTTAACTCCTCCTTAATTCATTGAACTGGGAGCACAGAACCTTTGAGTCCGTGGCCAGCTGTTTCCATGTTTGTAGAAAATCTGAGTGCCTTAGACTGGCTCAGCTCATGCCATCTCCAGCACATTTCAGGCTCTGTGCCTGTCCCTTTTCTGTTCCTTCCAGTTCTGTGATGTTTTCTCCCTTCCCCCAGCCTCCCAGGACACCTAGCCTCTAGTGATGGTATTCTTGGAGTAATCTCATGCAGTTAAAAACTTAATTACCTCTAATTGGATTGCCCAAAAATGCTGGAAAACAACATAGGCGTCCCCCTGGTTTGCTCCTGCTTGGGAGAGTTTGCCTTCTTGCATTTTATACCCAAATACCTCAGAATTAATGTAAAGCATCATTGACCTTCCAATTCTTATCATTGTTTTTGTTTTATTACTTAAAAGCAGTGGGAATATTTATTAATAGACCTATTAGTGCAGAGTGCTGAACGTGCTTTATCAGTACCAAGATGCTCCCTACCCCAGTGAATTTGCAGTTTAAATAGATGTGTCAGGGAGGGAGGCGAACCAGATGCCCGGAGGGGGTGTTCTCACCCAGGATTAGCCAGCAGAGCAGTGGAGGAAGAAGGAATAGGATCCAGCCCTACTGAATTCCTAACCTCGTGGCTCTTCCGCTGAGCTGGGCTCCATCTCCTGTCAACAGCACCCCTGAATGGCAGCGAATTAAGAGTGAAATATCTGCTCCAGCTACTGCTTCCCTGTTCAAATCACAGCAGCAGTGTTAAATATAACTTTGTGGCTCTGAATATTGCCCAGATTTATTCCACTTCTTGCAGTTTCAAGTTATTTAGTAGCTGGATGCTGGGGAGAGCAGTGTGCAGCCTGGGGCAGCCAGATCTTGCAGGAGGGAGCAGCTGTAGAACCAGTATTTCAGAGGAATGGATTTGTGTCAGACACAGGATGTCTAGGACACCTCAGGAATGTGTGTTACCACTAAGCTGCACATAACAAGTGTTAGGGAAGAGATTTTGTGCAGTTACACTTGCAGTATTATTCTGATGGGAAATAACGTTCTTATTTTATGTTATGTGGAGCTATTTCTTTTAAAACATTGACCTCATCAGCTCAGGTCAAATTAACTGTTCTTTATTATTGCCTTTTCCTGCAATATTGCTTCCTGTGCAAACAACTACTCAGCGGCTGCTCCTGTTTTTCAGTCTGTTTCTTTTATAGCTCGTGGAGCAATTATCCAAAATCCTGTTCCAAACTCAAAAAAGTCTGTCAAAATACCTTTTTAATCAATTGTGCTCCTTCAAAGTTGCTTAGACATATGCCAGGTACTCTGAGGTAAGTGAGGTGCATGTCACACTGTGGTGTAGGCTATTCTGCAGCTCCTGAGGGGGCCTTACTT
Organism: Irena cyanogastra; assembly: GCA_013397155.1. NCBI lineage: Eukaryota > Metazoa > Chordata > Aves > Passeriformes > Irenidae > Irena > Irena cyanogastra. The sequence goes on along the minus strand of VWZV01012663.1, from coordinate 1,154,668 downwards.
TGCCAATTCTTACTGCTCTGCTTTGGTTGGTTGGTTTGTTGGTTTTGGTTTTAGTGTGTGAGGAGGGGTTGTGGTGGGGTTTTTTGGGGTGCTTTTAGTTTTTGCCTGGAGTTAAAAAGTAAAGCAGTCAGGGCTTCCTTCACTGTTAGCTCAGCTGGTCTATCTTCAGACTGAAACTGTTCAGATGGAATTGATTTCTTTGAGATGAATGCCAGTTTGAGTTTAATTGGTATTTTGTTTTTAATCTTTGTTTGGCTCATACCACGCACATTTCTCTTTTACAGCTGGGTGGAATATTTCCCTCTTTGCAACTCCTGGTAGTTTAGAATCACAGCAAAATTGCAACACTTATTTTCAAGGGTAACTAGTGTGTTTAGGCATATAGATACTTTTGGAATAGGCGTATTTGTTTAGGGGACATGCGTGCCAAGGTAAAATTTCCAGTGGCACTGAGCATCCTGTGTCTCTGTGCCTGTGTGTGGTGGCTGTGTCCCAGCTCAGACACTCTGGGCTCAGTGTCAGTGCCAGGAAGCAGAGTCCCTTTCCAGAGGAAACCCAAATGCCCCAGTCAGGGGAGTCACAGCACTTTCCAGAGGGGCTGTGGGTGGAGGTGCTCAGGGAAGCAGCATTCCTGCCAAGCAGGGGGTGCACATAGCCCTGGGACAGGTGGGATTCTGCAGTTGCTAAGCACTGTTTCCTGATTCCTAGTCAGAGTGTACATTGCATATTGCTTTTGCATTGGATTTTTGTCATCAGTAACAGTGTCCTGTTTTTAACAATGGGCATTAATTTGCTAAGAAGGATACTATTTCTGAAGAGAGGAAAAAGAAATCGTGGCTGCTGGATCTCTACCATTTCTGACAACATGTGGATATAGAATTCAAATATATAAACTGAGGGACACCAAATATGCTGGATGATATAAGTCAGGTTAGGACTAACATGCTGGATTTATAAAGTAATCCACAGTCCTGTGACCCACCTACTGCTCCCTTAAATCTCATAAGTTTATAAATACAATATGACTGCAACTTCCGAGTAGCTTGATGGAAAATGATTAGAAGTAGTAAATACATTTGTCATACTAAATCTCTAGCCCTCTGTTTAAATAAAGATGTTTTGTTAAGAGTCAAGCACATACATGCTGAACTGTGCTTTGAGTTTCTGAACTCTGGTTTTGAAGTGTATGCCAAATAAACTTTATTTAAGTGATCTATCATCAGAATGCTTCCTGTGCACTCCAGCCCATGGACTGAAGTCTAAAACATTAATTGGGTTCTGGCCTTACTAAGTAATTACTGTTATATCAAAGTGCATAAACATTCAGCACATGATGTTGACTTAATGAATTTTATTCCTTATGTTGGTAAGAAATGTTTCTGAAGGAAAAAAGGCAAAGTAAATGACAGTATTTGTTATTTTACCTCCATTTACAGAGCAATGACCTTGGAAAAGGAGAATGTATTTTGAAAATGCAGTGCTATGTCTCCCCATAGCTCTCTGCAGGATTTTAGCTTGGAATGCCTTAGGAAGTATGCTGTAGTTGAAATTAAGCTGTTTGGTGGACAGACATAATCAGAACTGCTTGACTTGATTCCTTTTTATGGTTGGGCTCTCTGATACTGCTCTGTTAAAATAATATTTGCTCATTTGCTTTAAGGCTCCTTTACATGGCTAAAGCAGCACATGTTTATGTACACATATTAGTATAAATACAAATTAGACCCATAAGTTTGCACAGCTGTAATGACTGGAATTCAGTAAATGAAATAATGCCAGCAGTGTTAATTGTACAGGAGTGAATGGCATGACCAGTGTGCTTGTTAGTTAAAGTGTCTGTGGCCAGCAGTGGAGCAGATCTATGCTTTAGCTGTCACTTTTTGGAATGGAGCTGTTCATAGGTTAGGGGTTTTTTTAATTTTTTTTTTTTTTTGTGGGTGGTTTCTGTGTTGTGTTGGTTTTTTTTTTTTTTTGTTTGGGTTTTCATTTTGTTTTGTTTGTGATTTTTAGTGTGCTGTTTGATTTTTGGAGTTGCCCAAGAGCTTACTTGCAAGCCTGACTCTTCCCCATCATTTTTCAGAGGACATCTCTGTGACGTGCAGCATGTTCTGGTCCTGTGAAAAGGCTCACAGGGAGAAAGAAGGCTGCTGGAAGAGTTCAGCCAGGTTGTCATTTGCTTCCTTGCCTGTATGGGAGCAGACACTGGGACAGAACAGCAGAAATGGGCTTCAGGCTCTAATGTAGGATGCCCAAATTCCATCCAAGCAGCAGCCAGACCTGCCACTAGCTAAGATAGCACAAAGACATGTTGTAGAGTAATCTAAGGAAAATGCCATTTAAATCAGTCTGAGATCCTCTTGTTTCTGAGTCTTACAGCTCTGAATGTACCTTTGCTTGAGTAGGTGTTACTGTGAGCAATAAGGAGAGATCTGACTGAAAGAAAGAAGGTGGCTGAGAGGAGAGTCCAAAAAAACAGCTGGCAGGGAAATAAAGAATAATAAAAAATTTCTCAATCATTGTTTGTTTTGGAAAGATCATGCTTTAAGCACATGGAAATACTTTACACATTTGAGAAGTGCTGACTTCCTACATGCCTTGTGAAGGAACAGCAAATCATTCATATAATGTAAACACATTTATAGATTGTTCCAATATAACTTTTTTCAGTGCTGCTGTTCTTTTTAACAAGATACAATTCAGTGCATACATGCTCTTTTGATGCTATACTTTGGCCAAGGATTGCAAACATCGTAAACATTAAATATTAGAGTTTGCGCTAAATGAATATTGTAAAGTTATTGAACCACACTTTTAATGCAGTAAGTTGTTAAACAGTGCTGTGTGATGCACTGTTTAAAAGTAAACCCATGAGAAAGTAGTGCTGGAGTGAAACAGAAAGAAATAGCTTGTCCAAAATTGTAAGTATAAGCATTATGTCTTGGCAGAGATGGTAAAAAATGGGAGCGGACAAAGTTCCTCTGTGAGGGTGGAATTCTAAATCAGGGAAGAAAAATTAATAAAAAGAGAAGCTGTGGTGCCAGAATTGCAGTGGGTACTTGTGAAATTGTATAATCATAGTGCTGGTTGGGGGTCTTGAGAGGTCATGGGGTCCTTCCCCTTGCCATGAGGCAGAGGCAGGGGTGCTTCATGGCAGGGACCTGTCCTAACCTGTTCTAACCTGAAAGGCCACTGGAGATGGGGGCTCTGCAATCTCCCTGGCAGAGTCTGGTAGCACTTACTGCCCTTGCTTTTACATTTTAGGGGAAATTCAGTAGCTGTGTTTCCTTGACCTGATACAAGCTCATTTTCTACCTAGGTATGTGGCAAAAGTAGGCTGTTCTCTGCTTCTTTGTAGGAGTTTTTTATGTCCTTGAAGTTGACTATGTAAAGAGGACTTTGCAGAACTAAATATTTTAGAATTTAGGTCTTAAAAATATAGTTCAGGCACCTTAATGGTCATTTAACAATAAAAACATTGATTTTTTTCTGCAAATGATTGGTAGACTGTCCCTACTCCTACAGACTGGATGTGAAATGGCATTCAGCTGAAGACTTTTTAAAGAGGAAAATTCTTTTAAAGAGACCAGCAAGAACATTTAAAGAACTGTAGTAAGATCAATGAAGTGTTTGAAGCCATTTAGGGAAGCTACAGTAAGTTGGTATATGTGCATAGCAGTATGTGTGACCTTCCTGCCATGATCCTTTTCTTTCCTAGCAGTTGTCTGCATCTGTGAGAACATGACATGTTTTCTTCTAATCCTTTCTTCTGTTGCTGCTGATCAAAGCAGTTCTGTGTCATTCCTTCATCTTCTCCATTGTGTACCTGGGGGAGCACTGGGGACCTGGAATGGCAGAGCAGGGATAATGGCTTTGCAGATTCCTCTGACTCGTCACTGTTCAGAAACTCACCATGTCTGTTTGTCTTGCTGTGAGTGACTTGCCTGTTAAGGCACATGTGTGCAGCCTTACCTCACAGCCTGGTTTCACTCCTGGTTGTTACATTCCTCAATGAACTAGAATCCGTTTCTCAATGAACTAGAATCCATTTTTCCTTATGGAGTGTGTTGATCTCGCAGTACAGATAAAAGATCTCCCATATGTCTGTATTTTCTTCCTTCCCTGTTCTCAGGGCTACTTTCAGACAAATTTTGGGTAAGCACAGCCTACAGCTGGCTTTTTAAAAATTCTTGCCAGACTTGGTCGTACAAGGAGGGCCATGAGGGATGGCCATAGTGGGAGGCAGTTGCTGGAAGAAACATGGCAGAGAAATCAGTAACAAGTGCTGGCAGCAGCAGTGGTGCTGTGCTGGAGCAGGGAATTGGGGCTGCTGGGGATGGGGAAGCACAGGGCAGCAGAGGAGAGGGATGAGGAGGATGTGGGGACTTTGATGTTGAGGTGCTTTGGGGAGAACATGAGGGGTCATGGCACCATCACTCTGAGAGGGGAGATTTGGGGCAGAGCTGGCAGAAAGGTGGGTGTGAGTGGGGTGGGAATTTCTAGGCAGAAGGGCTAAGTGGTTTCTGCACAAGGCTGGGAATTAGAGGGGAGCTCTGGAACAGAAGGATTTGGGAACCTGGGGATTCTAGTACTCATCCATCATAATCAGTTCCTGTGTAAGAATCCTGTTCTCTGAGGTCACCCAGGGTGGTGTGCGTGCACTTGTGTGGCTTCCAATGTGCCACCCTTACACACACACACACGCACGTGTGCTAGCCAGGGTTCTGGCTGTAGGCAGGGGTGAATGGGCAGAACTTGTTTCCTGCAGCATCTTCAGTTTTGTCCAAGGTACACCAGCCTTACTGATTAATTACTAATATATTGATTTCTTACGAAGGAAAAATCGTCAGCGTGTTGGTTGAGGCTGTGCTGCATGTTTGTGCATGTACCACTTTTCTGCACCTTAGCTGCTGCATGAATGCCCACAGCAAATAAATGAATGTTTGCTACAGGGACTCAGAGAAGTCAAATTTTGAGCTTTCGAAGGGTGCATTTGTAAATCAAAAATTCATTTAAAAATTAAGGTGTATTTCAAAGGAGCTCTTGGGGGCTCTAGTTTTCAAGAATGATCATTACCATCCAAGTTGCATCTGTATCGTACTAGGGTACTTGAAGAAAGATATTTGGATCAAAGAGACAGTGTTTTGTAAGGAGACTTCAAAAGTAGTTTTCCTTAAAAATGTTTGTTCAGGTGCAGAGGGTGAGAGAAAGGAATATTGTTTGAGGCAATCGGTGTTGGACATCAAAAGGTGGATGTCCCCATGTAGATGTAGTGATTGTCAGTCAGGGTGTCTCTGGAAAGGAATATTAACAGCTTTGACTAGAAAGGAAACAAATCATCTTCATGAAGAAGTGCCTTGGTCTCTGAAAGTTTGGCTTATCCTCATTCCTCTTAATATTTTGGGTTTGTTGAGGTGTTTATTTTAAGGGCGAAAAAAAGGATAATGGAGTATATTGAAGTAGAGAATTGACTAGTTTAGTTTGTTTTGCTTTCCATGAACATAGTTGCTACACAGGTAATGTCTGCATTTGGGGGAAATGTGAGGCTCAGGTGTAGCTTGTGACCCATTACAGTTCAGCAGAATGTGTGGCAAAGCAGTAAAATCCTCTGCCTCTTGCCAAGTCAGTAATAGCATGGTAATAGGCTGTGTTTTATGCAGGCTTCTTCTTTAAAATATAAAGTACTAAAGAATATTGTGACTGCAGAGAAAGCTGCTTTGACTCACTTAGACAAATGTGTGCCGTGGTATGGGCAGGAAATGGAAGGACAGAGAGCACATGTGGAACCATCTATCTAAATTAGCTGGATGGGGGCCAGGAGACTGGAACTTGCAACATTTGCCATGATTAGTAGAAAATGAAATGGTGATTTTGTGTAAGAATAATGATTCTTGTATTATTCTGGGCTAGTGAGGTAGATCCTGCAGGACACAGATGGTACAGTTAAAGGTGTGCATGTGGAATTGGAGGACTTTGGAAAGGTGAGTAGTCTGGAGGCAGGAACAAGTTGAAAGTGAGGGCTGTGCACAGGAGGAAAGCAGCATATATGCATTTAGGTCTGTGGCCCATTCTCCTGTTTAATCATCTCTTGAAAGTGAGGCATAAATAAATAGAGCATCACTCCCTTCTCCAAGGCATAGAGAGATCACAGAAATGTGATCCTCTGCAAGTCAGTCAGAGGCAGTGCTCCAGTGACCAGGAGCTGCTGGGCTGGGCTGTGGGGTCATGCTGACAGATCTAAAGGGGTAGACATGGGCACCTGATCCTCCCCATCCTTAGGCACTCTGGGGCTGGGGCTGCCTGCCTTTGGTGCCTGCCTTTGGTGCTTGTGCTGCATGGCTGGCGTAAAGCAAAAAAGCCACATGTGTGCCAGTTTGTAATGATTCCCTGTGATAGCCCTTTGGGTTCAGACAAGCAAAGTTGGAATAATTGATCAGTAAATATTTGAAGAATGTTCTGCCTTTCTGAGGGGGTGGCACTGTCTTGGCCTTGCCTGCATACCTAACATTCCCCTTTGTGGTTGTTTACAAGAAAAGATGATTAGGATTTTCTTTTGTTATGGGGGAGAAAAAGAGGGCTTGGCTTGAGAGCTGATGGGAGAACATAGAGGAGATTGCAGTGGGAATTCCATCCTTTCTTCAACTTCACCCATTTGGTTTCACTTATGCACCTTAATCTGCCACTTGGTGGGATGATGCCACATTGAATTCCTTTTTAGGTAGAATCTGAAGTCTAGACAGGGTTAGACCAAGAATTTATCACCTATCAGGCACTTCTAAAATTTGTTTGGAATATAGGGCAAAACCCCCCCATCCTTAAGGTGCAATTTATATTAAAGTTTAATGTTGTGTCAGTTTCGTTTCATTGATAGCATTGTGTACAGCATTTGCTTTGTGCTAATTTTTAACCTGTTTTGTGTCTGGTTAGTTAAGTGGATTTGAAATAAAAAATTAAAGAGATCTGTCACTTTTAAAGTAATATAAATATTCTTGAAGAGTGTTGTACCCATTTAGCTGTTTGTTGCTTTTAATTTATAACCAGTTTGAACTGTAGGTGCCAGGTATAACTTTGGCATTGTCTCTTTATCAGCTAATTGAAAAATATTTGGATTTAATTTTTTTTTTAATCCTGAACAAAGTATTGAGAGGATCAGGGTTATTTTGTTTGTTATGAAGACCAAAGCATAAACGTAGCTGCACTTAAGATTTTATTTGGTTTATGAAGAGGCAAAGTACATAGCAACTGCAGCTTTTCAAAATGTGAAATTACTACTGTAGGAAGAAAGCTCCTCCAGAACTGCAAATAGTTTATTTTTGTTGTTAAATACAGCACTCTACAGCCATGCTGGTTCACCTTCTATTGTTTTCAGTCCATCTCTTCTCACTGGTAGCCTCAAGACTTAGAAATGAAGGAGTGGAGGTGGCAGAGTTGGATCTATGGGGGAAGTGAATTTATACAGTAAAAACCACTGCTGCATGTTCTGTTTGGAGAAACTTCTGTCTACAGCTCTGGAGCTGTGGAAGTGCAGTCTGGATCTGGGAGAGGTGGGAGGAGGCTGTTTTCATGTATCTTTTGGGCAGGGAAGTTTTTGCTGTTGTGCATTTTGGCAGAGAAGGAAGCTGGAAGGGCAAGGAATGGCCAGCTGACACTTTTAGGAAGGGGAGAGAGAAGCCCTACCTGTCATGGCCTGTGGGTGACAGGGAGAGACACACACAGCAGCTCTGTCTTTCTGCAGTGGGAGGGATGTGCGTGTGCATTGTCAATTGTCCATGACAGGTGACAGTGGGGGGAGGGAGCTTTTGAGGAGAACTTTGAGATTTGGATCAGGGAATGTGAGCTTCAGTCAAAATGCTTCAGTTGCGGTTAATGCCAAGTGACTGCAGCTAGTTGGAACATGATTTTTGGATTGAAATATCAATGCAACTTAGGTTAGATATTTTTTTGTTATGGTTTCCCCCTTCCCTAACAGGACACGTTTTGCTGAAACATCAATTGGAAAACGTGAAGGAATGTGGATGGTGTGAATGACAGGGTTACCAATCTCTCTGACGACTTTGGCGGACTCACTGAGTTTATGAAATCTGCCCCTTTCACTATTCTTTTATGCTTTTATATGTTCTGATTAATGGAATCTTGAATCTCTTTCTAATTATTTGCATAAGGTCACACAAAGTATTAAGCTAAGGCCATGGAGAACAACTTTGTAAATTCTTACTGCTCTGAAATCTAATTAAAAACCTGCAAACTTCATCATTCATCATTTTACCATAGCAGTATATTTCTTATGGAGACAGTCTCATATCCTGCAGCAACTTCATGGTATTAAAAAAATAATTAATGGACCCTTTTAGGGCAATGTGTGTTGCTACAATGTGGAATAATACTTCAGTGTTGTAAGTGAATGGTGTGCTAGGAAACACTAATCCCTTGTGTATAGTAACAGGAAGTATGAATATTACTTATTAATAATAACGTAAAACACCTTCACACACATGCTTTTTCCTGGGCATGTGTACCTTTTTGTAAACAACAGCAAATTTTAATTACAGAAAATTGGTGAGAAGCAAGAGGGATTTGTGTAATTAAGATGATCTGCTTATTTAAAAGTCTTGAGAAGTTGTAAGAGATGGAACTTAGCTGTATGTGAGGGATGAATGTTGTGCAATAATGCCCCTTCGTTCCCCTTTCATAATAAATCTCTGCAGAGCATTCATCTGAAGGGCTGGATGCCAAAAAGAACAGGTTTGACTTGTCTGTGAGGATTTACACCACAGTGAAATGCACAACTGCTTTTGCAGAGGTCATTGTGAAGGTCACGGAGCCAGTACACACTGCTGAATGGGAGCAGCCTGGAACAATGGTGTGAGAGGTTGGACTGCCTGAAATCACTGTTTAAAACCTCATCTGAAATGTAGCAATAAGCTGGAATCCTTAAAACACACAGCTTCAAAGCATGTGGGCTGTTTTGCAAGAGATGAATGGTCTCTTTTGCAGTAGTTTGCATCTTGTTACCCTCTGCTGAATGTGGCTCTGAGCTCAGAAAGCAAGAGTGTGCCCATTTCCTGCCAATTAACATTGACATGACTGAGTGTGTCTAATGTAAACATCCTCAAACCATTAATAATTGCCTCTGTCCAGGTTAAAACCCCCCTCCCTGGATTTAACTACCTGAAATTTGGCCCACCCCTTTTTTACAAATAAGGTCTGAGTTTGGCCATACGGTCACTATGTCTTTAAATAAAAGATGATGATCATTTCAAATGGCAACCAGCCATCAGTGGGGTTTAGTGCAGAGATTAATTAGTAAACTTTGGAATGCGCTACAGCAAATGCAGCTGATTGGCAATAGCATGTGGAGCAGCAACTGGTGGAAAGCTGGTGCTGCTGAGCAGCAGAGGTATTTCCAAAAAGACTTAAGGGTGCTGTGATGTGCTGTGCTTTAAATGGCACTGTGCTGATTACATCAAACCACCAGTTCTCTGTTTATGCAGTTTGGTAAATGCACAGATTGGAGAAATCTGGTGTGCAATTGGAAAGAAAGCAAGTTTTCTTGTATTGTTTTGATAAGATGAGGTGCATCCCATGAATAAAGTGAGGTCCCTGAACATCAGTTTACTGGGATTGTGGTTTGTCTGTAGTGCATTTTACAATTTTTTCAAATTAAGAAATGTTAAATGCTAAGATAAGAATTATTTTAAAAAGACACCAGTATGATTATGGACAATTCAAGGGTTATTGCAGTAAGCTGTTCCTTAGAATTCTAGTCCACTTTTTAAAACTATGCAGATATCTAAATATGTGTGTGTGCATGATTTATAATTGCTTACTCCCTTCCTTTTAAAGTTTTAAATGCATGATTAGAGAAATTTGGAAACTTTCTCTATAGGTTAACGTTCTAAAGAGGTTTGATCTGTTTGGTATGAGTAATGGACACCATTATGTACAGTCCCTAGTGGAACTATTTTCTCAACTTGTTTGGCCCATAGGATTGGGGCCCACATAATGAACTTAAGGTGATTTATATAATAAATAACTAATCTTGAGATATTACTTGGAAGCCAGATAGACTTCTTAAAATCTATCTTAATAATATTGTATTAGTCTTCTGATCCCTGTCTCCATTTAGAAAGTGATGGTCAAACATCCATTTAAATTAGTAAGAAAACTCACACCAATACCGGTAGGATTTTGCTTTGGAAATGCCTCAGGCATGTGGGTTAGCATGGTGAAATTCATCTGGCTGCCTGTACCTCGAGTATGGAGCTAAAGTCTGCCCTTGTGGGCTATTGCTGAAATAGTCATAGGAATTTTTGATACAAACCTGGCAGAGGTGCTTGATCTCGTAAGATAAAGATCACCCTGGCTTTGACCCAGCAAACCCTTAAGCATGTGCTTTGAAACAAAACAAGCAGGTATTCCTCTTGGCTTAACTCTCAGCTCTGTGGCTTGGTCCCCATTGCTGTTCAGTCCCCAGGGCCCATCCGTGTTTCATAGTGGATCTGTGGACCCAGCAATGGCACACGTTGGTATCAGACACCTGGGCACAACCTGCTCGACTTCCCAGCTGTTGGAACAGTCCCTGCAAGGACGAGGAGTGGAGACTGAAGTTGTGAGGGTGCTGGTTGTTCCTCTGGAGGCCTGTTTGTGCAAGCCTCTGCTTCCTAGAGCGTGGTGTTTATTGCCATAGGTAATTGCAGCGCAGCGGATGGGCTCAGTTTACGCCGTCAGGTTTAGGCTTGCTTGGCTTTGTTGGACTGGACTCGTAGGCCACGATCCAGGCGAAGTAATCGGAATGCGACTGCTCCTTTGGCTTTGTGAGGCTCTTTGTGTGCTTGGAGCTGGGTAGTTCTCTGAGCTGAATCATTGTTGCTGAATGTGGGTCTAAGCCCCAGGTAAGTGTATGATAAAATTTTCTGATGGCAAATAAATTTGTTAGCTTGACATGCCTCTAAATAATTCGTGTGCAAATGTGCACATGATTGGGGCGTTTACAGGGTTGTGCAAACATTCTATGATATGAACGTTCTTCTTTGTTTGAAACAGTTTAGCTCATGCCCTGGATTATTTGTGTCTGGGTGTATCTGTGTGTACACACACAGAACAGAAACCTCCATGCACACAAAGAACATCTCATTAAAAACAGCACTATTTGAGCACTGCAATCAGCTAATTATTGAGCTGTGTTTATTTTATTCAAACTGCTGTGTGTATGTACAGTATACACATACAAGTACATTGTAGAACATTATGAATAATTCAAAGCAAACTGTAGCCCTTTACAGAAGCAGATGTAGGTGCATCCAGTGAAGCATTATCCTGGCCAGGCTGCTGCTTTGCTGTGACTCAACTACTGCGTGAATTATAGAATGCTCTTTGTAGCACTTGAGGGCTGCCTCTTAGTGTTGGTCTAAATCTGAGATTGTTTAATCTTTTCTAACTCTGAATTTCTTTGACTTGATAGCAAACAGTCGCTGCAGCTCCCTACTTGTGCTAATACCCTGGAACAGACCAGTGCAGCTGCTGGAGTAGCTGAGCTGGGGCTTAGGTGATTTCGTGAGGTGAGCTGCTTTAGGCTCTGGCAGGCTTTTGCTCTTTGTAGGTCTCTTGGTCAGTGCTCTGTCCTGGCAATAAATGTTTCAGCCAACACGGCAACGGCTGTGAACAGGAGATGTGGGAGAAAAAAGTTGATGAAGTGTCATGTTTTAACTGTGCCCTGAGATTAATATGAAACTGAAGGAGAAAACATGGTTTTCTCAGTCAACTACCATTGATAAAAGTTTATATCCAAAGCTAGGGCCAAGTTACTTAGGCTGCTGATGATTTAAAGGGTGATTTAAATTTGTTTGTTAAAATTTTTTTAAAGCTTGCCATATTTTGCTGAAAATGTAATTTTCCAGAGAGTTATACATCTCAAAACTTCATTTTCTTTTTCTTGTCAAATCTTAGACAATTGAAAACAAACCCCCCAAACCCCACCCTGGATTATTAAGCCAAATGTGCCATGAAAGCTTCTTGAACAGCTTGCCTTGGCATGCTGAAATTAATGTGGTTATAGTCCAGCCATGGTGGTGGTGGGGAAAATAACCTTCCAAACTGTCAGCACTTGGGAAAGGAAACACAAAAACCCATTATTATTCATCTGTAGTGTAGAGTTTCTGATTTGCTCCCATTGACTTGAGCGATACGGTATCAGTTACTGCGATGGCTGTGGCTGGGTTTGTGTTTCACTGATGAAGTGGGGCAGCGATGCAGATGCACAGTAGCCCAGTGTGGCTGGATGGATGGCTTCCAGGTAGATGGACACTGGGGCTGCCTGGCTTAGGAGGCAGTTTGCTGTGGTCAGCCAGAAAATCAGCTCTTGCTGGTGAGTCTGGAAGTGTTTGTGTGCGCTGAGTCAGTCTCTTTATATACCGGGGTGATTGCAGCAGTGATTAGGCTGGAAAGGCTTGGCAAATCCTCGTTGTGTGGGAAGCTCGAGTGCAAAAACTTGCCTAATTTTCTTTATTTAAATCAGTATCGCCCTGCTCGAGGCCTTTTGGAAAGCACATCTAAGTGAACGGTGTTTAAAGTTAACACAATGTTCACAATAAGGGGCAGTTTCATTGGAAAAGGGTGTGCTGAGGGTTACTTTCCACAGCTCCTGCTGTGTTAACGTGTGGAGGGCTCAGTTCTCCTGCTTACACACATCATCTTTTGAGAAATCTCTACTTGAAAGATTTAATATCTTAAAATTTGCTTTATGATCAGCAATTCTTTGAACTCCTGAACAAGAAAGCGTGGATAACTTCAAATACCCATTTGAAGTCTAATTCTGAGGAATGCTTATGTTGATTTTGACCTTAGAATGTGAAGTTTGATCTCTGTTTCAAAACTGCAGCTTTTTGGAGGAAATGTAAATACACTCTGAAGTTTTTTGAGATACCTTTAAAGTGTGCTCCATCTCTTGAAGACAGGGACTTTATTCCAGAGATCCTGGATATTCAAACCATGGAAACCTATTTCTCTTCGTAAGGCTCCAGATTCAGGAGCTGATCTCTAAATCAGCAGAGCTCACTTGCACGTGCTTTTGTTCAGGAGACACGTATCTGTGGTGGTTTAGGCTTGGATATAACATTTTTAGTAATTGTGGAGCTTCATAGACTAGGGAAGGCTGAAGGGTAGAAGCTGATTGAGATGATTTAAGAGTTTTATATAAGCACATAAAGCTGTAAGTTGTCTTGTTGTGTTTGAGTTTGAAAAGCAGTTTTTAACTACTTTGACATCTCACTTTTATTCTCAAACATCTGCTTTAGATTGTTTGCCATAAAAGTGTAAGAATTAATCTTGCCCTCATTTTTGTTATTGCTACCAGAAACCAAACTATTTTTATTACTTCTTGTATAGGGATTTGGACCCTGAACTATTTTCAGAGTTAAGGAGAAAAGGAGTTTGTATTTTATTTTCTTTTCTTCCCCCCTCGTGCACCTTCCCTCTTACCAATCTTACAGGTAACGTTAATTAAATTATAGTTTTTAAGTGCACAAAGATGGCATGGCTTGTAAAACTGTGTGGTAAGCTCTACTGTGCTTTATTTGGTCTAATACTAAGAGTTTTAAGGGGATTCAAATGATCAGCTTATGTTGGTTTGTTAGAGCAGCAGCTGCCCTGAGCCAGGGTAATCATTTGCATCATCTGTGGATAGCCTGGTACATATTTTACTGATTGGAAATAATATGTGAAATTCAAAGAAACTAAGACCTTCCCATATGATTAGTCCTTTGATTAACAAATGTTCTTAATGCTTGTTCTTGGGGCTTCCTTTTCTCTGGGGTTGCAGCTTGTTTGTGTTGTTTCCCAAGCAGCAGCCGGTGCCATGGCCTGGGATGTCAGTGCAGTCCCTGATCCAGCACGCTGCCTTTCCCCTGTCGGATATTATTAAATGTCAGGGCACTCTGCTGATGTGGCTTCGTCCAGTACTTGTGGCAGAGCATACAGGAATCTTCCCTTCTACAATGGAAGGGCTGTTTTTAAGGCAAAACTGTCTGTTGTAAGCCTATAGCAGGAAATGCTCAGGCAGCCTCTCCAACTTGCTCGAAATGCAGTGTTTGTCCTGCAGTTGCTTTCACAGCAGTCTCCTCTTTCAGAATCTGTGGCAACACTTGGGTTTTTTTTAATTTGAATACAAGTGTTTTAGCAGAAGGGTTCACAACGAAACCAGTGAACAAAATAAAACAGTTGAGGCACCTTTATTTTGTAAACAGATAAATACGATTTTTCAGGGACTGGGTGAAATTGCCATGTGATTTTATCCATTTTTGCTGCCAGCTTCTGTTTTCTCTGAGATTGTAGATTTTTCATGGTGGGAACTATTCCTTTTTCTTTGTGTTAAAGATGCCTTAGATATCTCTGGTTGTGTTTCAAGGAGTTAGGAAGCTGTAGCCCCTGAAACCAGGGCAGTGCAGCAGGCCATGGCAGTTTGTTCTTAGGAGGACTTTTTGCAACTCTCCCAGCATCAGGCAAGGCTTACAAATAGGCTTCTTGGTCCTGTGAAGTTCTGTCAATCCTGTCCAAAGGACTGGTAAAATTCAGGTGCCATGGGAAGTAAGTACACACAACTTGAAAAGCTGTCCTGTGTCTGTGGTTCAGATTTAAGCATTGTTTTGTTACACCCACTTAAAACATAGATGGAAACTTCCATGGAAAGAAACTGAACCTCTCTAGAAGGACAAAAGAGTAAATTTTGTGCTGATTAAAAATGCAGTTTCTTCTGCCCTAGGGAGTTTTATTGTTTAGTTTGAGAGAATTAATGTGCATTTTCAAAGCATTGCCATGAAGTGTGTGTTATGTTTGCAATGGGTCCCCTCCTGTCCTGGAATAGTTGGTTCGTGTTTACTTGTGCGCCCTGCGTGCAAATGGAAAAAGGCTAGAAATAACCGACTTTTACTACTATTTACTTTAATAATTCTAAATATATTGCTAACAGTTTTCAGTTTTCATTTAAAATGTTGTACTAAATACAGACCACAAATATTGTGAAAGTGTATCACATACTGCTAAGGTCTGATGCTTTCAGTTTTTTAACTTTAGAGTTTTTCAGAATTCCTTCTTTTTATCTTTTTGCCTGTTTCTAATAATTCACCCTTCCTGTTTTTCTATTCGTGCTTTTCCTTTCATCTGCCTTTATTGTCCTTTTATTAATATTTTATTCCTTTTTTTGTGTCTGTTGCTATAAAAACTTCCTTGCTTTCTCTTGCCAGACGATCATCAACCTTTAGCAGTCCCTCTTTAAAATCTAGCTATTCAAGGAATCTCACTTTGTTTCTTCCCTTTATCAGGCAGACATAAGCCATACTGAATGTGATGTTCTGCATCTTTATCAACATTTATCTGGGTCTAGGCTGGATGCTCAGTAAAACAGGGAATATGTTACTCCGACTTCCATACGTACACATGCAGAGTTACTCATCTTCTACAGTCTGAGGTCAGCTTTCTGTTTGGCTTTGTTATTTTAAGCCATGTTTCTTTTTAAATCATCCGTCAGACTTTGCATTCCTCAAAAACAGTATTGTGGAGCTGTGGCTGTTTGGATAGGGGAAGCTGCTTTAGAGAATCCCAGGAAAGAGCAGATAGTTTAGTACAGTGATGTAAGATTCTTTATGAGCTGCTGTCCTTCTAACACAGCAGCTGGTTTTTGCAATTTCCACTGTTCTCCAGGAAATCCTAGATAATTTTCTTGCATAATAAGAGGGATCATATCAGTGTAACACACAGCTTAATTCAGCAAAGTAGGAGCACCAGTGGATTCACCTGTGCAGAGACTCAGGCAGTTGTTGCTGCTTGATGAGCGATGCTTTGTGCTCTGACCTCCACTGCTGTGTCTGTCCCTCTCTCAGTGTTCATGATACACAAAGTGGCATTTGCCATTTACTTCTATTTCATGTCCCTTGAAAAATTAGGTCTTAAATGTGTGTATTTAAAACAATGTTGTACTAAAGCCTTAAATCCTGTAATTAGACTGGCTATTGTTGCTAGTTGATACTGTGCTTTGTTGATAGCCAAACCAAAATGACCAAGGCTCCAGAAGTCTGATGGTAGAGATGCAACAAAAGTTTGTTTAGTTCTGTTTAGTGTGCTGTATTACCAACATAGCACACTGAGGACTGATGAAACAAACTGAACAGAACATGGACTTTAAGTAACCTGTAATGAAACATTTCTCTGAAAATAGAAAGAACCTGCAGCTGTACCCTGAGAAAGGCCATGTAGAGCCCTGTAAAAACTGCTGTAGGAAAAAAAATACACAAGCTGATAGTGAGGTTTGCAAATGCAACTGGCATTCCCAGGGTGTCCAAATGTCTCCCAGCAGCCAGTTCATGGCATGGCTCTTCAGGCCAGCTCAAGGTGGCCAAACAGGCACCAAGTGCAATGTAGAGGTCCTGGAGACAGAGCAAAAGGAGCAGAAGCAATTGAGCCGTGTCTGGCACAGTGGCATGCACAGAACTGATTTCTCAGGAGCTGAGACAGAGTTGGGAGCAAGATTGAGAAACCAGTGCTGAAAACCAGGAGTGTGACCCTCCTGTGTGGATTTATTAGTGACATGAAAATGATGATGTGTTTTAATTCTTCATTCCCCGAAATAACTCAGTCTTGTGTACTGGGCTATCCTTTGAACAGTGATGGGGATTTTGAGGAAAGCTTGGCAGGTCCTGCCAGAACTCTGGGGTCTCTGCTGAAAACAAGAGAGTGACTTGTTGCAGCAAACATCCAGACTATCCCCTGAATGCTGCCTGGGCTGCAGCAGGCAGTGCTGGAGAGGACAGCCCCAAGCAGGCGCTGCAATCCGTGGGCATGAGGAAAGGGCACCGGGCTTTTCTGTGAACAGGGCAGGCACTAAATCCTGCTCTGGCTCTGACCCAGCAGAATTGGATTTCGGCTTGTTAGATGGACACAGGCTTTCTTCTGGGAGATTAGAGAAATGGGGCTTTTTGGCAGGAGCTTAAAGATAAGTCTGGTCAGGTAATTACTTATGTCAGAAAGTTGTAAAGGAAAATTTTGGAGGCAAGTAGAACTAATGGTGTGATTTAACCCATGTTAGTCTGTGGTTAATTTTCCAGGTGCCTGTTTGTGTAACAAATCTCATATATCTGACTGTCTTTGTTAGTAGCTTCTTCAGTGCTGTTGATCTCTTGGCTTATTTCTGTCATTCCTAAAGAAAGCACATCTTTTAAATCTGTTTTGGCATTTGAAAATCAAATTAAATTACTGTGGAGGAAAAAAAGGGTCTAAATTTAGGGAGATTGTTATTAGGTGTCTGAAATCATCTACCACACAGAAAAGGGGGGTTGATAATCTTGTGTCTCTGATCTTGCCATTTGTGGTCAGATTTTGGTTTTGAGATCAACAGAAAATCTTAATGTTGGTTCTGTTGCTTTCTGTCAGATTATTTGTTCTTTCAGTTTCGCTTCTGAGATATCCTCATAATCTTTTACTTCTCATAATCAAGTAAATAAATTAGATTTATTGTTGCTTTTTCAAAGCAGAGAGAGAACAGTTGATATTTAAGTCTTTGAAAAAACTTTACTGGCACAGGAATTTTAGGCCAACGAATAGAATTATACATTTTAGTTTGACATACTCAGTGTTTATTTAAAAAGGCTGTAGAAGACAGGGGGGTAAAGGTTAAAATAATATTAACTGAGCCCTTCAAATCTATCAGTTTAATTCTCCTTTTCCTGAGTATTACTGTAGTCAAAGTAGTTAATCAGAATCAGAAGGCCACATTAGCATTGCTGACATGGATTTGTCAATAGTGAATTGAGAGGGTGGAAACTGGAGGGGGAGAATAAATCCACAACAACCCAGCTTCTGGCTCACACCACATCACCAAAGATGTTTGCACTGATATCTGTAAGAAATTGTGTTAACATGAAATCTTTCCAAAACCTGAATTCTGTTACAAGCTTAACAGTAAAACAGTTTCCTAAGACTGCATATACTGAAAAATTCATGGAATTTATAGTTTTGTTTTAATGTTCACTTGGAAGCATTGGGATAGTTGCATGCTCAGATGATGGGCTGTTTAAAAGGGTCTTTGTTAACCTCTCTGTCCTGCCTTGTACAATGGAAGCAGTGCTGGGGATGTGTTGTAGCTGCACCATGTCCTGGCATTCCACAGCCCTTGGTTCCTCCCTGTCTCCTTTCGCCAGGCTCGGGAGAGTGACCTGACAGTGAAAAGGGTTAAATAAAAATAACATTGCTGCAAACTGACTTAATGAGATATGGCGTGAACGTCGCTATTTCTGTTCTCTGACGTGTGCCATGAAAGTGGGGTGATAGAGCTGAGTAAGTGCCTAAGCAGAGAGAAATTAAAAAGGCAAAAAGATTGGCTCCATCACCTAGTCCAGCTGCTGCTAGTACAGAAACTTGCCTTGTCTGGACAAGTTTTACTGACCCCAGTCTCTGGCTTCTGTCTCTTGCCTGGAGATGTTTTTGTGGCATAGCTGTTCCTCCTCTTTCCCCTACTAGTGCATTTTTGGTGTGAGTCTCCTTTCTCCTCGTCCTTGGCTCTTGAAAGATTTCTGGGAAGGCTGTCATTTGTTCCTTTTTGCTGCTGAGGGAAGGAGCTGGAAGAAGGCAGTGTCATTTTGGATAGGGAGAGAGGGCAGGACGGGAAGAAGTGTGAACGCTGCAACTTGGGCTGATATTTCTGTACTCTGTGCTAAAATAACCTCGTCCTGCTAGCAGGCAGATGCACTGATGTACCTGGCATCTGCCAAGAGTCCCTCCCCAAACCTGTGTGAAAAGTGCACTGATACACTATAATTTTGATGTTCTAATAGCCATGGTTGTTCCTGAATGAGTGTTGTTTTTGTTTAAAGTAAAGTAAGCTCCTTGTTACTGCAGGGGCAGTTCTTTGTATGTAATCCACGGCTTTTCTTTTATAAATGCCATGTTGTATCACAATCTGAAACCAAAACTGGCCACTGCTTTTGTTTCTTTTTCAGCTGAGAGTTGTCTCAAACAATCCATCAGCCAGTCAGTTTTACTTCTAATACAAAGACATTATTCAACCCCTCTCCTAATTTTATCCTGTATGTCTCTCATCTGAACCCACACAGCACATGAATAGAATGTCAGTTGCTCACAAATCCATTGCTGTGCAGGCTTTTATATAAACAAAGTCCTAAGGATAAGCAAATGCCTTCCTTCTAATTAGCAGCATGTTTTGTGGTTCCATACATTCCAGTATGTAATAGACAGCTCCGGTGCCTAAAATAATCCCAGGGAAAACACTCATATGCCCTGAAGATGGGGGTTGGAGGGAGAGGAGGCAGGAAAAAGTGTTGTCTGTGTTCTTGGAAGCCTTTTCTGTCTTCATTTGGACGCTGTCAGCTTCTTTTACACAAACATTACAGCATCCAAAGGGAATTAGAAATACTTACCCATGACCACATCAGATTTTAGGTTTGTCAGGAGAAAGCAATGCAGAAGCAGGACCTTGGCCCCACTGCTTTCATTTTGGTTTCAGCATGCTGATAAATGCCTCCTAATGCTGGAAGGAGGTAAGGCTGACTGTCTAGGTGGAATACAGGAAATTTAAAAGTCTTACCTCATAGGTTAGAAATGGGTTTTGGATCTGTAAAAGTGCTGTGTAAGTCCGAAGTAACAGTTATTGTCTGTTGTGGTGTCTCTAAAGTTACACAGCAGCTTCCCTTCTATTACCAGTCTGTTATGAAGTGGTTAGGGACCACTTGGGACAGAGAGACAAAAGTGGGATGCTTCTGGTCAAATGGCTCTTAACTGAGATAATAGTGGTCAAATGGAACCTTTTAACTTCAACAAGGTTTTTTTGTGAGTCGGCTTATCCCAGCAGCGGTGGAAATAGGAAAGGCAATGGTTTTGGTTTGCATCCCAACCTTTTGCACCAGTCTGGGCCATACCCAGTTCTGGGACCTCACTAACCTGTGCAGGGCTGAACAATTTGAAAGTCTGTAAGCTCAGGAGTCTAAAGGGCAGGAACAACAGCTGATCATGGGGCTTTTTACCCATTGCTAAGTGGAATGTAATCCACATTGCCAAAGCACATCAGCTAAAGTTGTGATTTTGGGAAACAAAAACAAATGAGCTGTCTCCTACAGCTGCATAATCTCCTTGAGGTGCAGATCTGCTGGCTGCACACAAAGCAGTGCAGTTGTTTTGCCATGCAAATGGCATCCTGGTTCCTAACACTTGCACCTTGGCCCATGAGGAAGGTGGGAAAGACACAGGAGAGAGTGAATCTGATGAACCAGAAACGAGCTGCTGGTATTTAATGGTGAAGATAATTAACTATTGCAACGACTTACCTAAGGGATGTGCCTGTACCTCTGTGATCTGAAATCTGTCTAAATGTAGAATCTTTCAAAAGAAGGTATTTTGGCTGAACTCCCAGTCCTTGGGCTTCATACAGGAACACAAAATGTCCTGGCCTGTGCTGGACATGATGTCAGACCAGCTCAAGGAGGGATAGTTTCTATAATGCAGCTCCCCTTCTGACATTCTGCTGTTTTCCAGGCCACCACAGTGAGTTGGTGATGCCATTCCACACAGAGAGGTCCTTCCCCATGACCCCTGTGCCCCTCATACCCCTGGGGTGCTGGCCAGTCAGCTTTCCCTGCATTCATGGGCAGCTCCCTTACAGTTTCTGCTCAGTCAGCTGAGGGATAATGAGCACCCTGTGGCTTCAGGCACCTTGGGAACCCCACATTCAGGGGAAAACAAATGAAACATTTTCATCCTGTCCTCCCAGGAGCTTCCAGAGGTGGACATCTGTAGCAGCATAAATGGTGGTGAGGGAGGGCAGTGATGATCCCAGTCCATGTGTTGGGAGCCTTCCTATGTGCCTTGGCCAATGCTGGCTGTCATTAACAAAGTGAATGCAAAGCACCAGTGGCAACTGTGCTGACAGTGAGCAGCTGTTCTGGTGGTGTCCTCAAGGGATGGAGTGCCTGCAATCTGAGATTCTCCCTTTTTCCGCACAGAAGTAATTTCCCAAAGTATTTACCATGGTTTTGATCTTTG
Source organism: Irena cyanogastra (assembly GCA_013397155.1). Lineage (NCBI taxonomy): Eukaryota > Metazoa > Chordata > Aves > Passeriformes > Irenidae > Irena > Irena cyanogastra. The sequence goes on along the minus strand of VWZV01012663.1, from coordinate 1,133,632 downwards.
CCCAAAACTGAAATTTCTTTTCCATGGCTGGAACAAAATTTAGATTTGGAAAGAGGGAGACTCTTCACTCACCAGATGAGGTTGTACACATGTAAAACATTGGTATGACTTTCCATTTGGTTTGGTTAGATACAAAGATGTTGCTAAAAATTCAAATCTAAGAGTCTTATTTAAGCATTAGTCTCTTGCAATGGGTGTAAGAAGCCCACATATATGTAGCTACAAAGTACTATATTTTAATGAACTTGGATAGATTGTAAATTGACAGCTTCTAGGAAAACAGAAACCCCTGTTTTTATGTCTTAAAATATCATGAAGTGGGATTAAAGCTGAATTTTCAACCTCTCTTTTCCTACTTTTTAAAAATGTGTAGTATCTTTATTTTAATGTTGCAGCAATAGTTTGTAGCACAGAAATAAATGTGCTGAGCATGAGAGTTGGAGTGGTTCATGGCTGACTGGAGAACTTCCTTCACATCTGTCTCCAGGACACTGTCCCCATACCAGTGTCAGCAGCAGCCTCTCCAGTCCCCCAGGCAGTGCAGAAAAAGCCTGAAACTCTCTGTTTTCATCACACACACGGGGCTGTTTCAGTGGAAAACTTGAGCTGCTGATATTTCCGTGGAGATCGGCTTAGATCCATGATAACACTTCTCAAGGACTTACGTCTTCAGTTTTCTTAGCTATTTTCTGCAACTCCCTAAACAAAAATATCTCTGCTCCAAATTCAGAAAGGTCACTGTCTTCAACCACAAATTTAATTAACAGCTTTCCCCTTCTACAGACTTTTTCGTTCCCCTCTTTAGTTAATTTTAACCTAGTGTCCCACATTAGGAGCCTGTATTTTCCACTTGAGGGTGTAGATGCTCAAAGGAGTGGCCCCAGGGAAGCTCAGCTCAGTAAGTGATCACCAGTGGGAGCCAGGGTTATACACAGCATTACACCATGCAAAGCTTCCCATCTCCTGTTTCAGACAAAATGTCTACAAAAACAATACTACTACTTTGCTAAATTCCTGCATTCTGCAGATGGGAAACTCAATTTCTACAGGGAAAGCCAGGCTGTTTTGGGGCAGCTCACGGTGCTCTGTCTTTTTGCTGCTGCTGCTAATTTTTGTGAGCACCATAGAATACAGTAGAAAATTGAAACTGTGTGAAAGATCAACAAATCAGTGTAGAATGTCACGCAGCAACATCTGTTAACTTTGGCTCTATCTCATATCCTCCTGACCCCCTCCTTCCCAGCCACAAGTCTCCTGTTTTGTGAGAGCTCCGAGTGATAGGGACTTGGAGGGGAGGGGTGTGGAAGTGTCTCACTGTTTCTCAGCAGTCTGAAGGTCTTGCAAAAGTACCATCTGGAGTGAAAGCTTCATGTTTGTGTGTTTCTATATTTTTAGTTATGAAACAAATGGGAATTTGCTGAATGAATTAATTGTATTGCTCTGTGAAAGTCTATCTTGAGAGCCATTATATATGGGAGCTTACGAAGCCTGTGGAGAGAAAGGAAAGTGGCTTCCCTCTCTAATTAGGGCTTTCAGGAAATCATTGATTACAGAATCAAGTAGGGTTGTTCAGAGACATTTGTTTGATAGTACTTCAGATAAATGAAATTAGTGCCTAATAATAATTTTGCTAGTGACACTGGAAGCAGCTGTACTCTGTAATGGTAAACTTGCCCTGAATAAAGCTTCTTCCCCCCTTCCTTCTCGTCCAGACAATTACAGCTGATGAAACACCACTTCCAATCTGTAGGTCCCAGTAAAAAAATATAGATTGTGAAGAAGTGAGTGATGTAGTGAACAGTATGTTCTTAGTGGGAGGGTGTTTGTCTGGACCAAGTTAATGCTTGTTCTTATATTGCATATTAAAAAGTCAAAACAAAACCTTGACCTTGATTATATGTAGAAATATTTTACTTTTTTCTTCAACAGGGTCAGCAGATTTCATTAGGTCCCATTCAAAAGCTAGAGGAGACTTTGTATGAATATCAACCTCTGCAAGTGGAGACATACGGACCACAAGTTCCAGAGCTTGAAATGTTGGGAAGGCTGGGGTAAGTAAATCAGTGCATTTTAATTCCCATTTTATGGCATTATAGCTGAGATTGTTACCATCTTCAGATTGCCAGGGATCTTTTCTTCCTTTCTTTTTTTTTTTTTTAGGGATCTTAATGAAATATTAGACTTCCTGCCCAACCAACATTTTGTTTGGGTGGATAAGCTGAAATTTTTGGTCCTCTTGCCTTTATAGATCTATTGAGAGCTGGACTGGATTGCATTAGTGTTTTTAAGGTTGTCCTTGGCAGTCGTAGTGAAGTAGCTGTTCATTTTCAGTTGCACGGTATTAAAAAATAAATAAATAAAAATCTGGGGCTTAATTTACCCAGCTGTAAGCCAGTAAAAATATTAAAGTTAGGCTGTTTGCCATGGAAAAGGGTAGATTTACTTGTCGGCTGCTGTCTACAGTCAAACTGTGTTTGTGAGAAATGAAGCACAGAGCTTAACTTTGTCAAAAAATATAATGCAGGGCTGGTCCAGCAGCTTGGCAGCATCGTGGTGTGCATCCATGTTTGAAGGGGAGTTTGGGAGCCCTCTGTGCTTGGTGAGGGAGGTTAGGAAGTCCAGAAGTGATGTGCCTGCTCTCTAGAGATGTGTTGGCAGCTGAAATGCCACCTGAAAACTGTAGCTACTGGGGGAGTGTCACCCAGCTCAATATGGCCTGACCTTCAAGGTCATCAGCACTTCCAGTGCCTGGAAAAAACTGCGTGGCAGAACGAACGTGCAGGCTGGCAAGGCAAGAAAGAGTTTAGAAAAATAACAGTTTACATTTGGCTGTGCAATCTGGGAAAACTGAAGCCACAAAGTACCAAACAAAGTAGTGTGCAGTTTGGGAGACCACTGAAATCCAAACAGGAATCCCATCTAGTTCACTGGCATGGCAGAAGTTGTATCTCATCCAGGAAATGACAGAGGTAGATAGACTTAATAAGGTAAATAAGCAATCTAAAAGTGCTTCAGAAAACTGAAGGCTGTCTGGAAGTGAGGCTGTCTCCATTTTTACTGTTCGTGTCCTCCTGATGCCTGTAATTTTTATTATCTGGTATCAAGCTTCTGCGACCAAGTATTAATTAGGAGTTTGAACTTGGGCAGGGCCTGGTTCAGCCTTCGCCACCTGTTTGGATGGAGCACAGCTGTGAGGGACCTCCAGTGGGAGAGGGGCTTGGAGGCCCCCTCAGCCTCATCACAAAGAAGAAAAAGATGGCTTGTGCAGGGAGAATTCCCTTTTTCTGTGCCCCCTGAATGCTGGTGTCCAAATCCATCAGGAACACTGTCACCTATGTCATTGCATTTAGTGGCACCAGTTCTGAGGCAGCCCAAGACTTTGCAGAGCAAAACCCTCTAAACCCTGCACTTGAGTCCATCTGTGTGGGAGCGTATTCGGAGTAGGGTTTGCTAACAATGCCACAGCCTTTCCTTGGAGAGACTTTGAAATGTGCCATTTTCCTCCTGTGAGCAGGAGCAGCCAGGCTTGTTGGCCTTGGCTCTGGAGGTGATGGAGGAGCTGAGGGGTGGCTGCAGCAGCAAGGGAAGGCTCCTGGCTGGGTGGGTGGGTTGGTGGTGCCCAGCAGAACACTTCCTCTGAGTCCCAAGGCTGTTTGCCATTCCAAAACAAATACATCAATGCTGTGGGTTCCCAGCCAGTACAGCTCTAACCCTATCCCATGGGGTGTCTGAAATACCTTAAACCGTGCAGGGCTGTTGGTTTATATATTTGTGTTTCTGTGTTTATATGAACTCATGCGCATTTCCTGTTGATGATGAATGCTTTACTAATGTGCCTCTGTCCCTGCTTTGGGGCTTCTCAGGCAGCTGCATACAGCTGGGTGAGGCAGAGGAGCTGGGCACAATGTAAACCTCTCCAGCTAAAGATTTTTAGTTTCCTGTTCATTTGCACTTATAAAAGGCCAGGCTGGATGAGGCTTTGAGCCACCTGGCCTAGTGGGTGGCATCCCTACCCATAGCAGGAGGTTGGAGCTACATGGTCTTTTAAGGTCCCTTCCAATCCAAACTATTCTATGGTTCTGAATGTATTTAGTTGTTTTTATTTATTTTTTTTTTTAAATTTTAGTTTCTCCCTCTTTTCATTTTCCTCTTAATAACTTTGTAGCCTGACATTTATTGCTGCTAAATGGTTCCCCCAAATGTGGAGGCTGTTATCTGAGTTTCTGGAGCCAGAACTATTGCAAAGACAATTGTTAAGCTGGTGACTTTTCATTTACTTCAGGTAGCGTAGTTTATTGACTTTTTTAATTAAAGATTACTTTTTTTTTATCTTCAAAACACTCAGTAGAATAAGTTTTTTGAATATTCCTTAACCTATTACCTTCAGCAAGACCTACATTTTTTTTCAGCATTTTCTTTTTCTTAGTGAGTTGCTGTAATGAAGGACACAGCTGGTAAGAAGATTTTAGCAAAGAGCAAGAAAAAGGATGAATACTTATGGGGTCATGTAGAACATTTTTAAGGAATCATTTATAATTTAAAAAAAAAGCTCTTTTTAAGATTGCTTGTATTATTTGCTTATTAGGCTTTTCAAAAAACTTAATGAGCAGACCATAAATTTGATTTTGCATTTTTCCACTGCTCTTCTGTGTGGAGTTTGCATACTTTGCAAAAAAGGAAATTTATGTTCAAATTGTTCTCACAAATTTGTTTTCAGTTTCCCCTGGGGATGTAAATTTTCTTCTTTTTTTCTTAAATACTGCAAAAAAGCATTAACATCCTTGTGCGTTTTTTTGCTAGGGTGTTGGAAATCTGAGAATAATGAAGATTTAGGATTTTTTTTTTTCCCCAACACAAATGATTGGTATAATGTATAGGGCTTCGTGTCCTTCAGCCCCCCATGAAGGTCACTTTGGTTGTTCAGACTCGAGGACCAGCTCATGCCTGTCTCAGCTGTCAGATGGAAACGTGACTTGGAAAAGGGGAGAGGATGTGTGAGAGCATCTCCCAAACATGTGGTGCTGCCCTTGGAGGGAAATGGGGTCTTGGATCACTGGAACATGCCCATCCTGGGGGTGGCTTCTGCAGCTGCCTGTCCCTCCACGATGACTTACAGCCCTGGGTGTGTGTGGCTTTGTCAGTGCTCTGAATTGCTGAAGTGTTCAGGGACGTGCGCTGGGAAATGGTTTCTGCACCGAGCTGAGGGCAGCCTACTGATGTGTTTGGAGAGAGATCCCTGACTTATCAAGGGCACTACTGGCACTTCTGCTGTCACCACAAACTAGTAGTTTGGACTGAAGTGAGAAGTGTCAGCTTTTGGTTCAAACTGGTGCAAATCTGCTGAATTGCCCTTTGGGGAGCAGAGGTGTGTGGCTGCAAGAGAACACGAGGAGCACCTGGATGCTTGGGCACTTGGTGCCAGTACTTTACTTGGAGGTTTTCTTAGATGGGCAAAAAAGGCTTGTCTCTCTTAATTTTTTTTTTTTTTCTTCCTGATGTTTTAGCTGAGCATGCTGAATTTGTGTGGTTGGAGGTCTGCATTTTTCTTACTGGAAAACAAAAGAAATGAAAAATATAACAAACTGACACTCCAAATAGCAAAAGAATCACACAGGATGGGGATGGAAAGTAGTGTGTTGCTTTAAAAAATATATGTTTGATATGTAGTTTTGATTCTAAAAGAAAAACAAAACAAAAAAGACCCTGAGGATCTAAATGATGTTTTTTTGGAGGTCCTGAAGACTGTAAAGACATTCCTGGCAGTAATTGTAAGTCTGTCTAACAGGAGTGGCCACACAGCGGCCCCCAAGTTTTATAGCTGTGAAGAGCCATACACAAGTTACTTAAAAATTGACTATAAAAAATTGACAATCTGCTTATGTGATTAGCATTTTAGGTAAAGATACATGGACTCCTGACTCAAGGTTTAGCAGCGCTCTCTTGTAATCAAAAGTGGATCATACTCAACACATGCCTGTCATATCCTCACCATTCTCATAAAATTGAGGTAATTTACAAGTCAGGTTAAAAATTTCTCTTTGCAGCAGACCATGTAATCAAGTCAAGCCTGGGCTGCCTAAAATAAAGTTGTGTTTGCCTATTTAGCTTTGGAGAGATCCAAGCTGAATGTATGTGTGTGTATATAAAAAATCAGTTTTGCTCCAAAAGTCTTTTCTTTAGGGAAAAATGTGACTTCTCTTTTATCTATCAACTTGTTTTCACATATAATCACATTGTTAGGAGCACCCTGGTTAATGTTTTGTTTAAATAAGATACAGAAAATGAAGTTCAATAGTGAACACTGATCTAATGAGGATAGGTAATACACTTTGATAAATTAAAAGTTAAATCTAGACAGAATGTCATTTTAAGAGTTGAGGGGGTAAGTACTGAAGCAGAGTGGGAGTGCTGTGAAAATCTGTACATACAATGAACATGTTTTAGCCCACTGTGCTTTTTCTTATGAACAACTGGATTGATTAATTCCTATTTTCCTAGTGTAGGACAGCTCAGGCATTTTAAATTTTGCATTAAGATGAGGTTGGGTTTCATATCTGTTAGAGCTTTGTTAGTGTTTAATTTTTAACCTTCACTTCAAGTGGAAAATTTCTGCATATTTCTTTGTTGTACAGTATTGTAGTGTAATTTGAAACACATGTAGAGTTCTGGCACTTAATCTAGAAATTACTCATGTAACTTCTTTGCTGTCAGTCATTGTGATACTTTTTTTTTCAAGTGAGGCAATAGTCAGGATGGTCTCCAAACTATTCTTACAGCATAGCTGAGCTGGTCTTTGGCTGGATTAGCTTCTGCTAGAACCCTGTCAGTGTCTGTGTAGGGTTCGAGGCAGTGAAATAACTGAGAATTGATTTTGAATGGGTGACAGGACCGCTGGGCTTTAAAAGTCATAGCAGGTGATTTTTCACATCTGCTCTGTCACTGGGGTATGCAGATATTTCTTGAATCTTGGAAAAGGAGAAAAGCCACAAATGAAGGGCTGATTTGATCTGCTTTGGCCCATTGGTTTTGAACACTGAATTCATTCTGTTCCTTTTAATGGAATCTAGTCTCTCAATAAGCTCAGTAGTCAGAGTCAAAAGATTGAGTAAGAGCAAGGGAAGCTTGTCTTGCTTTGGAGGGCACATAGAGGGCTGCAGTCCTTGTAGGAATTCTCTTGGCTACCAAGGCATATGGTCTGAATTTCCCAGAGTCTCCTGTTGCAGGGCCTGATCCTCAGCAGAGATTTGTGTCTGCTGCAGCGGGTTTTGCATCGGGTACCTGCTGAATGAGGATTGGCAGGTAAGGAGTGATTATTGCTTTAAAGACTCAGCTATGTTTCCATACAGCCTTTTATTTTTTGTTCATTTTAGCATGAATAATTGAACAAAAACCTGTGAATGGCAAAATCAAGTACTGTGTGGGTGCCCTTTTTTGGAATTGTGAATATGGCCAAGTGTGCTGTCTCTTTCAGGGCAGGAGGGAACAAGGCAACAGAAGTGCCTGTAAACCATCTTAACCTGGTTTGATATAGGAACTGTCTGGTATTGCTTTAGCATTCCACAGAAATCCTACAGCCTTCATTTTAGGATTTTGGAAGGACACAAATTTAATATGGGGGAGGTAGATTAACACCAATTTTTCCAGCTGAATGGAAATCAAGGAGTGCAGCCTTTACTTCTTTACTTACTTTAGTAAGTCTGAAATCTTACTGTTTAAGGAATCAGCTTTCTGGCAAAAAAGTCTATGAACATTTCAAACGACACCCCGTAGAATATGGTGTTTTGCATGGAGTTCTTCTGTCAAGGTCATTAGCAATTGAATATATTAAAAGTGGACTGCTTATGAAATGGAGAGTTTTGCTTCCTGCCCGCCCACCTGTGGGTATAGTGTGGGTTCTGTAACTGTAAAAGGTCTCAGGAGGGTTATAAAAGCAGAGAATATGGAAAATATATAAAGAAACAAAGAAGGAAGCCTTGCATATACCATGCAGTTTCTTATATGTAAAGCTGGCTGTAGCTGTGTGTGTACCACTAAATTAACCTCAAAGCTGGCCCTGACAGCAGAATGTCCATGGTGATTGTTTTTGTTGGCCTTTGGCTTCAAAATTAACTCATCGATCTAACACGAGTCTCTGTGCTCGGAATACCGGTCTGGTAATGTTTTTTTACTTTTTCATGCAATCATGGAAAAAATATGTTTCTGCTCGAAGCAGTTGTCAAACAAGCTTCTTTCATCGACAATCAGACACAGGGCAGCTGAGTAAGGCTGTTTAGTCTAGAATAAATACTCGTGAGATTACAAGGTCGCTGTAGGAAATGTAATTATACCATTTATTCCAGAATAGTCTTTCTGTAGAGTGGGCTTGCTGAATACTAAATCATACATTCATTAAAATACTTACAATATGAAGAGGGGAAAATAAAAAAAAAAAAGAGCCTTAAAGGAATGGAGATTTGTCTGCAAACTGTGCTACGGGATCAAGCAGTAAATATTTAAAATTACTTCCAAAAATCAGGATGGTGGTATTGGCTTTATTATTGAGCATTTGTAGGAGGCAAACCCTGAGTTGTCTCTGCAGGTGTGGAAGCAGTGCTGCTAAGTGGGCAGCTGAAAGGTGTCAGGCAAAGCTGTCTGCTGATGGATTATAATGTGTCAGGAGGCATCCAGCAATTGTGTGGGCCAAATGCCCTATTTTCTGTGCTCTTTGTGTCTCAGCAAATCAAAGCCTTGTTACTACCAGCCACTTAAAAAGACCTGATTGTCTGTGACAGTTCTTATCTGTTATTGAAAGCCCTTCTTTGCTTTCATCCTCCCTCCATTCCCTGCATTGATATTGCTGTTGATGCCTGGTTTCTCTTGTGATTTTGTATGTCCACAGGCTTTCCTCCTTAGCTGTTGTATTTTGGTAGAAATTAAGTTTTAGGACTTCTGTTGCATCTCTGAAATGATGTGGTAAATTTGAGATCAGTGGTTTTTGTGCTCAGTATTTTCCTTTTCTTTACATTTTTCCTTTCTTGCTTCTCCTGCGCTCCCATCATGTTGCCCTTTTTGAGTCTTGCTCTGGCTCCTCAGCCAGATGGATAATTGCACTGGGAATTGTGTGGTCGCCACAAGAAAAACAATATGTTTTGCACATGCAGGAGAGATCTGTCCTGATTATCTCTCACTTCAACAACAGCAGGGCCTCAGTGTCCTCCAGTTTCTGTAGTTTTTCCTGGGACAGAGCCCCCAGATGCTTTCTTTAAGCCCAGTGTTAGAGTACAGAGGCAGGAACACAGTCCTGGGGAGCAAAGTCTGCCTGATGGAGCGTGTGGGAGCTCATGGAAATCCATTGCTGAGCTCCTCCTCTTCATCAGCACTTGGGCATTTCATTGCTCCTGCTCTGTGCTTGGCTGTCAGGAGAGATGGCACAACAAGGACTTGCTCTGGGGCAGTCTAAGAAAACTTTGGCTTTTTCTCCTGAAGGGTCTCTTTGGATGCAATAATCTTAAACTATTTAGTCTCAGATGTAGTTGAAGTAGAAAGGTGATGAGCATCCTATTTGAATTTGCCTTCTGAAGCATTTGTAGAAATTCATTACAATAAAAATTCAGAAAGGAAGTGTGGAAAGGAGGAGAGAGAGGCTTCCTAAGCCCTTCAACGCTGTTGTTTTAAGAAGGGTGGGTTATGTAAAATGAAAATATTTAGCCGGAGACACCAGCAAAATAGACCCATAAAGAGGAAAATAAAGCCAGAAATGATGCATCATCTGACACTGATAAATACAGTTGTAAGGCAGCATTCTGAATGAAAATTCTGTTCAGGTATCAGATGGCTGAGAAGGTGAGTTATGAGTTTCCCTACATGGCACAGGGAAGCATTGAGGGGCTGGGAGGTGAGGGTATCTTGCTTGAGGCTTTCTGCAGCTTTTGAAGCAGTGGTTTGTGATTCTTTAACCCCCTTCAGATGGCTTTGTTGAAGGAGTCTCTAATGCTTAAAGCTTCTCTGAAGAGTGCTTAGTGGTAGCAATGAGGGATCTCTTCCTGGAGGAGCGGGTCAGTTGCCAAATTCAGTAATTCCATTGATAAATTTCATCCTGTGTATGGAACTGCTCTCAATCCTGATTATGATGGATGACAAGATTTTTAAGGCTTGTTCTGGCAGTCTCGGTATTCTTATTTTGATGCTGACCCTGTGGTCCCTCAGATTAGATCACACTGGAGGGAAAAGTGGAGGCAGAGAACTTTTCCTAAGAGTTAATGGTATCCCATCACAGGTGTGTTCTTCTTTATTTTTCCCAGTTGCCTTAAAAAAAAAAACAAAAAAAACCAAAAAAAAAAAAAAAAAAAAACCAAAAAAAAAAAAAAACAAAAAAAAAAAAAAACCAAAAAAAAAAAAAACCAAAAAAAACAAAACCCCAAAAAAACCAAACCAAAACCGTCCAAGTCTTCCACACACATAAGAATTAGAGTTTCTGGCTCCTTCCATTCCACTTTGTGCATCTGTCCCTGATGGCTGTCACACCTGGTGGAACAGCAGAGATTTTAGAGGTAACTGAGACCAGAGCTGCTGCATGGAAGGGAGTGGCGGGATATGGAGGGGGGACCCTAAAAGTACCTTGACTGAAGCTCTTTGGATCTTTGAAATTGGAAGATGTCCAAGGACAGGTTAAAGGTTATTATCTCAGGTGCCTTTTGAAGTTAGAGACTCATGTATGTTGGCTCAAGGGGGCAAAATACATAGTATGGCTTTCCTATCATGCATAATAGCTATTTCTGATTTTTTTTTTAGTGGTGCTGCTTAGAGGGGGTTGAGGAATTAAAATGGTTGGCTGGAGATTGTGTACACACATTTAGGAACCAATTTCATGGCTTTGGTTTTAAAGCCTTGCTAGTAGTTATTTGAAAACTGTTCTAGGTAAACAAGACATGCAGTGCCAGGCTTCCAGAAAGAATTGAGTTGTTCACTTGTCCCTCTTCCAAATTGAAGCATTTGAGTTAGGCTGTGTTTCTAATAACAAAGCAGAGATTTGAACATAATGGGACTTCACAGCTGAACTATTGCTCAGGCTTGAAGGTAACACCACCATATTTTTGTTTCTTTAACTGGTATTAAATGTAAAAACATAAATCCTTTTCAGTGGGAGAGGAGAAGGGGAGATGGTTTTCATTTGGCATAATTTCCTGTGAGACGTGGCTCCAAACAAGGCCCATATTTACACAAGACAATACAGTTTTACATGTACTGGTATATCCAGCACGTTTTAAAATTGTTTAGCCAGCCCTGGGTATTAAATACCTTCACAATAAATGTGTTTAATAAAAGTAGATGAAGTTTGAAATAATTTTTTAATAATTTTACAGTAGAAACACCAGTTAAATCAACCCCACTGCAGTAATAAATGTCACAAAAACAATTAATTATAGTTGCTTGCCACTGCAAAATCAATTGTGTAACTGTTCTTCTAAAACTGACTTTTACATTACTAAGTCCTAAACACTACACTTCTGTAACTTGTCAGAATCAGGTTTTGGTTAATAGATATTTTCAGTGATGTAATGGGAACTTCTGGCATGGAGTCAGAATATAATGGACTGTGATTAATGTTTTAATAAGCACTTTTCTTCTACTTATGATGCAGCACTGAAATGGTTTCCTGCTTAGATTGATAGAAAAGCAGGTGTGCGTGCATACTTTTTTTCTTTCAGTAAGAATAAGTTTTTCAATGCTTCTGCTTAAAAACATTTAATGTTTTTCCTTGAGTCAAATGCTGCTGATTTGGGGGTTTCAGTTTGTTTGTTTTAAATCCAGTTATTGCTGATATTTGTCAGCTGAAAGTGGAGGGTGCCATGGAAACCTTTTCAGTACTTAAAGTAATTGCTTTGTAAAAAAGGAAACTCATTAGTTTAAAAAATAGTTTTGATATATTGACATTTTCTTCAGTGGAAGGATTTGTTTAAAATAGTGTTGGAGTAATTTGAAAGTGTGCAAGAACACATACAGTGTTGAAAATATTAGCAGATTAGATTTATTGTGGAGGTTGATGTAATACACTTGCTACATCATGCTTGGTTACTTTCGTCCTGGAAGTGGTTGTGTTATTCTGTATTCTAAATATTTCTTTAAAAAAATTAATAAATAAAATGGTCCTTCAGTCACTGATTTTAATGACCCATCAATCCAGATTTTTTGCAGGTATAGCTTTTTTTGCTTAGAGAGCAAGTCAGCTCTTGTCCTGGTGCAGTTTCTTCTAAGATGATGCTAAATGTGAGCAAATTCTTCAGACTCTTTACCATCCTAATGGTATCTGGTGATGGTTGTGCACTTGGTCTCCACTCTTCCTCTGCAGAGCAACATATATAGATAGAAAAATTACATATATATATAACCACAGAGCATGAGGACAAAGTAGTCTCTTTTCTTTCCTTCTCCTCTGTCCTTGTAGACTTGATAGGAGCAATGGATATACTTGTGATGGGGAGATAGAAGAGGGTGAAACCTGTAGAGAGGGGAGGTCCCACGTCTTGCTGGCATCACTCCACTAGCCTGGATTCCAGGCCCCTCTGCTCTCCACTTCTGAAAGCTGGGTGAGCCTTTCTGGAAGGCTGGAAAAGGTGCTGTGCTCCTGGCTCCAGTGCAGGAGCTTTTCTCTCATCTCTGGGATTTGTCGACATTAATTGAAAGTCAAGATAATAGTTTCTCCATCCCTTTGTTCTTTCCCCTAAACCTGAGAATCTTACTGACTCCTCTGTTCTCAGGAGCATCGACCCATGCTTTAATTTTTCCACCAACTTTGGAAAAAATGCAGATATCAGCATACTCATGTTTTTAATATTTATTGAGAATTTACCAAGCAGCCTCTATACCTTGGGTTTGTGCCAGCTCTGTCTATTGGGATAGTGTCTGCCTTGCATAGAGAAGGTTACTTATGGTTTCCTTTATTTGCTACTGCTGCATTTGTCTAGTTCTCCCTTAAAAAGATGCAGGAGGTGAGTGCTGGCTGCTATCTTTATTTTTTGACTCTCTTCCAGAATTCATGAGGAAATGCTCCTGAATAAAGCCAAAAAAATTCTACACCTCTTCTCCCCTTCCTGTCATTAGAAAGTTCTCTCTCTCTTCCCCCTCTTTTCACATTTAGGCCCTGATGGATTGGGCAGACTTCTTGCTCTGTGGTCATTGATTCTACTAATTGTCAAAAGCTATTCCAGAAATGAGAGAAAGAGATTTTGCGCTCTGAGGCCATCTCAAAACTTGGAAGCATAAAGGCTCTGCTGTTCCAGACTCTCTTCAGCACACAGTTAATTTTGGAATGAAAATTCCCACAGATATAGAGTCTGCAAACAATCTGAAATATGGAAACCATATCTTGCCTTTTTATTTTTTCCCTTGTTCCATGATGTAGGTGCATCCTGCTCTTTTTCTCCCCAGAAGCAAGGCAAGTATTGTTGTGAAGGTGTGAGTACAATGGGGAGTTTGCTTTCAGGAGTCTGCTGTGGCTGAGCAGTCCCTTGCCTTGAGCAGTTTGGGCATAGAATCCTTCTTAATCTTTTGGTTTTTGTCTAAGAGCAGTCACTGAAGTTTTTATTTTTGTATTTTGCATTTATTACCTCTCTCTCTTTTTTGCTCACCCAGAAGTGCTCTATGGATTTTTTGCTATATTTACTCAATTTATATTTACTATATTTGCTATATTTACTCAATTTATGTTTACTCAATTTATCCAGGCCTTGGAAAAGCTTGGCCTAGCAGAAGAACAAATAAAATTGGTGTTGTCCAGTTCTACAAACACCTGAGCAATTGACAGTGTTATAAGAAAGCCTGGAGATGACAGCAAGGATAGCTCAGAGTTCTCACAGTTAACACCTCCAGACTCCTTCCCTACCTTCTCCAAAGAGCTGTAGGAAGTTCACATCTTCCTTGTTTTTGGCTCTGGTGTCAAAACACTAATCGGAAAAATTCCCATTGAACTTGTTTGAGTGCTGACCATGGTAGGTTTAAAAATAAATAAAAGCTCCACACAGGTCCAGTTCTGCTCCCAGCCCTGGCAGAGGAATTTGTAGTGGCTTCAGTGGGAACAGGATTAGACCTTACAGAAGTGCCTTTAATGTTCCTGCCCTGGGGCAGTCTGGGTGGATACTTTCTTTTGCAGCACAGAGGATGAACTGTGTGTGCTCACAGCCTCTTCCATATAATTGAGGAGGGTGCTCACATGGCTCAGGGGCATTTGCAAATGGAGCAAAGGAATGCAGCTACCTGTAGGACAGAGGGTGGCCAGTGGAGCCCTGTGCTGGTGCTGCAGGCTCTTCATCCCTGAGTTCACAGATATTTGGCTTTTCTGGGAGCTGTTGGCTGCTGGTTGATTTTCCTGTATTTCAAAACAAATGCTGAAAACTTGCCTGGAGCTCTCTGCTCAGATCAGCTGCCCGTATTTACTACAGCAGCAGGTTTTACAGGCTGTCTGCCCTGGGAATTGAAGACCAGGAAAAGAAAAGAAAATCAATGCATTTTCTTTAAATGCTGTTTTATCTCTTTAGAAAAAGACTATGAATGGGGCTAGCCAATAGATGAGATTTCAGTGCTTGTGCATGAGTCCATTTCGTGCCTTCCTCATGCACGTGTGCATTGTTTCTTTTTGGTTTTTTTTCCTTTTTCCATTGGTGCTTTGGTTCATTATCTGAATAATGGAAATATCTGATTTGAAATATCAGCATTAGGTTCTGAGAAGTACTTGCTACTTGCAGTAGAGAGAACCACACAAACTGGAGTGCCTGGGTGGAGGTGAGACTACAGGCTCCTGGTGTCTGCAAAAAGCAGTGCATCCTCTATTTTGGGCTGCTTTGAAGGATGTTATTTGCAACAAATCCCAGAGTTTTTGTTGACTCATGACTTATATTTTGGTTTTATTCAGCATTTTTTTGTCCTTTGAGGGCTCCAGCAGCTGAAACAGCATCGTCTTACCACATGGCAGTTTCAGCTGAGCCTGGTGTTTGAAATGGCAACACTGCTAAATGTTTGTGACTTGTTTTTAGAACACCATTTCAGCTGCCAGTTTCCTTGAGAAAGCAAAAACAATATGAAAAACAAGAACTACAAATAAAGGAGATGCTTTAAAATACTTCTGATGTAAAAAAAAAAAAACACAAACAAAAAAACCCAAAAAAACATTCAGAAGACATGCTAAATTTAGCAGAATTTCTTGGATAGGAAAGTGACGTCTAAGTAAGCATGCATGTTCCTTGATTCCCTTCACCTTTTCTCCAACCTGTACATAAACTCATTGATTAAATTCTCTCTTAATGAGCTGTTTCCAAAAATTTTGCTTTTCCTCTGATAAAAGGCTTGGGTGCTCCCAGAAGAATAGGGGTAAATGTAGGGGAGGATGAGAGTTCCCCATAACTGCTTCCTGACAAAGTGGTGAAGAAACTGCAGTGATGCCATTAATTTTTCCAAGGAGAGGGTAGGATTTAGGGCACCAGGAATAACTGCTTCGAGGGGGTGATCTGTGTGCCCAGGAAAGCTGTTGTTTCTGCTGGAATTGTTTTGTGGGTAGATATGTTTGTGTATGCAGATATTGTTATGGATCATTTTACATTTACAGTGTGATAACTCCTTGCTGTTATTGCTGTCGTATTATTGGGTGTTCTGTAGGTCTGCAGTGCAGTGATTTTTTTCAGCAAGTACAGCTGAAGCTCAGTGTTTTGCCCCCAGAAAAGAGAAAGTAACACTCAGAGAACTCACTGCAGAAAACCAGGGCGAATTCTGAATTCCCCTACTTGATGATACTACTTTGTGTCTGTACCTACCTCTTTACCTCCAGAAGAAACCAGAGATCAAGATTTTTAAGTCAGCCATCATTATCTATGTTGTTTCCAGTTTTAATGAATTTGTGGTGCTGTGTTTGTGTGACCTGTTCTTAGCTCCTGACTGTGTCACCTTTGCTATTAAGCTGTCTCTAGCTGGAAAAAAATCCACATTTGTAAGTGCTACACAGATTAGTTTGAATCATTTATCCATTTCCCCAGCCCCCTCAGATTTTTTGACAGATGTACATTCTGTAATGGGTGACTTTCATCTAAAATTTGAAAGAAAATATGAAAGTTGTTAAGTATCACTAGGATAAAATGAGATCCCTGCAGGGAAAATACCTCTTTAGATGATGAATCTCCATTTACACTTACTTCTTAAGATCTATCAGTCTAAATCATGCTTAAATATTTTTTTTGCATAGCACCTATGAAAACTAATTTGACTAGGGTACTTTAAAAAATTAATTACTGCCTGCTTTTTATTGTAAAGCTAAAGGTGAACTTGTGCTTTTCATTGGGGTGTGTCACTGAGGGGTCTGTTAGTTCTTGGGATAAGGAAATTTGAGATCAGTATTGTTTCAATCCATAGGTCAGTGTAGAATATTTTCAGTGGCAGTGCATTAAATGGACAGGGCATACAGTGGAAACTTTTGTACTCCAGGGGGTTGAGGGATAATAGTTCTGATGCAGAAGGACAGCTAACTCAGAAAGATGACCCACAGGACTCCTCTGGAAGTATTCCCACATTATTTTCCTTGAAAAAATGGAATGTTTTCTGTACAGCAAATGAGGAGTTTGCATCGATACAGATTTAACCTCCATAAAGAGTTAGAGGAAAATCCTGCAAAACTCGTGGTAAGGTTTGTGTGTGGGGCTGTATTTGAGATGGCTTTTAGGGCAGCCCAGGCTCACGTGTGCTCCAGCCTGTGTAGGAGTAGCACAGAGGTGGTCTGGGCAGAGCCAGCTCTGCTTCCCCTGTGCTTTTTGCTCTTCCATGGCTCCAGCTGGTAGAACCTTTGTAGTACAAGAAGTTCTCACTCACAGAGGGCATCAGGTTAGCCTTTAGCAGATTTATGTGCCATATTATTTAAGCCTTTGAAAGCCCGCCCAGCGCTCGCAGGGCTGATAGTGCAGTCCTGGTATGGGCTGCTTCAAAGTGAGCTCTGAGGAGTGCTGGCCCTGCTGCTGAGAGATCAATACAGTCCTGGGCTCTCTGCCCTTCCATCACAGCAGCAGCCTGTCAGAGGTGATGCACTGCTCCACCAGCTCAATACAAACTTCAGCTTCATTCTGGTAGGAAAGAGATTTTATTGAGCCAAACCCCCTTTCTCAACAGTGTCTGAGTGCCTTTGGTGTTTTAGTTCAGAATAGGGCCCTGCCCAAAGAGAAGTGACATTTTCTTCTGTAGTGTGCTCTTCATTGCTGCTCAGGGACACGAAATCTGTGGAGTGTGGGCCCACAGAGACCTTGATGTTGCTTCTCAGTTATGCTTGCAGTGAGTGCTCCCAGTTCCTGGCTGCACCTGGGAGAGCTGCATTACTGGTCTGGCTGCTTTTAAGAGCTGATTAGGAGGGAAGGCATTTCAGTAGAGAAGTGTTTTCATTCCTGCATTACCCACCATGCTGCTCTGTGTTCATGTTTTAACTGGAGAACTGCATTAAGCATGTCGTGTGTGTTACCCTTCTCTCCTCTGCTGCCTTTAATGATGAGGTTTATACACTGATGTACAGCAAATATTAAATTGGAGCTAATGGGAGGTGGGTTTGGGCCTGAGCTGTAGTGCCTATAAAATGTGATAAGATCTGGCAATTGACTTATGATGCCAAAGAGTGGCATGACATGCAATCTAGTGACATCACACTGAATGGTGTTTCACAGAGCACTAACATTTTATGTAGCCTTAAGATAAAAAGCTTGATTATAGCACTCAGTGCATAAATATGAGTATACCTGTTCATGCTCTGTCTTAAAGCAGTGGCCCACACGGTTTCTTACATTTGTTGTTACAGCAAGGAGCTTATATATCTTAATAGTATGAGAAATTAAGCAGTTCAAGAGCACAGAGCAGGAAAAAGACCTACTTTAATTTTCTACAGATGTTTCTGTGATTGAAGACTAAAGGAGATCCATAATGAAATAGCAAATTGCATGAAAGAGGTTAAACTTCAGCACAAAGTTAGGCTGTATTTTAATATTCCAGGGAGTGTGTACTAATAGAATAATCACTCACCTCTTGTCTTGCACCTTTTGACTCAATATAGCCATGGAACTTCCCTTTAAAGCACAGTAATTTCTATATAAACTGTTTGATCTGTCAAGTAGGTGTAGGAGCTTGTGTCAGACTTGAAGAAGGGAGCAGATTTGGCTCTGACAGATGATACAAATACAGTGAAGTTAATTGACTTTGCCAGGGGAGAAAATTCTTCCCCCCAATTATGTCAAATGCCAGACAACTTCCCAGAGGTGTGGAGAGAAACATGCCTAAAGGACAATACTGACACTGCTTTTCTAGTAGGTGCTTGCTCTGCTTTATTTTTATTTTTAACATTTTTATTATTTAAGCTATAAGATAATAAAATGGAATAGCTGAACTACCTCTTCATTTGAGGATTCTCAGACCTCATAAATCCATTGCCCCTCTGTGGTCCTCTAGGATTTTCTGCCTGCTTTTGTGAAGTTAAAAACTTTCAGGAGACTGTGAAGCAGGAAAGTCCTGGGCTTCTTATTTTTTCTGCCAGTTTTAGGTGTTCTGCTTTTTTGGCTTCAGATTGGCATAATTTAAACTCTGTCAGAGTCAACAGGTTTCTGTCACATTCTAAGATTTTAGTATTTGGAAGGAAGAGGGAAGGACTGGGCTTTTGACTTTGTTTGCTGGTCCCATGTCAGACCTGCAGCCTGTCTCATATATGAACCTCTGCAGTTTTGTGTTCCAGCACCACATGATTCTTTTACAGAAATTTCCTGTCAGTGGAGAAGGAGCCAACGAGGCTGTCATGGTAGGGGTTATTGTTTGGAGAAATAAAACTCCCCTTTTCTCCCCTCTGACACCTTTTCCCCTCTCAGCCCCGTTTTTGTTTTCAGTTCATGGGTTTTTCCACTGCAGCTCCTGATAAGTGTTATTGCCAAGAGATGATAAATTAAATAAATAAAAAGGGATTGATGTAGACAACTTTTTATTCTCTGTCACCTTCTTGTGAGGTTGTGATGGACAGCAGAGGTGGGCAGGTTATGCACAACCCTTCAGTTTGTTTCACAGTGAAGGTAGAATCAGTTGAAATGTCCTTTTCAGTAACTGTTACAGCTTTTTCAGGAATATGTTGGTAAATCTGACAGTGTTTATATTTTAGGTGGTTGAGTTTTTGGGTTGTTTATTGCTGGGTTTTGCCTTACAAAAGCTCCTAGGAACATAATTGCAAGTCCATCTCTAGACACTGTGCAACAGGTCAGAGGTGTGTGGAACAGTCCATACCTCAAGTGGAGGATGCCATCTTTAAAAGAAAAAAAGTTAAATAACGTGCAATGGTGGCAAGCTATCTCACTTTTATTCCTCCTGCACTTGACTCTCTTCCTGCTACATGTGGCAATACTGTCAAAACTTCTCGTTCTTTTGGCTTCTCCCTGTCAGTATAACTGTTCCAGACCTTTCAGTAGCCAAGAACTCCGTTCTGTTTGTGGGTTCCAAATTTTTACTCATCCTTGCATCTGGTTTTGTTGCCTTAAACCCCAGATACTTTCAGATTGACACAATATTGATCACAGTTGCATTTGGTTAAATTTGAGGTTAGTTTACATGAGTCACTGATGAAATTGCATGTGACACTTTTTTGGACATCAGGAATTCATTATCTTTAAAATTATTTTTTGAGAAACTTTATTCAGCCACTAAATATACTTTTATTAAAACAAGCCCTTAGTATACATAATTGAGATTTGGAATCATGGTGTTTGTTTTTTCACATTTCTTGGAGTGTGCTTTCAGTTTAGCTGAACTAAACACCATTCTATTTAGGGCATAATTTTAAGAATATTTTTTGTAATTCTGGCAGCAAATGCTGTGACATTATAATTATGCCATAAGCATTCAATGTTTATCCATCATAAACTGGCTGTAATCCCAGTTCTGGAGAACAGCTTTCTTGTTGCTCTGGATTCTTCAAATGAAGGGGCAATTTTGTCTGCAGAAATTATTTTTTAAGGAAATGCACCATTTGGGTTAGTTACATACTAAAGCAACTCAAAAAGAGAAATCTGTCTCTCCCTCTAAAGTCATAAATGATTTTTGAAGTTTTCTTGAAGGAAATTCACTTTTAAAGACAAGTTGAACCAGCAGATACTGTTCAGAAACAGATCTTGCATGTATTAAAATATTGCATTCATTTAAGCACGCAGATTTTAAAAAGGGAACTGGTTAAAGCAATACAATCCAATGTTGTTAACATACCTGTTAATTAGTGGGTTTGGGAGCAAAGCAGGACACAGTGGTTCCCCCCAGGAACCATTCTGGGAGCAGCAGCCTGTCCTTCTATGGCTGGCTGTGGAAGGAGTGCTCCCTCAGCAGCTTTGCAGGTGATGCAGAGCCCAGAGCTGGTGCACCAGATGGTTGTGCTGCCCTTCAGAGGGACCTCAGCAGGCTGCAGAAACGGTGTCACAGCAATCTGAGAGACACACAGGGTGCTGCACCTGGGCTGGGATAACCCACAAGCCAGCACGGGCTGGGGGCCAGCCTGCTGGGAAAGCAGCTCCATGGAAAAGGGCCTGGAGCAGCCCATGGTGACCAGGAGCCAGCAGGCTGTCCTTGTGGGAGAGAAAAGCCACCAGCTTCCTGGGCTGTGCCAGGCAGTGTCACCAGGAGGTCGAGGGAGGTGGTGACACTTCCCCTCTGCTCAGCACTGGGGAGGGACACATCTGGAGTGCTGGGTCCTGTCCTGGCATCCCTGGTGCCAGACATGGACATGCTGGAGCAAGTAGGGATTGCTGATGCCTCAGGTTTTGGCTTTTCTATTTTTCAAATTCTGTGCTGCTTTAGTGTGTAGTTCTGAGCTTTGGATTAGGGGATGGTGAGCTCTCTGCACAGAGTAGCTAAACAATTCCTTCTCCAGCTGGGGACCAAGGACAAATGGTCCAAATCTCAGGCGCAACAGCATAAACAACATGGACTGAGGAGAGAAAAACAAGGATGGGACTCGAAAACCTAAAGCTGTAATTGGACAATTAACTCCAATATGCAAATGGACCAGAACTTATACAAGTGAGAGACGCTGTTCCTGGTTGTCCATTTTGTGACCATTTTGGTTCACCTTGGGTGCAGCCCTGGCTGGGCTCTTGTGCTGCCCAAGGTGGATTCATTGAGGCCTTTCAATAAATCCCAACTTTATTCTTTAGCTCTGTCCAGTGTCTGTTCTAGGTCAGCCTTCACAGGGCATCAGTTCAGTATCTGTTGTGTGAGGTTAAACCGAGGGAACCTTCAGTCTGGAGAAGAAAAGGCCTGGAAGGACCTTGTTGATGTGTGTAAATACCTGATGGAGGGCAGGGAGTGAAGGGGACAGAGCCAGGCACTCCTCAGTGACTCCCAGTGAGGGGACAAGGTGTCATGGACACAAATGGAAATGCATGGAATTGCATTGGGATGCATTTGCTCCAAGGGAGGTCGAACACTGGGACAGGTTGTCCAGGCTGAGTTTGTTTGTGGGATGTTCCTCCTTGGAGATACTAAAACTTGACTGGATACAGCCCTGAGCAACCTGCCTGAGCTGACCCTGCTGAGCAGGGAGGCTGGACCAAGTGGGCTCCCTATGTCCCTTCCAGCCTCAGCCTTCTCAGTGTCACTGTCCTGCTCCGATTGCATGGCAAGGTGAGAAAATGTCACTAAATAATCTCAGCAACAAGATATGTAAAATGATATTTTAAAATAAAGAGGTTATTTATTTCAAATTGATAAGTTCTAGAGCAGAATCCAGGAAGTATCTTTTTTGTCTTCAGGCTGCCTTCATCATCTTAGTTTCTTTTTCCAGAGGTCTCAGAGGTCCGTGGGTTTCTCAGAGGCCCATGAGTTTCTGAAGTGGAGTGTTGGATGCTGAGGCTGGAGTTGCCATCACGTGTGGGCTTGGTAGCATTAATCAGTGGAGCTGCATTGGTGTGAGACATGATGAGTGATACAGCTGTGTCACCCTGAGATTTCAGAGGTGATGGAGTGTTAAACTGCCTTTCTGTTCCTGTATCCCCCTGTCAATTGTGTACTTTTGTCACTGAGTCTAAACTCTCCAGGAAAAAACAAATACTGAAGTACAAAGATACATCTGCCCATAAAAGAGGAGCAAATTGTCAGTGTCCTGCTGGTCCCACTGGAATGGTCAGGCTCCCATGCACTCCCTTTTCTCCTCCTGGAGAGGGGTGCCTGTGGTGGAGGGAGTGTGAGTCTGACCCAGTCCAGCTTTCCTTAGCTGTACTGTTAAACACCTTTCTCTAGCTCTTACTCAGGGTATGATAATGAGCTTAGATAATGCCAACCAGATAAAAATTCAATTGTCTGTAGCAAACATAGCAAATGGCATCACTTTGTTGTAGCAAAGAGCAAAGTGTTTGTCGTGCCTTTGATCTCTAAAGTGCTCTGATGTGGTGAGGTCATGTTGAGGAAGCACTAACAGGCCTTTCCTTGAATTTTGTATTTAACTCGATGTAAAAGGAAGAAGGGAAAATGGAATTGAATGTGTGCTTATTGTGATAATTAATTTCAGTCAACAATTAGCTTGCTTTTCGAAGTTACTGCACAGGACTTGGTATTGGAATGGGACATTGGCAAATGACTTTATTAGTTTTCATTGAAAATTAATATGTCTGTCAGCTTTTCAGTGCAGGGCTCATTTTACTCTCCAGATCAGTAAGACTGCTGGCTTCCCTTTCAAAAATAATTTTCTTTATTGGTGTATTTGCTTGTGTGTCTTTAATCCTTCCAGTTACTGCTTTAGAAGATGTGGGAAGAGGAAGAATACTTGGTCCCTGAAGGTTGCTGTGAGCCAGTCACTGCTCGTATGAATGAAATATTTTCATACAGCATAAAACTTTATCTCAAAGAAAGTCTTGAGAAGTTAAAATAATGGTAAATGTTCTCTAGACTAACTCTTGCAAGGGCTAAATAGCCTGGCCTTGGTCCAGGAAGGCACTTAACAATGTGCTTAACTTTAAGCGCATTGAATATTCTTCCTGGCATGAGTGAAAAATCAATGAGGCTGCTCACATGCTTAAAATAAGACATGTGCTTAAGTGTCTTTCTGGACCTCAGCCAGAGCGTTCAGCCTGTGAGATGAGCTGAATTCTAACTGTGGGCAAAAGCCAGTAGTGTTTCATTTTGCTTGTCTTGTGCCTTTTTGAAGAATGCATTGATATTGTCTGTGTTTATTTTAATTGGCCTCCATTTCCCATCTAAGCCCTACCAACTCCAAGGCTCTGGGAGTAAAATAGATGTGCAACTTAGGGCTGTCAAACAGCTTGTCAGGGGTAGTACTTAGACTGTATATATTGCTCTAGAGCAGGAACTGAACTTCAGAAAAGCTGGGAAAAGATGAGGTGAAACATGATTGTTTTCTTTGGTAGCCAAGGTTTTAATATGGAGAGAAAATGAAGAGGAGAGAAGAGAAGGGCTGGTGACACGTCACACCTTTTCAGTTAACGTAGCTGCTTCTTAGGAAACATTAAAGAATGCAGACAGATGCATTAATAATCTGCTGGCAGTGGCTGTAGCCTTGGCAAGTCGGCTTTCCTACCCACTATTGATTTTTCTGACTCTCAGGCAGCAATTTGCGATGGGTGGTGTGATCCCTTACCCTCAAAATGGGCAGGGAGAGGAGTTGTCACGGCCAAAAGAATTTTTACTTTCTAACCAACCCCTCTTGTTTCTTCAACAGCATCTTTTCCTGCTTAGATGACAATTTCCACTGCTGACAACTGTGAATGATAAAATATACTATATTTAAACACAAACAGCCTCCATGGCTAGAGGTGGAAAATAACCCTCCACAACGCACTGAGCTCTGTGCTGGCACCAGCCACCCTTGGGGAAGCACCCCTCAAGTGCTGTAACTCTGGGGTGTTACTGCTTGGCAAGTGGAAAAGCAGTGCAGCCACGGGCATCTCAGAGAAATCTTCCCTGTCAACTCAAACTTGCTTCTAAGGAAGCACAAATGTCATTCTCCCCCTGCTGCCTTTTGTTTTTCAGCATTTAGACAGTGCTTGGCTTTTGCTTTCCCACTCTGTCTTTACAGCTTCCTTCTGACATCACCAGGGCAGGGGCACCTCTTTGTTTCCTTATGGGTTTGATTTATAGAGGATGAGAGAGAAACTTAGAGCAGTTGAAAAGAGAGTGGCCAGAATAAAGGAAAACTGAGCATAGATGTTTTTTAAAGGGTTAAATATGTAAAACTAGAAACAAGCAGTTGAATTTTTTATGTAGTTACAAAAGTATTTCTGAAAATGCACCTCCATGAGGGAGCAGCTGCCACTTTTATCAGATCTTTCCCACACTGAGTCTTGAGCAGTTTTGAATGAGTTTGTTTGTAGGTTGTTGTTTTTCTTTCAGCTGCAGAAGTGTGTTTGTAGAAATGTGTAGCACTCCAGGCTGGGTTTCAAGTTTGCTTCAAGCTAACTCACAGTGTATGTTTTTATTGTGCACTTGTCCTACTGGCCATTTATTTCTTTAAATAGTAAATTTCTTTTTAATTATGTAGAAGTTTAATAGAATTACCTGTCACATACAGAATTTCATCTGAATTGAGTAAGATGTGATTAAAGGTTCAGGTTTAGAGGGTGTATTCACATTCTGGGATAGCTTAAATGGTGAAATAATGTGCACTAGGGGTATCAGAGCCAGAATTAGAACTGGAAGAGTGGATGGAAAATGGGATCTTAGAACTGTTTTGCTTTCAACTGTTTTCCCCTTAGCTTTTCTAAAATCAACCTCAAGCAGTTCTGTGAGTGTATCTGTCTGCAGGTGTCTTCAATGTGACAGAGCCTTCTGCCACCTAGTGTTACTGGGAGCTCTCCTCAGCAGGAGAATCTATTAAATGCCATTTTTATTAGCAATCCTGTTTTCTGGGCACTTTGTGTGAATGTTTAAAAAGGCACTTTCTGCACTAGTTTCAGAATTAGTTCAGTCAGCAGGCATAACTTCTTTGGAGACAGATTTTGGGGATGCAGTTTGCAAGTTGAGTTGAATTGTTAGCAAATAATCCATGGAGAATTTCAGCAGTTATGGATGTCACTGCTCTGTAACAACTCTGCTGGTAGTTTCTGAGTGAAACTAAGGGGTTCTGCCTAACTCAGCACACTCCTGTTTGATATCTGTGCTTCTGCTGTTTCAGGATATTGGATTAGACTGAAAGCAACAAAAATTAAAATGAATTCAACAGAAATCGTATTAAAAATGATTCAATTTAGACACTTAACTCATTGTCTTTTTAGAAGAGTAAAATGAAGATCTCCTATCATCACTGCATTTTTCCCCTCTAGAAATTCTACCAGGGCACAATGGAGAAGGACAATAAAATCCAGAGAATTTCACCCAGATTTCACAATAGAATTGTTAAGCTGTTAAAACAGAAAAATAGCCTTAATGATGCTTTATATATAAGCCAAATACTAATAGCTCCAACCATATGCTGACAGATAGGAGGAAATGGCCTAGCATTGAAGGAGTGGTTTTTTCCCCTTCATTCCCCTGTAAAAAAAAACTTTCAGAAAAACAAGGCAGCTTCTCCCTTCTCCCAGCTGTGAGAGCTGTGGCTGCCCCATGCCAGGGTGGGGCTGTGCAGCTCCACTGCAGTGAGAGCTCAGCCCAAAGGCTGCACCTGCCTGGGGCAGACACTTCTCATCCTTCACCCTGTGCTGTTGAGGAGGAGCTGGCTCTGAGCTCCTGCCCTCTTTGCTCCCTCCCACCTCTTCCAGGCCTTCCTGGGGAGCACAGCCAGCCTGGCTGAGAGCTGTGAACCTGATCCCCAGCATCAGGCTGAAATGCTGAGCTGAGCAGCAGCAGGCAGAACCCGAGGCGGCCGAGGGGCTCGCGCATTAGAGCACAAGTCAGCTGCAAGGGAAAGCAACCTGGGTTTCACCTTCTTTTGACCTGAACAATCTCTTCTTCTTTAAATACTGTCATTCAAACTGCAATATTTGCTTTCAACAATTGCACTTTCCACATTCTGCCTCAAGAAAATAACTTTGGGTTCTTATTATCTGAAATGAATAACCGAGAGTTGGTAGTTTTTCATTTGAGATAATTATTAGTTTTGGCAGCTTACTTATCTGATCAGTATCAGCAGCTAAAAACCCTCTAGAAATTCTTGTGCTATTTTGTTTGAGTCATACTAAACTGGAATTGCCATATGATGTGAATTCATTGCTACTCAGAACAGAGGATGCTGTGTCACAGTGAAAACAGAACTGACTTTCTGACTGGGGAAACTGTATTTCAAAGCTGAGGTTATAACTACATTTTCTGTGTTCATATGATTTTTTTTCTGTCAGCAGTGATCTGGGGGCAAAGCCTGTTACTGTGCCTGATGCATGAGTCACCCAGGGGCTCTGTTCTTCCCTGCTGGGACTAAAGCAAGTCCTTAAATGCAAGAAAAACTTGAAAAGCGTTCTGCCACTTCATTTTCCAGCCTTGGGCCTGAAATCCAGGTTCTTACCAGCACTCCCGGGGCTAAAATAGCTCCTGTCTGCTTGGAGCTAGTGGGTGGCATCCCTGTGTCCATGGCAGGGGTTGGAACTGGATGATCTTTAATGTCTCTTCCATCCCAAATCACTCTGTGATTCTGTGATACAATCACGGCTGTCCTCGTCTGTTGCCTCAGAACTGTGTGTCAAGCAAAATGTGCTAAAAAGAGGGAAAAAAATAGTGTTTGTGCATCTCCATCCTCCTTCTGGAGATGTTCCTGACTGAGTGCTCCGTTCAGAAAGGGCTCCCTTTGCCTACAGATGCATAATTTACATGGAAGCTGGTGCTGGGGGAATCTCTTTCATGTAGCTCTCCCAAAGCCCCAGTTCATCAATATGGATCTCTGGCTGTGCACTGGGGGATCCGTGGTGCTCAGTGGGGTGTGTGGAACATGGAAAAAAGGCAGAGTGGGAGGACCAGGAGGGAATTTTTATCCTAAAAGAAGAGTTTGTGTGTCCAAAAGAACTGTCTTTCAGAACAAAAGCTGTGTTCTCCCTTCTTGCCTGCAGAAGGGATGCTGTATTCCCAGAGTGCAGCCCAGGGAAGCGTTCCCCCAGCCCTGGGGAAAGACACAATGCTGTCTTTAAAACTGAACTTGCCCTATCCTTACATAAAAAGATAAGCCTATGAAAACAGTCTTGACTTAGGTAGAAAGTTACAGAACAGTGGTTAACTTCCTCAGAGTTATAATATGTATTTAAACACATCCATGTTCTTCTTGTGCCCTTTGTCCTAAACACAGTGTGTGGGAGGAAGAGTGGAGTTGGAAGACAGAGGGAAAGATGAAGAATTTGGAGATCAGTCTATGCCAAAACATTTCCACAACACATTAAAAAGAGAGCTGCTTTGCAATTACAGAAATAGTGGCTTAACGGTTGTTTTAGCCATTGAAAAGGAAAAAAAAATCCAATATCACAGCTGAGAAAAGGCCCTTGTGTTCAATGACATTCTTCCCGGAGTCAAGTTCGCGCAGAGCCTGATTTAGTCACGGACTAAATGTAGCTGCAGTGCTGCTGAGTGTGATCCCTGCCAGGCCTGCAGAGCAGCACTGCAGTGTCCTTGTGCGCGCGGGGCCGCTCAAGGGTGCTCAGATGCTGCACTTGCAGTTGTTGGAGCACTTTCGGCAGGGGCCGATTGATTTACTGGATCTGGAAGTCCAGACCTGGAAACCCGAGCGAGGGAGAATGCCTCGAGCACGGTGCTGAGGCCGGGTGTTGAGAGGACAGACAGCTGGCGGGTGACCTCAGGAAGATGACAAATGGGGGACCAGGTGCCCCCGCTCATCCCGGAGCGCTCCCAGCCCCGCCGGAGTTACGGAAGTCACTCCTGGTGAGGGAAGGCTTCCTGTGAGCAAGGCTTCTAGAAATAAACACGAACCTCTTGTTACAGCTAAGTGCACGGGGGTAAGGAATCCAAGCAGCTATTTGGGAAGGAGTTGAAGCAGAAATCCTTGCAGTTTAAAGGGGAAAAAAAATTAATCTAAATGGTAGCGGCTGTGCATGTTTTGGAGCTGGCAGGAATATCTGGTGTGGAGATGCGTGGTGAGCAGCAAGAAGCAAACTGTTCACATAGCATAGTCAGTGATGGCTCTTCTCTGACATGTGTGGAGCCATCAAACAGCCAAGTATTTTACTGGGAGGCAAGTGAGATGAGAGGAAGCTCCCCAACAACTGAACAAAGAGAAGTCATCATAGATTTTGTATAAAATATCCTTTATAGGGTTGAAACACGTGACCAAAAAGAACTCGCAAAGCCTTTAGTTTTCCTTTGCTTGCAAAGGATTTGTGTATTTGCAGGTTCTGCTTTCCATTTCCTGTTTTTATTTTAAAATAGGCGGTTGTGTGCTAAAATGAGGAGAACTTTCAGATAATTCTTGTCTTGAATCCACCCTGCAACAGCACAGAAACCTGTAACCCATGTTAGCTTAGACCTGCTGAGGATATGCCTCCTTTCTCTAAGGGTTCCTTAGTGGAGTTGTGATGCACTTTAGCAGCTTCAGGGCTGTTTGTTTATATTTTCAACTAAAAAAAAACTCCAACAAAACAAGATGACCTCTGTCATCACTTTAACTTTTGAAACTGTGTTCAAGATTTCCCACTTTAGCTCAGAATCACTGAGTGCTCCAAAGACAGCAGTGGCTGCTCTCTTGCACTGGTATTCACATTTTCTATGGCTGGAACTGTTATACCTTGTCTGAAGTGATGCTGCCTGATCAAATGTTAAGAGAAGCTGATTAAATGTAGCATTTGATTATTATCAAAGGGAATATGCAGACACCCACTGTGAATTGTGGGCTCATATAAGGGGTAAAATGCATTTCTCAAACATGCACTGGATTTACACATGGGAATTCTTGTTGAATGTGACTCTCTAGCTTGGGTAACTCCTCAGTGAAAAGAGGAGGTTTGTTTAACTTGTTAACATTTGCGACATCTCCAGGTATAATTGGATTTGCAGTTCCTTTTGAAGATGGGAATAGGTCAGCTTGCACCATTTCGGGGGTTTATGTCCCATTTCAAAGTCGTTTTTTTATCTAGAGGTTACATTGCTTTAAGTTGATAGTCTCAAAGTCTGTAGTCCATTTACTTGGAGTTTATAGACTTTTCTACATGAAATAGTTGTATCAAAGTGGTGCCTTCTTGGGTAGGGTCCTGCAGTGACCCTGGATTTGTCCAAACCTCATTTTTTTGGCAGTGCCGCAGGTCCTGTCCCAGGGCTGCATCCAGCCTGCAGCAGAGGAAATGTGCAAAATGCATATGAGGGCAGAGGAGTACAAAGCTTCCTTTATTCTATAAAACCTTTTTCATCGTTAGTTTCCTGTCTTTACACTTTAAAACATCCACTTCTTTTAAAATTGTATCAGTTTCTGGGAGGCGGAAGGCATTTCTCCTTTTCCTTTGATCTCAATTTCTCTGTAGCTTTTCATCTTACCTCAAGGCAACAGCACTGGCTTCTCAGTTACTCCAAAAGCAAATGTTTATGTGTTAAATAAATGCAAGTACCTGAGCCTGGTCTCACATCTATTTAAAAACCAGGGCAGCAGTAGAATTGCAGTGCTGGGAAAATGCTGGAGAACCAGGTGCTCTCTAAAACTTTTCTTCCTTTAAAACTCTTTTTGTGCCAGTAGAAGAGCTGGGTTTTTTATGAGGAGCACTGAAGGTCTATTTTGAGGTAGCTGTCATAAAGAAACTTCCCTCCATTCCACTCCCCAATGTATTAGCTGTTCAGTGGAAATGTTTGGTCTCTGGACTCTGGATTTCATCACGAAAAGAGGAAGTTTTTAGGGAAAGTAGTATGGGAAAATCTGATTCTGTTCTCTTCCCTCACCGAGAAGGGCTTCTGTGACTTTGGCTCTTTGCATTTAAAGGTTTTTCTACTCCAAGGTTCACAGGTAATCTGTAATAAACTCTCTGAGATGGGTCCTTAGATATATCTTACAGGTCATGTATGGGTTTCACCATTAACAGAGGAAACAGTTTATGTGAAACATCAAATAAAAGTGCTGTAGTTTTTACATTAAACCCTCAGAAATTCCTTTATTGGTCACAGCAGCTGGCTGGGAGGGAGCTCTGAGCCCCAGGGTGCTGCTGGGTCACTGTTGCAGCAGGACACTGGTGGCTTTGGGTTTCTAGGATCCAAAATGTTTGCCCTTTACATAAAGGACATTATAAGGGAGAAGAGGATGGGGGAAAGAGAGAGAAATAACTCAACTCATCACTAATTTGTACCTTTGGAGCCAGAACTGGCTTTATCAGCAACAGCTGTTTCATACCCAATATCACTTTTTTTTTTTTGCTCTCTCAGTGTCTGGTAGAACTCTGTCCTGTTCCATCTTAGCTGAGGTGTGCTGTGGCAGGCCTGTTTTGTTTTAATTTTAAAGTACTTTGTTTCACCACACGCAGTTTACACACACTCCTACCCTGAGAAAACTCTGACAGTGTTTGAAACAAATTGCTGTTTAGAAAAAGCAGATGGAAGAGGTTAAAAAGAATCACTAGGAGTCCTGTATTTCTTCTATTGATTTGCTGGGCTGGGGCATTTCCTGTCTTTTCTACTGGGAAAGTTTACTTCTGGTGGAACAGAGTTCTTTGCTCAGAAAACCTAAAAGTTCTAGGAGCTTAAACTCTTAATTATGTTTTTTTCTTAATCCTTACCTGTAACAAAAAGAAATCTATTAGAGACAGAAGGTATCTGCTTTTGCAGAATTTATTGCAAGACAAAGGCACTAAATCTCCTTGCTGGAAATGAGAATTGTGATGAGCAAGTGATGCTTCTGGGGCAGGGGTGAGTGAAATGGGCTGAGCAAGTTTGTGGCACGGAGAAGGGTCTGGCATTCATCTGACACCTCAGAGAGCACTTTCTGCTCACTAAGCCCCCAGAAAACAGCCCAGGGTTATTAATAATAACAAACCAGCCTGGCTTCCTAAGCTGAATGTGCCCAGCACTGCTGTCTGCAGGTGGGATTGCTGGGGCTGCAGGGGCAGTGTCTGTGCTGGATCACTTGTCTTTGGCAGGATTTTTTAGAAGCCAAAACTCTCTTGTGGTATTTAGAGTGACTTTTCCTTGTACCCCTGCACTATGGGCTGTGTTCAGTCCATAAAGTGCCATAATCTGGGTGAAAGTGTATTTTTTATTTTTTGGGATCTGTCATATTTGGAGCTCATCATGCTTAGCCCTGTTTTGACATCCACACTGATTGCTGCAATTGTATACAGAGAAGCACTGAAAAAACCCCCAAACAAATAACAGAACTCCTTCAGTGATTGCATCTATTAAACAGATTTTCTCCCATTTTGTCTGTGTGGTGTGGAGGAGAGGAGTGGCTGGTGGCAGGTGCCTGGCTGCTGCCAGGGCTGGCAGTGTGACCTTGGGCACACTGGGGTTGGGCTGGGCTCATGAGGAGCCCTTGCTGAGCTCATGGCTGCATTAAACTTGAATTCTGTGTCACAACAGGCTGTGGTGGCTGGGGTTCAGCAGGAACCTCTGATACCAGTCATAGCTGGTGGGTTTAACATCTAAATACAACCATACTGCCCAAATAGTGTCTGCTGAAATGGATGAAAATATGTTTGTTTTGTTCTGTGTTTTTTTAATTTGAGGATTGGGCTTGTAGCTACTTGCTGGAACGATGAATTGCTATTCTGGGTTTGAGTACCAGCTTTGTGCCTTGTGTTTTTGCCCTGCCTTAGTCAGATTAGTCTGAGAGAGGGAGAACCACACCATATTTGAATAACACCCAGTGAAGGCCTGTTCCCAAATGCATTTCCTGGGGCTATTTAATGGAGAACAGCAATGAGCTTGGCTCATTTTATAAACAAATTCTGTTTGGCTGCACGGACTGACTGTGGTAGAGCTGACTGGCTCTAAGGAAAACAGAGCTGAGCAGAGGAGCTCAGTTTGTACCTGCTCAGGGACTAGAGAGTAACCCTGGCCACACATTCCTCAGCAGAAGCCAGGCCAGACACAGTCCAGTTCCTCCCGTGCCTCTCTCCTCTGATGAGACCCAGTCCCTGCAGCTCCCTCTGAGCAGCAATAGCTCATCCTAGGGACTGGAAAATCTAGTGAAAATGCTGTCTCCAGAAAGGCTCAGGAATGCAGCAGCCTGTGCTACTGCCTTCCTAATGCTTCTCACAGTTTTCCAGACTGGAGTATTTTGCTTGCTTTATGCAACCACTATTTATTATTTAAATGATTAATCTGGAAAATTTCCCAGATCTAGTGTCTGCCCCATTACTTTTTGTCTTAGATACTGCAGATAATCAGATGAGCAGTAAATCTACTCTGTGGAATAGAATTAAATTATTTCTTTTTTTTTTCCCTGACAAACAACTTGTGAATGGTTTTTCTTTTCTTCACTCCCATAAAATACCTAATAGGCAAAAAAAATCTGTATGCCAAATACACAGTTATTCCACATGTACCTTTACATGGTGCATCTGCAGAAACACCCCTGGGAGTGTGTTTATCTTGGGTAGTAGGAAAGATTGTGTGAAATAATCCCTAGCACTGGTGCTTTCATTTGGGTGGGTGAAGGGACATACTGTGGAGTGCTTTAGGCTTGTTGGTTGTATGTTTGCTTCTTTTGCTTTGTTTAGGTGGAGGTTTTTAGCTTTGTTTGGTTTTTAGTTGGTGTTTATCTTAGCCAGGTTTGATTGTGCTGTTTCTCCATTCTCTCTGATTGTTTCTGACGTCTTTCCCAAATTTCTCTGGAGCAAGACCACCCTGCTGAGCAGTGAGGGGATGTTTGCCAGTGGCCCTGGGTGTTGCTGAGCTGCTCTTGGGTCCTCTGGCTCTCAGCAGCAGCAGTGCCAGGGGTACTGGGGCTCCTGGAAAGGCACAGGGGGATGGCATCCTCTGCCTGCTGAGCCCACACAGCTCTCCACAGACCTGGCCTGTCCCGGTGAAGTGGTTGTGACACAGCCTTGGGAAAAGAGAAAACATGAAGGAAACTCCCTCCCAGGAACAACCAACTTGATTCTGAGCCTCCACACCGAGTCTGAATTGCACTTCTTTCCTTGGAAGCAGGAGGGTTTTTTTTTCCCCTCCCACCCTCTCCGTGGTGATGAGAAACTGAAGGTCAGGAATGAGCCCCCCAAGGCTCGTGAAGGACAAAATACGACGTGTTTTAGCTGATGTGAAAGGTTAATGGGGAGGATCAGCATCCAAAGGCTGCAGCCAAGGAAAGGGGGCTTGTTTGGGCAGAGCCTGAAGCAGAGCATAGGCATTGCTGGGAATGGGAAGTGTGAAATGAGGGGGCAGGGAACACACAGCCCTTTAGCCCTGCTCAGAAATAATAGTGCAGGCTTTTTTTAACTTCAGAGTTTAGTCTGCCCTCAGTAAAAACAAGTTGCATTAAAAAACTGTGCACCAGAAAAAGCAAGCCTCTTTTTCCTGGTTTCTGCTTATAAGATTTACAGGTACTTAAAATAAACCTATGAAAAACAGACCCAGTGTGCTGGAATTTGCTAACTAGTGAGAGCAATTACCTCCAGGTCCCAAGACCTAACGGAGCTCGGCTTTTTGGAAATAAAACTTGGCAAGCGCTTCTTCCTGCTGCTGTTGTAAAGGTGTACATGAAAAGATGTGTTGACCTCTGCCAGAAACCCCAGGAATCCATTTCAGAGAGATTCTCCTGTGGAGGGGATGGCTGGAGTCAGGCAGCACAGATGGGGACCGGTGTGGAAAAGCCGGCAAAAACCATTCGCTTCTCATTGTGTGGCTTCAGCGTGGCAGATTCTTTGCAATTGCCTGGTGTACCACAGTAATTAAATGGGTCAAGAGCAGTAAGTTCAGATACTTAACAAGAAAATAAAGACCTCATTTGACAGCCAGCAGCGGGCCCTGCTCGTTTCACAGGAGTAAGGAGAATTAGGGCAGGTTGTGCAGTAAAAGTCGATGGGAGCCTTTTTGGCAATGATTTTGTATTGCTTCAGAGATCACCTCCCAATTAACTACAAGTGCTGCAGTGGCTGGAAGTCAGGTTGTCTTATGAAACTAATGCTCCAATTTCAGATGTCCTAGAAAAAGGGAAGCAATAGACTCTGTTTTTCTTCTTTCAGTGATATATTAGTAAGGGAAGATAAGAAAAGTAATGAGAAAGACACAACCAACCTTTGTTAATATTGAAATGTAAAATACTCCCATTTTCACTGGACTGTTTCAAGCATGAGGGGAAAATGAAGTTGTGCAATGAAATAAATATGATAGAAGTGAAATCCAAGATGGGAAATGATTTTTATAAGACTTTCTGTTTTGGAGGGTAGAGGTAGTTTCACACCAGCGTTTTGAAGGAAATTACTTCTTGTTGTCAGTGCCCATCATTCCTGGCTGAGGAAGGGAGCTCCTGTTTCCCACAGCAGTTTTAAAAGTCCTTTGGGAAGGATGAGATCTTCCTCTTAAAATATTAAGGGACAAGTAACAAGAATGTTAAAAAAAAATTAAGGCCCATAAAATGTGTTCTGCCACAAACCAGGAGCTCTCTGCAGACCACCTCCCCTTGCAAATTAAGAGATGGGACCAGCTTTGTTGCTGTTTTTGTAGATTCTTTTGGACTGAGCACTATTAAGAGAGTTTATTTTATTGTTACTTTGTACTTGCTCTCCTGCCTGTGTCTGTGCTGATGGGAACCAGTGTCTGGCAGTGAGGGCCAGATTCTGTCTCAGCTTGGTACAAAACACCTCAACCCAGTCACAGGAGGTAAATTCAGTCTCAGCTTCAGCATCTCACCAAGAATCCCTCAGAAACATTGCTCATGTCTGTGCATTGTGGTTATTAGGTGCAAGAAATACAGTTTTTAAAACTGTAATTAATCATTTCTCAGTAATCTCTTTTTCTATGCTTTTATGGCATCAATGGGTATGACTGTTTATTATGTCTTACCTATAAAATCTGACCTGTTTTATATACTCTTTATGGAAACAGTGTACAGTCATAAATTAAAAGATGCAACTGTTTTGGATATTTTACTGGTGGTCCTGTATTTTCCTGCCAAAAGTGCAGCTGTTTTAGGTTTCTTGGGATAACATTATAAAAGGCTGTGTGCATTTTGCAAGTTTATGCTTGGATTGCCAAGCCAGAGGTGGAATGACTCAACCTTCCCAGGAGCAACATGTACCAAGTGAGGAATCAAAACAGCGGCTGAAGCGCGGCCCCTGTGGAAAGCACTTTGTGTTTATGGGGTTGTGTCTGATGGTCAGGATTGGAGAAGGTTCTCGTGCTGGTCCTGCTGGGCTGTGGATCTGTCTGTTTGATGGGGTTTTGGTGCAAAACTCGTGGAGAATGTCTCATGGGGTGCAGGAGCTGTGGGGTTACAGTGTGGGATGAAGCCATCCTTTAACAGGAGCTCTCGGTGTGTGTGGCTGGGGTGGAGCCCTTGGAAAGAGCTGAGGGGAGCCAAGAGTGGCAGTGCCAGCACAGGCAGCCTGTTTGTGTTTCCATGTCAGCTCCTGCTACCATGTCAACTCGTGTTTCCATGTCAACTCAGCGCCTGGAAGGTTTGGGGTAGAATTAGATGGCTCTGCAAATGGGTGAGATGCTTAATTAATGGGAAAGTTTAGAACCTTCTCTAGCCCAAATGATGGTGGCCTCCCCCAGATTTAATTCCCAGGGTCAGTGGGTTCCAGGCACAGGTAACAAGCAAAGGAAGCTGAGCCCTGTGGTCAGCAGAGCAACTGGCACAGTCAGCTTGGGGGAGTGTCTGGCATTAAGTGGCAGACCTAAAACCCTCCTGTTTCTGTGGAAGTGCAAGAAAGCTTCTGGTGGTGTCCTTGACTTGGCAGGAGCTGTGGGAGTGGGGAAATGAACCACCCCCAGAATGAGCACCCCTGGGTGCCCTTAACCCTGTGCCACCAGAGCACTGGTTGGGGCAGCCTGGCTGAAGGTGTGTCATTGCTTTAACTCAGGAAGTTTTATCCTGATGTGTCCAGCGGGCAGTGGGCAGCTCCACCTCCTTGCTTTCTCCTAAAAAGTGACCTCAGCCTCGCTGTCCTGTGAACTACAGGGGTGTTTGATGTGTTTCCTCTGCTCTGAAATGATGCTGTTCTTTGCTGCAGGTACCTCACCCACGTTCGAGCCGCCTCTCCGCAGGACCTGGCTGGGGGCTACACGTCCTCCCTGGCTTGTCACCGGGCCCTGCAGGACGCTTTCAGCGGGCTCTTCTGGCACCCCAGTTAGCCAGGGAGCACCAGCCTGTGACCGAGGGACACCCAGCGGGGCGAGGAGCGACCCGAGGCAGCGAAGGTGGGGCAGGATCTCTGCCGTGGGCACCGGCCGGGCTGCGCTCACTGCTCTGTGCACCCCTCTGCCGCAGATCCGGCTGTGTTTAAGTGTTAAAGGGAAAAACCAAACCCCCTCTGCACCAGAGCTTTGTAAAATGGAGATGCATTCTTGTGGAGGGGGAAACTCGTTTGTCATGTGGCACTTTGCTGAGGGAGGCTGAAGCAATAAGCCACATCTAATGGAAGATGTGAATAACTCAGCTGTGTACGTTTGAGGCTTAAAGAAATACACTTGTAAATTTTTTTTTAAATAAAGCCAGACTTTATTAAAGTTTGTGGTTTTACTCTTATTGCAGGGTTTTATTTGCACAAGCATTTAAATGCCATTTTGATTATAACATTTAGTGTCAATATTCAAGCCTACATTTTCTTCCCATAAAACTAGTTTTCCCAGTTTAGACAAGTGGGTTTTTCCTCCTGCCAGCTGGATGAGATGAGAAACTCTGGAAATATGCTGACACAACTCTTTTGTGGGATCCTTCCTCCGTGTGTCACTTGGTTCTTACCTTTGCTTGGAAAAAAAGCTTTAGCTGAAGATCTTTCAGCTGAGGTGCTCTAGAAGCCACCTAAGAAACCTCTATACAAGGCACAGTCACTGAAGTAGTCAAAATTGTGGTGTTCCCTTTTGGGGTCTGTTTGTTTGTTTTGCTTTTGTATGTTTGCTTTTTCCTGTTTATCTCCATTTGTAACTTTTCTGTCTTAAACTCAGGAGTTTCTTTAGGTGAGAACATCCCTTTGGCTTTGGGGATGATTCCTGCACCCGATGTGATCCTTTTTGTATTCCTTACCTGCTCCTTGTAATGGAACCTTGACCAACTGCAGGAGGTGGGAAGCTGAAGGGCAGCCACCTTGGGCCATGTTTTATTGGCTACCTGCTCACAGATGTTGAATCCTGCTCTGAGGAGTGCACTAGATGGATGTATTTTTTATATGCTGTAAGAAAGAGAAGAATGAGATCTATTCCAGACTTGGTGTTTTCTTATTAAAGAAAATGTGGGGAGATGGCAAAATTTCCAATCACCTTTGTTGTGCCCAGAACAGCTGCTGACAAGGAATGTTACAGAAGGCAGAGGTAAGGAGATCAGATCCTTCCCTCCTCTCCTCTCTCCCAGGCTCACCCAGACTGGCAAAGATGCACCTCATCACCAATGACCTCTTTATATTCACTTTGTAAAGCCCCAGGTCATGCCCTAATCAATGCAGAACTGCATATGCATATTAATACTTATAATTTCAGTACACTCATTAACTTCTGTGTAGCTTGGCTATTATTTATTATGTCATTTCTTGTACACAGAACTGGCAAGTGCACAGAAAGCTGGAAAGCCCCTGGTTATGAGAATAGTGATGTATCTGCTAGACTGGTATCTAAATTGAAGTTATGCTGCTGGAATAATGCTGGGCATTCAGTCCTTCAGGGAAAAAAAAACCAAAACTTTTACCAGTTCAAATCCTTCTGTGCCCTGGGACACTTCAGTGAAAATCAGTTACATATTTTACAGGCTTGGCCCAGAAGTGGTGATCAAAGCCTGGTTTTGGTTGGTGCAGTGGTGCCAAGCCCTGAATTTGGGCTGTGAAGCAATGTCAAGTCACAGGGACCCACAGTCTGTGTCAGGCAGGGATCCCAGGGTGGCTGCATCATTCCAGAGTGGTGGAGGGCCCTGGAGAGCAGGAGCTGCCTTCAGATGTTTATGGAAGGGCAGAGGGCAGCAGCTGGAGAGCAGCAGAGGTGTCAGGAAGTGGGACAGGCAGGGGAGCAGCAGTGAGGGCAGGGCAGAATCCCCACACAGCAGTGCCTGGGAAGAGAGCACTCACAGGCTGGAGCTGCAGGGACTGGTCTTAAAGGCCTGAGCAGGAGTGCTCGGGCTCAGTGCAGCCCAGGGAGGAATCAGGATACCCGGGTGAGTCAGGAGCCTCCCTGGGGATTGATAAATGTGATCCTGCAGGAACCAGGCTGCGAGGGCTCGCTCCAAACACCGGCGGTGCAGCCAAGGGAAGGAAAGGCCATCACATGGAGCCACCAGCAAAACAAACCCGTGGCCCTTGGTGGTGTTTGGGTGAGAACCAAAAATGCAGCGAGCTGCAGGCTCAGGGCTGGAGCCACAGCAGCAGGGCCAGGAGGGTGACAGACATCTGGTTGCTGGGTGTGAGCTCAGAGCCTGGGCTGAGGGAAAATATCTGAAACTGAGAGGGCGAGCCGAGTTTTCTGGCCAAATAAACTATTTGTGGTTGACATTGCCCAACAATAGTTTGGATGGCTAAGAAAAGGAAAGCAAAGGCAGAGGCTTTTCAAATCCCTGCAGAATACAAGCAGCCAGCCAGAAAGATCATCCAGGGACTGCAGCAGGGGAGCAGGCAGAGGTGGGGAGAGCTGGGAGAGGGCAGAGGCACAAAAGCCACGGGAGGACACAGTTTCAGGAGGACAGAACTGTTTTTCAGGTGCTGGTTTCAGCCTGGAACTGCAATGCAAGCATGAACTTCATCTGCAAATGTGCAAAAGACATTAAAGTCTTTCTGGCTCTAACCCTGGGCAAACACAAAGTTAGGAGTCAACTAATCCCTAACTAAATCTTGGTGTTATAAAGAATTTTTTACTCAAAACCTCAGGATATTGGGCTATCTGGCCCTTTTGGTACCTCAGGTTAAGCTTTTGAAAGGTTACCTTGCTTACACAAGAGCTGTTTGTGCATCTGCTAACCATAATCCAATATTCTGAAACCAAAACACATCTGTCAGGGAGAATCCAGGGCAGGGGTTATATCAGTCACCTTCCTAGACCTGACAAGACATAAAAGTCTGTTCTCCCCACAACTTGCACATTATAAGAATGCTACAGCAGAAAACTACCCCAGGCCCTGCCACTGAGTTAGCACAGGGCATGAAACAATAGAAAGCAGGGAAGTACCAAAACACATTTATTATAAGAGAATAAAGTTTTAATTTTTTTGTAGTAACCATTTCAATCAATCCCACAATGAGATGAGAAAGTGACTGCAGGAAGCAAGGCTCCCAAAAGAAAGCTGCAACTCGATGGGAGCACAGGTCTGCTCCTTATTACTTAAGGGGTAAAACAGAGACACCCCAAATATCCTTTACACAAACTAAGGCAGTCACCATGGCTCTGGTCTTCAACTCAGTACCTTCTCTTCCAAAGAATCTTGGCTGGTACACAGACGTTTCGAGGCTGGTTTTGCTGGAAAAGGTTAGAAAAAGTAAGTTATTTAAGACTGACCTACCACAAGCTCTGGGAAAGGGAGCTCTGTTAAGGGATTTAACAGGAAGAGATGAGAGTTAAAATCAGGATTAAGTCACAAATGATGGGGGGTCTTTACTGAATGCCAAAAAAGACTTTCCAAAAACCTGTATGGAGCTACATTTTGACCTACATTTCAGTGCTACCCAACAACAGCATAAAAATAAGTTTCATGGCATTAAAGCTTTTTAAAAACCTCCTTTCCACCAGTTCATGTACCTGCAAACTGAGAGCCTCCCTCTGCTCCCTTTGTCATGTAGTGCAAAGCCCAAGATGACTGAAACCAACCAGAGTCTTAAATGAACAATTACAAACAACAAAAAAAGCCCTACAAACAACCAAATTCAGCACTGAAGATCTCCAAGGGTATCTTATGTCTCAATTAAATGGAATCAGGTACAGAACCTGATGTGGTGACTCCAGACCTCGCTAAGTCTGTGTGAACATAAGGGCAAGGTCAGAGCTGGGACCAGTCCCTTGGAAGTGCACTGACCTGGGTAAAAACGCAGCTCCAGCTCTGAAGGACTGAGCTAACAGAGACGTGTGCTTGGCATTAGATCACAGAGCACTGAATATCCTGCACTGGAAGGGCCCACAAGGATCACTGAGTCCCCATCCTCCCTCAGTGCACAACCTGAGGCATAAAGGTCTGGTTTATGGCCTGTGGGGTGATCCTGTCCAGTCCACCATTTTTCTGGGGAGGCTCATGCTGGGATCAGAGGAGCAGGCTGCTGTTAGCAAAGCAAGGAAGCCCTGCAGCTGCTGCACACGTGCAGGCACTTGGTCCTGCCAGCCACCTCCGCGCTCAGCGCCACATCCACGCCACTGTCACACAGCTGGAGTGGCCCACGGGGCTGACCAGGTGGGATCAGCCTGAGGCAGCACAAGGTGCAGCCTGAAATCCCAATGGCACATGGGAGATTTGCTCCTTACCTTCATCAGGGCAGGGCCTCTTGTAGAGCACATCTGCTGGGATCTGGAAACTGAGGCACAGCATCTCCTTGTTTGGTGCCACGTTCCTGACCAGGAAAGTGGAACAGCGTCCAGCCAAGGAGGTTCCCAGCGTAGCTTCCGCCCGCTCCTGAATGTCTCTGGCTGGGTTGCTGTGTTTGGAGAACCCATAGCAGTGCACAGTGGGAAGGCCAGCAGGGCTGCAGGGCTCCCCGACCAAGAGATGCCTGAAAACATCCAGAAACTCCACAGCCAGAGCTGGCAAGTTCATGACTATGTGGAAAGCAGTTTTCTGTTCTTCCTTCAGGAGTGGGAGCTCTTTGCTGAGCTCCTCCCTCACCGGCCCCCTCAGGAAGTCCCTGCCATCCATGTTGAACACCTTCACCTTGGTGTCCACTTTGTTGAGCTTGCAGTTGTGCAGGAGCCAGGTGTAGGACTCGGGGTTGAGGTCGTTGGCAAACACTCGGCACTTCCTCTTGGCCGCTGGGATGGCGAAAGGGCCGATGCCAGCGAAGACGTCGAAGAGGACATCGCCGGCCCTCAGCTGCTCCACTATCCGGCCGTGCTCGGTGGACAGGCGTGGGTTCCAGTACACTTTGGAAAAGTCCAGTTCATAGGCAATGTTATTTTCTTTGACCTGGAAGTCCAAAACATTTCCTTAAGCCTCCGTGTTTAAATGCCAGGTAGATTTAAGCATTACCACTAATTAAGAAAATTAAAAACCAAGGTGTCTTATTGAAAGGTAACATGTACATCAGCATTGTCCTGCTGGTAGCATACGTTAATCTTAAATAAACAAATCAACTAAGCAATCAAATAAACTGATCAACTCA
Organism: Irena cyanogastra; assembly: GCA_013397155.1. Classification (NCBI taxonomy): domain Eukaryota; kingdom Metazoa; phylum Chordata; class Aves; order Passeriformes; family Irenidae; genus Irena; species Irena cyanogastra. The sequence continues at coordinate 1,092,329 of VWZV01012663.1, read as the reverse complement.
TCAGAAACAGCCATGTCCCCAGTGTCCAAACCTGATGGCCAGCTTTATACAGATCTCAATCACCAGGTGGAAATAAAGCAGCAACTTAAAACGACCCTAAAAAAATCTGAGAGTTTTCAAGAGCTTTGTGGCTGGCTGACAACTCCGTTATTGAAAGCAGACCTTGGAAAGATGCCTCAAGCCCTCCTTTGTGAAGTGCACACAGTAAATAAGTGTCTGAGAATGATAGGCCCAAGGACAGGAACCGTCAGCCAAATTCAAAGCCATTGGGAGCCAGTTCTGCAGCTTGAAAAATACTGTATTTCATCTGCCAAGGTGACAGAGTCTGGAAGCTGATCCAAGCCCAAGCTTTGGGATGACCACTGTCTGAAGAACAGACCTGAAAAGGAACAGTATTTATGCAGATGAGAATGGGATGCAAGATAATACTCTCTTTGCACCAGCATGTGGAATTGTCTGATTCTAAAGTACAGTAATTTGGGATCCAGATCACCACATCATTTGCTTTGCCAGCAAGAAACACCCTGAAGTGTCTCTGCACTCCTGGATGCAGCTCCACGGTGTGCCAGGTGTGTGGTGACACCATCTGCAGAATATTCAATTGTCACTGCTGCCTTGACAATCCAACAGCCTTCTCTCTGCACGAACAGGATGTTCCACCAAGCTATTCAACTTTTCATTTGGTAATCTCATGTTTTCTCCTTTGAAAGTATAAAGCTGCTAACAGATAAGAGAAAATATTTTTGTGGAAGCAGTGGCCAAGTTTCCATCTACAGTCAAGAAACCCTATGTGAAGAACACGTGGCAGTTACACAGTGATTACACCTGATAAATGTCAGAGCAGAGGAGACAGGAGGTTTGTCTTGCTGCTGACAGGAGAGGAAAAAGGCAAAGGCAAAATGCTGCCTAAGTTGCAAAGTTGGTGAGATAGAAATTTCTGTACCAGTCACTGTACAAGGCTTGGTGAAATCAGGAAACTGGATTTTCTTAGATCAAATCCACATCATTAAATCTAGGCTGTGAACTTGGAAGAATACATGCCTTCCTGATCCCTATAGCTGAGTTTGCCCTTGGCAGACCAGGATAAAGGAATGCAGAAGTAACAGCCAACCCTTAGGCTCACACAGGTGTCAGGAAGGGCACTGTGCAAAGGAAATTCTCAGCAGCATCCCTGCATCACATCTCTCCAGAAGACACCTTTGGGTTTTAGCACATGAAATTTAAAATACCAAAGGGAAAAGGCCTGTACCTTGGTCACCAGGTTGTTCTCTCCAGCAAGCACTTCCATTTCAAAATTCCTGTATGTGCTGTCGATAATATTGGTTTTATTCACTACACAGGTGATTCCTGGATTCTTGTCCATTATAACCTGGCCTGAAAGAGAGGTTGAGAGATAACCATGGTTAAGGGACCAGGACCTTTTAATGTCCTACAACAGCCACAACAAACCTGCTGTTTGCAGCTAAATTCACCAAAGTAAGCGTGTGTTGGAACAACCTCCCTCTAATGACTCAGGGCTGCAGGTGTGACCTTTCCAAGGCACACACTTCACCCTGGCCCAGGGCTCAGGGCAGTGAGAGCACCACACTGTGAGAGAACTGTGTCCCTCAGTACAGTAACTTCTTAACAACACACAAATGACACAAATACCTTCCTGAAAGGAACTGTTTCACCTACCAATCAAGTGTCTGTAGGGCAGCTGGTGATCCCTGAGATTCAAATGAGCAATGTGGCCCACACGGCTGAATCCAGAGGTGACCTCCTGACCTTCGGGAAGGACGGCTCGCAGGATCTCCTCCGACTTGAAATTCTCATAGGTCAGCTCCAGGTGGTACCTGGACACTTCAGGATGGACACTGAGCTGTCTCAGCACCTGTTGCTCTGACTCTCCTAATGAGAACTCCGGTACTTTATGAGGATCCAGGATAACAAATCTACTGTCCTCATCCTCTGGATCCTCCATCACCCGCTTGAGCCCGGGGCGCTGCAGTACTGATTGTTTCAGGGACTTCAGCACACTATGCACAATTTCTTTCTTGACTTTAAGAGCTGGAACAACCACTGTCCTTTTGAAAGCCTCTCTGTTGAGCAGTGTCATCCCACGCACTCCAGGATGTGGCAAATACAGTTCTGGATTAGTTTTATCCTCCACGGTTTCGGGCATTGTGAAGAAAGTATTTTTTTTAACTACTACAAAGACCCCAGGTATTCTGCCAGAATGTTGTGCCAACAGCATCCAAACTGCTGGAAATGATGTATTTGATGCAGCTGTCCCAAAATGATTAGTTTTCAGTAGTCTGGCACAGTATCCCAATCTCCACAAAGTCCTAGAAGAGAAATTATTCATTTTATAGACATTATGTAATCATTCCATTTAAAAGGCTGCAAATCACATGGATTTGCTGTTCTCTTAAACCAGAATTTCCATCTGTACCAAACAATCCACAATAGTTTCATAAAGCTCTTTATTATGAAATATATGCTGCAAATTTGTTATTTTGCAAATGTACTTTTAGACTCAAACATTAAATGACTTCAAGCGGCGAGATAATGCCCTCCTGCCAAAAAACAATGACCTCTCTTTGTTCTAATAAATGTGATATTAATCTCAGTAAGCCAAATGGAAAGATTTCTACTGTCTTGATCCTACTCCTGTTGGATCCCTCCTGTGTCTGGTAAAATTCATTAGCAAGCAGTGGTTGCTAGAAAACAATTATTAGCAACAGTGGTCATGATCACTCTTTGGTGAATTCTGGCTCCCATGCTCCAGTGGAAGGGGTTCCATGCTCTGTAAGATCTCTGCTCCATGAGGTGCATGCCAGAAAGTCATTAATTAAATGCAGTGTCCCCCATAAGGTCCAGAGGAGCATCAGTAATGTCTATTTCATTCACGGGATGGAAAAGTGGCTTTACGCTTCTCTAAATTGTTTCCTCCACTAGAAACTGACCAAAAGGGGCCAATTTTCTGCCTTGGCACTGGCTGCTCCAAGGCAGGAACCAATGTTTTAGGTGGTGCTGGAGGCTGGCATTTCTCCTGACTTGTTTAAAAGCTTGTTTTGAGAGAGAGGCTCTGCAAGGAAATTGGTTCTCTTGCCTGCCTCCTTCAGCCCTGCCCCTTTCCAGGATAATAACAGGCTGTGTGCTCTCTGCTTCACAAACCTGCTGTGCACAAACCCTGCCAAAGCTGCTCCTGTTCCCATCCCGTGTCCCGCCCAAATCCCAGCTCCTCGCCGGACTCTTTCCATCTCCCAGGCCGCCCACGTCCCTAAGGGAGGGTTTTGGCAGAGCACACCTCCTTCCGAAAGCCACACTGCATTGCTCACGTCTGCTGCACGGCAGAAATCCCTCATCCAGAGGCCTGAGCATCCCCGTGCTTTTCCTGGGGCATTTTCCTGGGGGTGGAAACGCGTGGCGTGGTTCTCAGAACCAGAGAATCGAACAGGCTGGAAAAGATCATCGAGTCCAACTGCGACCCAACACCCATCACCATGGCGGGCGTGCCTCGCCCAATCTTTCCTTAAACGCTTCCAGGACACTGACTCCACCACTTTGCTGGACATCATTCCAATGTCTGATCACCCTTTCTGTGACGGAAGTCTTCCTAATGTCCAAACTAAGCCTTCCCTGGCGCAACACGAGGCCATGTCCTCTCAGCCTGTCGCTTCTCGGTACAGGATTAAACCCACGATTAAAAGCCGCCCGCAACGCTGGATCCGGCTGGAGGCCACTGCCGCCACCTTCCCAAGGCGCCTATGGAGAGACACCATCCTTTCCCTCGCCACCACGATCCCGTTTATCCCGTTCTCCCCTCAGGGAATTCTCTCCCCTTCCTCAGCCCCCCCCCCCACCCCCGCCCTCACCTCATGCCGGGCCCCGCGCGCCGCGCGCGCGCGTCATCGCCGCTGCGCCGGGGTGGGCGGGGCCAGGGCGGTGACCACGCCTACAATGCCCCGCCCCCTATGTGCCCTCGGCGGGCGGGCGCGGGGGTGTAACGGCCCCGCCCCTTACTTATGGCCACGCCCCCGACTTGACCACGCCCCTATCTGGCCCCGCCCCCGGCGCTCCCCTCGGAGGCGCTCGGCGGGCGAGGGGGGCGATGGCGGCGGCACCGCCTTGGGGGTCCGGGCGAGTCCGGCCCCTGCCCGCCCGCGGCTGGTACCTCTCCGCCCGCGAGCGGCAGGAGGAGGACGAGGAGGAGGAGGAGGAGGAGGACCGGGAGACCGCCCCGCTGCTGCCGCCGCCGCCGGGCAGCGTGCGTGTGAGGGGCGGCGGGGCGGGAGCGCCCTGAGGGGGCTGCGCTGGGTGCTGAGGAGAAGCTCGGGGAGCGCGGCTTCAAAGGACGGGCGGGACGGGGCTGTGCGGGGCGGCTCCGAGGCGACAGCACCGGGGAGGGAGTAATCACCTGGAGAGGGCATGAGCCTCCGGTCCCATCGCTGCTCCTGATCCCTTCGATTCCCTCCTTGCTGAGCGCTTGGGAGTGCTGCCCTGGGCCCTCGCAGGGAGAGCCTGCTCCGAGCCGTAAATCTTGCTGTGCTCGTTCTGCGCTCTGCTTTCGCTGTGCTCAGAGGTTGTGGGCGTCTTGAGATGCTTACGAGGCGGCATCGCGTGTGCACAAGGATTTGTGTCCTTTTAGAATGAGAAGTGAGATTTTGGATTAAAGAAGAAGTTGACTGTTGCCCCCTCTCTTGAATTTGATTTTAGGGAAGATAAAAACATCTCTTTCACTAATTGCACTTTTTTTTTTCCTGTCCCTTTCACAGAGTTCTTCAAGTCGTGGTTCTTCCTTTGCTTTCTCAGTGTTTAACTTAATGAATGCAATCATGGGCAGTGGGATACTTGGCTTATCCTATGCCATGGCCAACACAGGGATCATGGGGTTTAGGTAAGTTTTCGGTTTTTACATATACTCATTTTTAAACTCTCCTTCTAAGTTTAAGTTGAACAAAACTTGATTACTGAGACTCCTGTGCAAATCTGAGGAAGAAATAAATAGCTTGTGCCTTTCAGAATTGTTGATTAAGATCTTCCCCTTTCTGATTTAGTCATTCAGATCTGGCCTAACATAAGTCCTACCCAGACATTGCATTAAATTGCCACAGGGTGGCAATTTCTTGGCCATTACTCCTGATAGATTGATACTTTCCTTTCAAAGCTGAGATCTCCTTTAGTTCCAGGCATGGGCCTTGTGGAATAGGATGCATATGTGGCTGAAAACTGTGAATCAACTTGTGCTTTTGTTTGCACTTCTGCTTCTTGCAAGTGCTAACCTGTGGGTAATGGGGCCAAAGTCACTGGAATTGTCACTTTGACCGTTTCTTAAGCCTTGGTATCTCTTCACTGGAGGATGTGTGTTTGTGTATATGTGCACACACAAACTCCCATGGTTTTGACCATTCTGTATTCCATACATCAGAGCTACTTGGCAAGTATTGGGAACATCAGAGACCATGTGAAACACAGTCAGCAGATACAAGCCATAAAATGGGGAAATCTTGTAGCTTAGTTCTTGCAAGAGTAGCATTCTTAAAGCTCGAAAGTGCCTTGTACTGTAAAAGTGCTTAATTGTGAATATTTTGTGGTTTTTAGTATCTTGCTGCTGATTGTTGCCAGCCTTGCTTGTTACTCTGTGTTTCTTCTGCTCAGTATGTGCACTCAGACTGGTAAGTGAGAATGATTTATTTAACAGTGAGCTTTGAAATGTTTCCTCAGTTTTATCACAGAGACATGACCCAGTATAAAGATTGCACTTAACAGTGGTATCTGATTGACTGACCTCGAAATATTTAATGTTTTAACAATTAATATCTGCCATTTAAAAACAGTATTTTGAGTCTTTTTATGCAAAGCCAATGCCAAACTGACTGGTTTCTAAATTTTTTTCATTTTTTTTTCCAAACGCCTCTCTAGTCTTTCCAGAGAGATCCTGTATTTCTGCAGCAAAATTATTTTGGTGCTGGCTGAACCTCACTACTTAAGTGTGTGCTTCTGCTTTCAGTGAGTGCTTGAGAGCAATAAAATAGCAGCCTTTCATTCTCCTAGGAGTAGTACATATGTTTTTGTCCATGGTTTGAAGTGGATACCTTTCAGGTTTTTCAATCATATTGGATTATCATTATTCTTGTGGTGCTTTATAGATGCAGCTTATAGAGCATTTTTGATGCTGAATGAGAAGTCATGTTGCAGTCCTTGGAAACTGCACTGCTTTGAGACAGTTCAAACAGTCCATTCTAATATCTGCAGTCAAATCTGCTCATGTTTTGATTCATGCTTCTTTTAATTGCTACTGGAACAACTGAGTCTTTCCTTGACTTTTCGTACACAAAGATCATGTTACAGCAGGAAGTCTCCCTGCTTCTTGTTTCCCTCTCATCTGTTTTCCTCTCTCTTCAAAGGTGGTGGGAGAAAGCTTCTGCTTCTTTCCTCCTTGGCTTTGTTTTCTTTAGCTGCCTTTGGTCTCTCAGATGATTGCTTCCTGATTCTTCTTAGATCTGCTGCTCCTGTCCCCACCTGTTGAGCGATCTTCTTCATACATTCTTAAAAAACACCCCTCAGAGGTAGGGTTGCTTTTATGGTTGGTATTGTTGGCTCCTTGATGATTTGGGATGAAGTCTTTGGTAATTTTTTTCTGCTTTTGGAGTGCTCTTATTAGAAAGGAATCAACACCTGAAACACGAAGCTAGAGAGGTACATGAAAAGCAAAAAGAAGGGGATTTAGGTAGTTTTAATGGCCTTTTTAACCTCTTACTTCAGGCTGAAAAGTTCTGTATTTTATGGGCATTAAGTGGCATTAAGCTGTTATCTAGTAAAAATAATTCAAGAGATTTTTGCAAATGAATTATGATGAGGGGGAGAACTAAGGATTTACGTTTAATGAAGTAGGAAGAGTTGTATGTTCTGAACTCGGGCCTGATGCAAGAAGGGTTTAACTCCTCAATTCTTGTCCAAAGGCAACAGTCCACCTCAGGAAAGCATTTTTAAAATGCATACAGCTGAAGTGTCAGGATGAAGAATTTCTCTTGTCTGAAACTAGTAATTAGTTACCACCTAATGCTGGCAGGTAGGACTTGCACCAGAACTATGTCTGGATAAGCTTGCTGGATTTATGAACTTTTGTGTTTCGATTTTTTAAATAAGATTGGAGATTATCTTTCCTATAATTCCTATCAGCTATTGAAGTAGTTAAATGTTAGATAGCATTCCAAGTTTTTCCTTGGAACACTCTCTTTAAAAAGTAGGAAATACAACCTGTTGTACCTTGACAAAATAAAACTTCTGCATGTGTTTGATTCCAAAGTAGGTAATTAAACTTTTTAAAAAATCTATATTAATTTGTAAACAGCGTTACACTATTAAACTTAATCCATGGGAAAAAATTAGAAGGAAATTTTAGTATTTTTGTATTAAAAACAAGCTGGAAAAATTTAAAGGGTGATGAAGAGAAACTGTTGAAAGTGTTTGTAAACTATTATTTAGGAAAGAGATGACCTATAAAACACCTTCTAAAAAGAAAGCACTAATACTAATTCCATTTTAAATAGAGGCCAGGATTTATTAAGCACAAGCATTTTAATTACAGTTCAGAAATAAAGAAGTGTCTTCAGTTACTCATTTATGTTGGTCTGGACTTTGACAAAATCAAGTGATTTGTGTAGACCAAAAGGCTTAGCAAAAAAAATATTCCGAAGTGTCGAGTGTTGAGTTGAGATTAGTTTAGTCAGTGTTTGTCCTGGTGTTAGTTCAGTATGACTGTGTTGTTTTGGGCTGATAAAGGCTAAGCTTACTCTGTAAAGCAGAAGAATTGGGAATTTAAGTGGGATGCACTTTGAAGTTTTGTGGCTGTTTTCTTCTTTTCATTTTAAGAGTTAGTCAGAAATATTGTTGGTACTATACCTGCTCCTTCACATTTAAAGGGATAATTTCCATGGAGTGTTAGTAACATGATTAAAAAATAAACTAATCAGGCAGAACTTACTTATCTTTATATAAATTGCACTAAATATTTTGTTCTATATATTCTTGAAATTACTGAAATAATATGATCAAGTAATAGGGCTTCCCAGTGTTTACAGGACTAAACTGATTACAGTTATTACAGAAAATACTCTAAGGTTTCATATTTCTCTTTTGGAATTGCATGGAAAATTTTGTTCTCTTTGCTCATAACTGCTCATATATGCGTGCTGTATATTTATTACCATGTGGTAAAAACAACTTGCTCTTAAATGTGTTACCTGTTTTACTGTTTTTTTTCCTAATGGCAATGAAGATGGCTACCTAAAATGCTTTGTTTTTTCCTTGTGATCAGCTACTTTATAAATGGAGATTACGGAAAACACAGGGTAAAATCTAGTAAGACATATTTTTTGTTTAATTAGATTTGTTAGAGATAGTCCAGGTTTATGCTGAGCACTGACTCTGGCTCATTTAATTTCGTTATTTCATTTATATTGTCATAGTGTGCTGGTGTCTGTAGTAGAGCAGAATGGGAAACACTGCCCCTGAGAAAATCATATGAGAAAATTTGCGAAGTTCTGTTGGGTTTGGTTTTTGTTTGTTTTTGTTTTGTTCTTTTCCCCTCTGGGGCACTGATCCGATAGTGTGCAGAGCTTCAATGAAATAAAACCACCTAAGCTTGGGCAGGTCTGAGGCTCCAGTCCTGTCATCTGATCTCTATGAGGTGCCTGTGTCTCCCATGTCTTGTGCCATTTACCTCAGAGAATGGAGCTTCCCTCAGGTGTGGAAAGCTCAGCTTTGCAAAGCTGGGCCCTCAATTAAGATGTGACAGGAGCAGGAGCAGTGTTGTACCAAACAGAACCAAGGAAGAGAAACCAAGTGTCCTGACAACAGAATTATGTGGGTTTGAGATTAATTTTACCCTCTGAGGGTTTCACAGCTGTTTTATTATATTATACCCAAGAAATGAGTGGTGTTTCTCAGAAAACTTTCATCTTTTTGATGCTGCTTGAGCTACTAATAACAAAATACAGAGTAACAATGAAAGGTTTTCATATAACTTCCTTCTCTCTGAGAAGGGATTGTTTTGAGTTACCAGCAATAATAGAAGTGAGCTTCAGCTAAAACTCAGCAAAATTATACAGGAAACCACAGGCTGTTTTGATGTAATTATGTAAGTGGGATGCAGGTAAGGGCAGGATTTTTGTTTTGCTTCATGTTTTCTTTTGGCTTTTTTAATAATAGATTTCAACTAAAGAAGGTGTTTACCTTCAGCTCTCTTGAAAGTAGATAGAGCCTAGTTCTTAAAAGCTGGAAAGATTGTAATGTTTGTATTTGTAGAAAGATGAAAATGTATCCTCGGTTATCATCCTAATTTTAAACAACCTACCATTTTAAGAAATAAAATACAGAAATATCTTATATCTAATTGCTAATGCTAGTTTCATAATTCTTCACCCACAAAAAAAATCTTTGGGAGAAGGCAATTTGCCATTAATTTACTAATCTACTAGTATTACATTTTAAATGTTGCAACTGCAAATACTAAATTGGATTTCTGAAGAGTCTCTGAATGTTTGAGCATAGAGCTGTATTTTGTAGTAGGAGTACATGTGAATATAAAAGCTATTTTGTAAGTAAAAAAATGCTATGAAATATTCTTTTAATTCTGAATTTTATTAATTTAAAAAGGGGAAAAAATGGCCAAAAATAGAGCTTTCAAGCTTTTCAAGTTAGAGATATTTTAGCTCTTTTCTTTTTTTCCCTTACCAACAGCTGTCACTTCTTACGAAGACCTTGGCCTGTTTGCATTTGGATCAACTGGAAGGGTGAGTATTCATTTGTACCTCTGTTTTTCTTCTTGGTCTCATGCTTCTGATATGCAAATGTTCTTTGCATAGTAAAGAGATATAAATGAAATTAATAGTATTTTACTGACAACAAAGTATGCTGAAAAATCCCTTTCAGCCTGAAGCTTTTCACTTGGTTTCAGTTCGTGTGTCTGCTCTGTGGAAGCCCAACTTCAGTTAAATTTACACTCCTTAAAGGCAGGATTTTGTGCTGCTTCTCTCTCAGTGTGTTCACTTTTAGTTGTCTGTACAAATTTACTCACTGGCATTATTGTCAGGCTGGCTCAAGGTTCAGATTTGATACAGTTCTGCATCTGTTGTAAAAGTGTTGAGACAGGTAAGTGATGCTGTTGGTGTTTCAGCATTTAATAGGGATCTAAGATAAGGGATGGCTTTTCATGTCATCTCCACAACAGGAACAACTAAGAGTACATAGACTGCATGTTACTTGTTTCCTTTTGTTTAGTAAGCTCTTCACATGAATGTTTCTTACTTGTTTTATCTCATGATTTTAAAAAACCCACAAAACTCCCAAAAACCCAAACCTTCACATGGATGTTTCTTACTTTTTTATCTCATGATTTAAAAAAAAAGCCACAAAACTCCCCAAAAAACCAAACCAACAAACAAAAGCAACCAAACAAAACCACCATCAAACTTAAACATTTCCGATATGAGTAATCAAAATGTTAGCTATTATTTTTTGTAGTGTGTTCTGAATCTCTCTTTCCTAGTAGTGCTGTTAGGCAGGAACACTGGGTGCACAGGAAGTACTGCTTGTGAATACTGCACATTTTATTTTATGAATTCTATGCTCTGTGTTCCAGTTACACCTCACTGAAAACAGGTTTTTACCACACATGAGTGTGATTTTAATGTTTTACTGAAACAATGCAAACTTTTTAAAATTAGTTTGGCTGAACAGGCTAGAGACTGCTTTCCTATATCTAAATGTCAGTGAGAATTAAACCTGAGCTATCAGATGTTTGTAAGGCTTCCATTAGCATTAATAAGCAGATGAGTGTAGCCTGAGGATCAATATTTATTGATCGAATTAAGAAGTGATCAATCTCAAGAGATAATAAACCTTGATAATAGCGAGGTATAAGACATAGTTATTTTTTACAGGAGCTGTCTGTACACATTAACCATGAGCCATTCCTTGAAAAGTCATAGAAATGTACAGCTTAAGAAGAAACTAAAATATGACTTACTCTGCCTTTGCCCTGAAGCAGGGCTGAACATACATAAACCCTTCTTGGCAGATGCTTGTCTAATCTGTAATTTAAAAGCTTAAGTGAAGGAGATTTCACAGCTCCACATCATTGTCAACATGTGATTTTTTTTTTAAATTCTTCTTAATATACTGTTTCATTATTTGCAATTTAAGTAATCCATGCTCAAAATTATCTGGCCTTTTATTTTCAGTGTGCATGGAGAGCACTGGAATATTTCTGTGTTGGGAAGCTGTTCTTTTGATGAAATAATCAAAGTTCACCAGGCTTTCCTGGTGAACTGATGTTTTCTGGAACAGTTGTCTCTGTCACTTGAAGCACCTTTGATATTTATACATTTTTCTTAAAACTTGCCTGCTTTGCTGCTTCTGATTGTTTTATCTCAGAATGTTTTCTCTTTGCAATTCAGTAACTGTGAAGTCATGTATTTGAGGTCTGCTTCCTGAATGCCTTGCTTTTAACTGATCTGGTTGGTTTTTAGGCTTTTCTGCTTCACCATGACCATTCTGAATTCTCATCTGTTCCTGAATATTTCTCACTTCAGTCAGGCACAGATGACTTTTTTT